>JAZEWT010000012.1:14754232-14779250 GCA_036362905.1 Mordacia mordax
TCGGGTGTATTCCTGCCTTACGCCCTGTGTTTTCGGGATAGGCTCCGGCTCACCGTGACCCTATATAGGATTAAGCGGTTTCAGATAATGAGATGAGATTGTCACCAGTCTTATAGGATACGGTATCTAAAATAATAGGTTCTTGGAAGACGGAGCTCGTTTTTTGTTATACTGATTCGAGAAACTAAAGGAATGCTTTCGTAACGCATTGAGTCGTTAAATAAAGTACAGTATTCTCGTAATAATAATTGCATTTATAGAGTGATTTTCACCCGAGGGTCACAAAGCGCTGCACAGAGCTGTGGGGAGCACGGCATGTCAATAACACTATGCATTGACGAAATAAAGGTGCAAGTGCTTAAGTGCGTGCTGAAAGGTTTCATAAAGTTCGCCGTATATTTAGTAGTGAAATGAGTTTAAATAAATAAGTGGGCCTTCTTGTTACGCAAATCGCAAAGTAGTAGCATAAAGGCTCCAAGGCTCGAATAACGTCAGAAGCGGCTGTATAATTGACCAAACGTTTTCGCTAATACAATGGGTAGCTTTAAAAAAACCGAATGGTTTTAATAGCGCGGCACTTTATTAAAGAGGCTTAACGCGACTCTCTATCCGACTAGTTTACAACGCGTCAACGTACGCTAGCCAGTAACGTTGTTAACTGCTCTTATACCTGGAATCACGCGCCATCCTCCTCTCTTAACACGCGTTATTCTTCTTTGTCGGCGCGCCGGAGTTGTCGGTTTGTTGTCTGTTGTTGTCGCCGTTATTTTCTTTGTGGTTTAAATCATCGCCGTCGTTCCGTCAGGCCTCACTCTCGACTCCTACTAGGCCCACCGGATGTCCGCGGTCCCGGGGCTCGGGTAGGAAACAAAACCTCTGTGCACGCAATCGAGAATTGATTCCGGGGTGAGGGAGGGGGAAACGGCCCTCTCTTCTGCTATAAGAATTCATCACCAGAGCTGTCAGTTCGGGTTAGCCGTGTCGAGTGTTCCCGCTGTCTTGCTCTCTCCTTCGCGACACTTGACAAGGCTATCCCGAAAGAACTGCTACGGAGAGCATTTCTCATACATTGAGTTGTCACCTCTTAGCAAGAAGGTCCCGGGTTCGAATCTCGGCTCGGGTGTATTTTCTGTGTGCAGTTTGCGAGTTCTCTCCCCCGTGTCCGCGTGGGTTTTCGCCGGGCACTCCGTTTTCCTCCCACAGTCCAAAAAACATGCCGCTGCATAGGTTAATTGGCTTGCAGACTAAATTTCCCGCAGTACCCGGTGATGGACTGGCGTCCCATCGTGGGTGTCCCCTGCCTTGCGCCCTGTGTCTGCCGGGATAGGCTCCGGTTCACCGCAACCCTGTACAATGAGATGAGATATTCACGTTTCTATTATGCCGCCAGGCTATTATGCCGCCAGGCCATAATAGATTGTCCTTGATATTATTATTCATATGCAAATTAAATACGTTTTGTACCTGCGTCTTTTATTAAATTAAGCTTAACGCAGATATACGCTCTTCCAGTGAAGAAGTGTCTCAATTGGGTCTCAATTCAACTTGCAGTTCTTTCATAATCACCGTTGAACATATGGCTTATTTGTCACTCATTTATGTAAGCGACCGACATCTATGTTCACAAATTAGGCGCAATTTAAGACATGTAACAAATACACGCTTATTTTCCTCACCTGTCTTTCGACTTAAAAATGGAAAGTTTAGTTTTCTTTACACATGGCATACATCCGCTGGACAATTGATAAAAAAGAGCCACATAAATGGGCGGCTCCTTCCAGATTAAATAACGACTGAATAATAATTTCAGCATCATTGGTTGAACGCAGCAAACCCTCTACAGCTTTTGTAATGCAGTCTCATCAGCAATCAGGCTTATTTTTTCATAGCAGACCGTCGTATTGTTATCGACATTATCCACAAGGAAGCTTATTGTTACGTAAGAAAAAAAACAAGATTATTATCCTTGATAAATACCCAGCGTTGCGTGCCTTGTTGCTGCATGTGGCTGTGGGCAGTGGCTAGCCAGAGGCAATGCTGGAGATCGCTGTTTGGGCCACCCACGTGTCACGTTGGCTTTCTGTTCGGAGCGAGCACGTGGTCATGGAGGATTGCGACCAAATGTAATAAACACGTGTGTTGAGCTGCAAACAACCACGCTTGTTTAATTCTGTGATAGGGCAGTAAAGACAAATTCGTTGTTATATTACTTTTTTTTATTTTAGGATCTACTGCGTCTTAGATTCGACGTTTTTCGGATCGTATTTGTGAATAGTTTATATCCACCTATGTTAAAAAATATATATTTTACAGCGCGATTCTGAATCACAAATTGGAGTAAATCGTTACGGAACCAGTATTTATTTCATTTTCGGGTTAAAATTCAATTGATTAATAATTTTTGGGTTTGATATCACCTTCTGCTGATGTTAGCCGTGGCTGGCAATCAAACCCAGAACATTGGGTTGTTAGTAGGACGCTAATGACTGCGCCACCACTCATTTTTTTCTATTTTAGTGACCCAGATCACTTTTGCAAATGAGACCACCCATGGTCCCTTTAGTTATGACCTGGTTAAACAGAAATAAACATGAAACGTATTTAACTCGAATAAAAAAAACCTGATTGCTATTTGGTTGCTTTGGCTGACCTCCACGTGTTTCACTGCTTCTTGACTTTAATTTTTTTTCAATCAGCCGAGTCCCTGGGGATCTTCAAATCTCGTCTCAAGGTTCACTTGTTTTCCGTAAGGTTTTAAAGTCCTCTGGCTAGGACTGTTAATGCGGCTCACTGTTGTGCCGGGATGATGGCTCCGCTGCTAAGTTGCGCCTGCTTGGGAGCATTTTTTCTTTCCTTGTTTGTTGAAGAATAATTTTTCATCGCTTATTTTATGTCCTATAATTTATTGCCATTATTTGATTTTCAGTTGAACTGTCCTGTTGTTGTTGTTTTTGATATCCCATTCTCTCCACCGCTCAGATTTTTTACACCCACCCCCCAAAAAACCCCGTTATTGTTGCTGATTTTCTCTTATGTCGTTGTTGTTGCTGATATGCCGTTCTCTCCGCAGCTCTGTGCAGCGCTTTATGACCCTCGGGTGCGACGCGCGCTCCAGAAGTGCAATAAATATTATTTATTTTTCTTTTCGGCGATGGACTGGCGTCCCGTCGTCGGGTGTATTCCTGCCTTACGCCCTGTTTCCGGGATAGGCTCCGGCTCACCGTGACCCTATATAGGATTAAGCGCTTTCAGATAATGAGATGAGATGAGATTTTTCTTTTCTCAAATACTGCCAGTCACTTACAAACGACTCTCCTCGGCCTCCTCGTCAACCGGGCAGCGAACTCTGCAACAACTCCGTGCACCCCCAACCTCTGCTCCCCCCCCCCACGCACGCACCGGCTCCACTGCCCCCCAAGACGGCCTCGCTCACGCACCGTGCGACGTCACGGACACGTGCACCCTGCGCTGGGTGACGTTACCTTCCTGTGAGTCGTGCCCCTTGCACACGCATACGACCGCGAGGACAACCTCTCGCCCCCATAGCTTTAAGACTCGAGTAGATTCAAGCGCCTATAAAAGGCCAGCACGGCACACGTAAGGGTTCGGTGGCCAAGCCAAGCAGCACCAAGCCTGGCTGCCTCGATCTTCACAGTGGTGACGTTTACACACCGCCCGAGGTACTCAGTTGAGGCCGAGTAGACCTACGGGAGGCCAAGAAGCGATTTTTTTTTAAGTCACTGGCGTTCACGTTGGCCGTGAGCGAGAACAGAACGCGAATGTCCCGGGTTCGAGACCCGCGTCGACCAACACTGACCATTGTCCAGACGACCCCCCCTCCTGTCACCCCCCGTGTATCATCAAACCGGACTCCGCCCCTAAGTTCGCATCCCCTCCCTCCTCCCGATTGACGTCACAAATAATGTTACCGCCCCCCCCACCACAAAAGCGGCGGCCACGCCTTGACGAGTGATGTCACTCGCGCACCCCCCACCCCCGCCTCACTTGGCGAGGGGTTGGGGGTCGCGGCTCCTTGTCAGGGGACGGTCCGCTCGACCTCATTCATTATCATCGTCGTCGCTCTTTTCCTTGCTCCCCCCCCCTTTAAAAAAAAAAATTCCCCATCCTATTCGCTTCAATGCAATTCTTACACAACAATAACAATCGCAATTCACACAGCGCTTCTCACCCGAGGGTCACAAAGCGCTGCACCAGAGCTGCGGAGAGAACGGCACACGTCAACAACGGCGACATCATAGCGGCAAATCAGCAACAAACAACTCTTTTTTTGGGTTCTTGTTTTACATAATTGCATAATTGGCAATTACTTTTTTGCTCTTGATAGCGATTATGATTACGATTAATTAGCCTTAGGATCAGTCGCACATTTGTAATTCCGAACGGATGACAGCATTAGCTCACGTCGCGGAATAAAAAAATTATAATTGAATTAAAAAAATGTGGAGGGGGGGAGGAGGGATTAAATTTAAAAAAATATATACAAAAATAATATCTCTCACGTGATAAACTTGTACGTTATTGCCGAGATCGTGCCGGAGATAAGAGATTTAATTTGTAAGGGAGGTTGCGTGAGAGACAGGCGGTGATAGGAGAAGCGAGGAGGGAGAGAGCGGAGAGAGGAGCAGAGAGAGGAGGGGGGGAGAGTAACGGGAGAGCGCCAGAACGATACAGGACACGGTCCAGATATCGGGGCGGGAGAGCGAGAAGAGAGGGGGCGTGGGTGAGCTACAGTGAGCGGGGAGAGAGGAGCGCGCAAGGGAGAGCGGAAGAGCGAGCGAGAGAGAGCGAAAGGAGGTGGAGACAGGAAAGCGAAGCGAGAGATAAGGGAGCGGAAGGGAGAGGCCAGAGAGAGAGAGAGCGAGAGAGAGGGGGAAGGGAGCGCGAGAGCCGAGGGAGAGCTAAAGGAGAGAGTGCAGAGAGCGCCGAGGGGAGCGAGGAGGGGAGCGCGACAGAGCCTCCCGAACGCACACAGAAAACATGGCGACCACGATATGCACCCGCTTCACGGACGAGTACCAGCTGTACGAGGAGCTGGGCAAGTGAGTACCCAACGCTGCTCTTTTTTCGCTTGCGTACGCTTTAGCCGTCGTCGCAATCGCATCGTCACCGCTCCTCATTAATTGCGGTTAATTAACCGCAATCGCCGCCGCCGCTACTGCTGCTGCTGCTGTGCGACGCACACGGCGCCTCTGCGATGCTGAGCAATGGTCGCTGCGGCCAGCGGCTGTCATCGGCGAGCCTCGGCGATTCCCCCCCCCTCTCCGTGTGCCCGAATATCAGTACCCGAACGTCAATTGCGGGCGCACGGTCGACGGTGCCTTCCACGTAGACACGGCCGACGTTGTTGTGGTCGCGCCGCGCTCGCTGGCAACGTCACGTCTGCCCGATGCTGGCGCATGACTACGCGAGCCGTGTTGTAATGTGCCTTGCTCTTAATAGGCGCTCGCCGACAGTTTGGTCGCGGCATTGTCGTTGAGCCGTACGCGGAGTTGATGCGTTGTTTGCGGACGTGGTGTGGCTGGGGGGAGCGTTTGTAACGCCGTGCCTTGGCGTTTGCTTTATAATACAAACACGTTGATAATTTCATCATTTGGAGAGGGGGGGGCAGTATCGGCTGGGCGTGCCGTGGTCCGCTTGCCTCGCCGCCATTTCTCGCGATAGAAATAAAATGGAATAACAAAATAATCGGTGGTGATAATGGTGATGATAATACAGACGCGACCTCGTCATCATTCCACCACCACCACCACCAACAACCACGGCCGTCGTCACCGCCGCCTTCTCTATATCTCCCTCTCCAGCCTCCCTCCATCTCTTAATTTCGATTCGGTCTCACGTTTATATCTCCCCCCTCCTGCCCAGCTCTTCCCTTCTCTCTTTCCACGGCCCCGTCGCCTCTTCCATATCTACCCCCTTTAACCATGACGCCATCTGCTCAGCATCGCCATCTCCTTTCCATTGCATTAACCGCCTCCCCTCCGTGTCCGCCTCCCGTTTCCTTCCTGTCATCCATATCCCTCTCCGTTTTTTGAATGTGCTCTTCATCTTCAACACTCGTGCCTTTTGCTCTGTTCGTGTAATGTACAGATTTTCTAGCCTTTTCATTTAAATCTAGTCCTGTCCCTCGTCTCCTGTCGTCTCATCTCGTGTCCAGTATGCTCCATCTGCACACTGCATACCATGTGGTTTCTCCCGCTACTCCAGTGGCTTTTGGTTTGAAAAAAAAAATTTACTCCTCGCCTAATGAATATTCAGTATTGTATACATCATCCTCGCTATCACATATGTTTAATTCCGTGACACATCTTCAGTCTTTACATATCTTTACCTTTCTCAGTCTCATCTCCAGCTTTTGTTGCCTCTTTAATATATCGGTCTTTATTTTCTGCCTTGTCACCTCTCATCTCATATTTTCACCATGCTCATTGAACGCATGTCCTCACTATTCTCAGTCCGCTTCTCATTCCCAGCTTAATTGTATTCTCCATATTAACACCTCCTGTCATTCTGTATTCCCACTCATCTCCCGTTGCTGGCTCCATTTCCCTTCCGCCAATGCCTCTCGCAGCATTTTGCGTCCTGTTTGTGCCTTCCTGTGTGTTATGTTTTATCAGTCTGACTGTGTGTCAGTCAGTTCTTCATGTTAGTGTTGTCCGTAATCCTCCTGGACCTGTGTCCACCTGTCGTTTCTGCGAGTCGGCCTCTCCGTCTGTCTCCCCGGTTTTTTTTTCAGGCTTGTCATTATGGCCTGTCTGTTTCATCAGGCTTGCTGTCATTTTCATCCATGTCACTTGATCCGCATTTATGCCTGCTTACCCGCGTTTGCTAGCCTACCAACAACCAAATCACTTTCAATGCACCGATCTCAGAAGGTAATGAGTAAATCCTGGTTAGTACTTGGATGAGAGACTCACTGGGCAAATTCCATGAGCTTTACTTGCGGGTTGCAAGGTGGCCAAGAGATGGCATTGCAGCAGAGGATTCTTCTCTCATTATCTGAAACCGCTTAATCCTATATAGGGTCACGGTGAGCCGGAGCCTATCCCGGAAACACAGGGCGTAAGGCAGGAATACACCCGACGACGGGACGCCAGTCCATCGCCGGGAGGATTCTTATCTATCTGTATGAAATGTTAACGTTCTTCCCTCGTGAGTCTGGTGTTTTTTTGCTGGATACTCCAGTTTCCTCAGACATGCCCAACAATAAATCATGGAATTGGGCCAACATACTAACGCAGGGTCCACCTGCAAAGAAATCTCAAGACTTATGGATACGTATTTGTTAAATAAGTGAATTACTGGCTGCCATAACCTGATTTCCTTTCAGGCACACTTTACGGCGGTCTTTTCTTAATTGACTCCCTCAACGCATTATCCTGTGTGCCTCGCGTCCACAAATCCGCGCCTGCAATTGATTGCGTTGCTTAAAGTGATGACAATCAGAGCCGTCCTCTCTTTGCCGCCCGCAGGGGAGCGTTCTCGGTGGTCCGCAGGTGCGTGAAGGTGAGCACCGGGCAGGAATTCGCAGCTAAGATCATCAACACCAAGAAGCTGTCCGCCCGAGGTATGTGCAAACAGGTTCTCGGCAAATTAGTCTGCATGTTCTGGTTTTTATATTGTGGGCGTAGTCCTTGCCCCAGGGTCCAGAAGGCTATAGACATAGCATCGGTGTGTAAGTGTGTATTTGTCTCCATCTGTGTGTATTTTGTATTTCTAGAGCTGTGACGCAATGGTCGGTGCGCTTTGTTGTGAGCCCCCGTCACCTGAGTTTGATTCCTACCCATGGCCAGCATTCGTGGAAAACACATAAATTGATCCTGAGCCTCCGTAAGTTCACTCAGCCTTGTGCCTGTTATGGTGTGTAAACATTAGAGCACTTGGGAGACAAAGGCAACTGTATGGTGGCCTCACCATGTGCATCAAG
Source organism: Mordacia mordax (assembly GCA_036362905.1). NCBI lineage: Eukaryota > Metazoa > Chordata > Hyperoartia > Petromyzontiformes > Petromyzontidae > Mordacia > Mordacia mordax. The sequence continues at coordinate 14,762,178 of JAZEWT010000012.1, forward strand.
CCTGTCATAATAGGTGCTTGCTACCATTGTCCTAACACCTTTAAGGCTACATGGGGGAGGTATTTGTATATATTGTCTATCTTTGTAGCTGTGTATGCATGTCTATGTATGCGTATGCCTCTACGCATGTGTGCAAGGTTTGCAAGTTCTGTAAGGTGTTCCGCAAGACTGACTGACTCCCCCCCCCTCTTTTTAGGTGAGGGGACAGTGATTCAGGGCATTCATTTTTTGGGGGACTGAAGCCATGACAATTCTTGGTGCTTTTTAGTGTGCTGTATATGCTGTACAGCTGTGCCCCTGTTTATTATGAACTTTAAATTAATGCACGTATAAATACACTTCTATCAGAGAGCAACGTGCAATGCATTTATAATCAAAAGCTGACGCGTAGGCCTTTAGGCCTGGCATGCTTGCACCAGCACTGCATATGCTTGTTCTCTAGCATGCACATGCGCGTGCGTGCGTTCATGAGTATGTGTTGGGGCCGATAAGTCGTAATTAAGCCAAAGGGCTCATGTCCTCACTAATACCAAAGTGAAACGTCACATCACAAATAATGTCGCTGCAAGTCAAGGTGCCCTGATTCTCTGTGCATGCCTATGTGTGTTTTAATGTTTTAATTAAAATTATATAACCTTCTCTTCCTTAGCTTTGGGCAGACGATTGTGGATTTTTCTGTCGACTCCATTGCTTGCAGCTGTCATGCCAGAGCACCCTCAATGAATGGCTTTTAAAGGGGTGTGCAAATGAGAATGTGTGTGCATTGCCCCTGTTACCCTTGCATTTATTGTGGCAATGATGCAGATGTGTGTGAGCTACACTTACGGCTGCAAAGTGTTAAAATTCCACAGTGACGTGCCACAGGCCATAGCCATGTTACATTTAGAGCTGTAATATACAGACGTTCGCAGCATCGTTTGTGTTTGAATTTTATATTTTTTACAGTAAGCTTACCAAAATGCTTTAGAGGTATTATGCAGGGCAGGACTTGCTACGTAGACATTTAAATAATTACGTGAAGATGCCATAAGCCTCGGTGGCATTTTGAAACTTGTCAGAGCTGCGCAGAAAGGCGGTCATGGGGTTCGGCGGGTTTTTGGTATTCCGCGTACGTCGCGCAGTCTGCGTATAACAACATCACGGAATAAGAATAAGCTATGCCCTCGCGTAATGCATGCGTTCCCCCAAACTTAACCCCTCCCTGCTGGGGCTGTGCAGCTGTCGCAGTGACTTTCCAGTTAACACATTGTATGCGTTTTGTTCTTCACACACAAACACTTAATGATGTGGTTATTGCCATTTAGAGAGATTTCGCAATGCAACACCATTGCTATGTGGCCCTCCACAGCAAATAATCAATTTTTATAAAATACACGTAAAATTCAGTTTTGTTTTTATACGTTCCTTCATATTTGCAACCGCATAGAAATGTACGCTATAGATAGTTGTTAGTAAATTATAACTGTGGAAATTTCTGTACCTTAAGTTTCTATACGATGTTATTGAAACTGATGTGTAGATGTATTCGTGATGGGCATTACAATGAGCTATGTGTAATGGTGTTCAATTGTACTTTTTGAACTTGCTGCTCATATTAAACCCTTGATAAATCTATCACATTGTGAATATGCCCAAAATGTTCCACGATGCACAGCTGAGATAAAAAATAATGTATATAGTGTGCTGCAGATAGAAAGTCTAGACATAATAACATTTTTAATCTCATCTCATCTCATTGTCAGAAACCGCTTAGCCCTGTACAGGGTCTCGGTAACATTTTGAATGATAGTTAAAATTAGTTACATTTAAAGTGTTCCAATATAATATTTTATAACACATGGCTCAACCAACGTAATAAAGAAATGCAAAATATTTAATGTAACCTGTACTATATTCAATTCCTGTCGAAGAATACGCTGTTCGGAACCATTCCGGATCCAACTGCATCGCAAAGGCAGAAAAAAAACGCACGCTTGGAATGCCTGGAGTTCATTTCTCAACCTGTTGTTACAATTGGAGACCGAAAAGGATGCCTCCGTGGCACATGTGTACTCTTCCAAAATAGTTTGCGTTTAAACATGCTGCACCGCTCAGAATTTATAAAGGAAATCTATATTTAAGAAAGTAGAAGCTGAACAAGGATTATGGTGTTTAGAGCTGAAGCATTATGTTAAAGCAAAAGTGCTGATTATTTCACCATTTTTATTGTTTACATGTATTTTTTCTTAATGCAATCAGTTCACCGCATGCTCCTTTTGAAGTGCTGTGAGTTTGCTCTATTTCGTTTGTATGCATTCATCAGTTGCACACTCACTGCTACCGTGAACGTGTCTTCAGGGAGGAACTGGTAAAACGTAAGCACTTGAACAAAAATTATCTGCCCTGAGGGTGGCTATGGTATGCAATGTGGGCGCTTTTCTAGGTATTGCTGTCTGGCTTTAGTGAAAATTGTGTGTTTGTGCATTACTTGCAAAAACTTGCAAGATATTTTCCTGGTGGCAAACGAGACTGATCTTCAATGAACAGTCCCACAGTATGGGTGGCATAGTGAGTAGCAATACCACCACACAAGGTCATGGGTTTGGGTGCCTTCCTGTGTGGGGTTTGCATGTGCTCCTATTGTCCGCGTAGGTTGTCGCCAGGTACTCCAGTGTCTTCTCACAGTCCAAATACTTGCTGCCTAGGTTAATTGTCCTGACTCATTTGTCCCTGGTGCCATGCCTAGTTAGGCTCTGGTGCCCTGCTTAGTTAGGCTTCAGCTCTCCGCAACCCTATGCAGGCTTAAGCAGATACTCGTGATGATGACAATGAGTCCCACGGTATTTCTAAACATTGGAGTATTTACCCAACAATTACTACATTTACAAGACTAAAAATACACTTGGGCTGTCAATTCTCTAGCAGTGTCATTAATTGTTGGCTCTCAACAGCAGGATATTTTGGATCAATGGAGTTGAAAAAAACAATGCTACCCTTCATGTGATTATTGTATCGCTTATTTTATGTCCCTTCTCTAAATGATGGCCATTATTTGACTTTCAATTTAACGGCTCTGATGTTATCCCCTTCTGCCCACAACTCAGATTTGTAACAAAAAAAAACGTTACTGTTGTTGATTTGCCGTTCATATGTCGTCGCTGTCGTGCCATTCTCTCGACAGCTGTGTGCAGCGCTTTGCGGCCCTCGGGTGAAAAGCGCTCTAGGAGTGCTAGTATTATTATTACACCTTTCTTTTGCTTCTGTTTAATTTGAGCAGTCCTGGCTGATTATGGTAAATCCGTGCGCAAATCCCAACGTAAATCTTCTCGGTGGTGAGTGATGGGAGTGTGGACGGTGGCTGAATGTTAAGCAGGATTCTGCTCTGCGGTACACATAACGAGAAGAACCTAAGTAATGCATGCAGGGGTCATAAGTGGGTGGGTTCAAAGTTCACGTCCCAAGAGGTTACCTGCTCGGATGCTTCATGTCGGTAGCATGAATTACTGGCTTCTTCAAGAATGCACCGCTGCTGATCTGTTTGTAGTCTAAATTGGAAGTTAGGTAATCAAACCACAGGGTTATGAATTACACTGTGATTTTGAACTTTTTGTCAGTGCACCTCGACACCTTTCATACCATATTGTTATTGTTGTTGACATGCCGTTCGTGTCATTGTTGCTTACGTGCCATTTTCTCCACAGCACTGTGCAGTGCTTTGTGACCCTTGGGTGAAAAGCGCTCGAGAAATGCAATTATTATTATATTGCCACCCAGCTGGTGTCCTTGTCTTTTAATTATATTGTGGTAAAAAAGAAATATATATATATATATGAATGATGGGCAAATAGCAAAAGCATGCTCCTGAATAGGTTGATTGGCTCGCAGACTAAAATTGTTCCGCAATGCCCGGCGATGGACTGGCGTCCCGTCGCCGGGTGTATTCCTGCCTTACGCCCTGTGTTTCCGGGATAGGCTCCGGCTCACCGTGACCCTATATAGGATTAAGCGGTTTCAGATAATGAGATGAGATGAGACTTTTTCATCAAAGTAATTTCGAGCGTAATTTAAGCCCAACTGAAATGTATTCTGTATATTACTTATTGTCAGATGTAGAATTGTCCACTATTGTGCAGTTGTAGTCGTTGGTAAAATACATGTAATTCATAGCAGCCACAGTGTAAATTATTGGCTTCAGAAGTTCAGTTGATAAAATATTGTCAATTCATTCCTGGGTAAATACTTTGCCACACCGTAGCCTTCATGGAGGTATTACATTACATAACCCTGTATGGGTTGGTGCCCAGCATCGATTCAGATATCACTCACCATTTAAATTAGTGGTGGCCGGGAATTGAACTTGGTGTCGCTGGGTTCATAGCGCAGTGTGCAAACTGCATTTCCCTGTAGGATCGCTGTGCTACAAGTACCTGTCTAGTCCATCTCAAAAATAGTGTTTCTGCTATAATTTCCTTTATCCACCTTCTAAATATTAGTGTGATATATGGAATATATAGATATGTTGTGAGGAATTAGTAATTGCTTTTAATAAAAGGAGTTAATCCTAACTGTGATCACATGATTTGTTTAGGTGATCTTTGCTGCCCAAAGCAAGGAGAGCAATGTTAATAGATATTCATCAAAAAAACAAGTAGTTTTGGAATGATGAGACCCTGTTTTTATTTCAACGCGTTATTGGATTGCCTTCAACTGGCCGTAAAGCATGAAACATTGATGTCACATCAAGTGATGTCACTAGTGTCAATAAGCAAGAAGATGAATGTTATTAATAACTTTTTAAAATGTTTAGCCAATTAAATTAGCAAGCAGCTACCTATTATTGGTGATATGAGAATTATTTTCACTGTGCCATTACTTAAACAAAGTACATTTGTGTAGGTGGCTACCCAATTATAATGTCTGTTTAATAAAATGGAAATAAGGTATAGTTGATTCAATTGGTGGCCGTACAAGAAGAGAATACAGGATAATCTTGTTCCCTGCAGAACATTTATTTAAATGTATGCCCATGTAATCTGTCATTAGCAGCTGAGCACAGCTTGAATGCATCATAGGCCTTCTTGTTTGGCCCATCAAAATGCCTTGCTCATGAAACATTATATGGTCTGTAATAGGCAGTGAATCTTGCTGTGGTTTTCTTGAAATGTGTTTGGGTCCTTTGTGTGCCGTTACTGTGTGCGAGAAACAGCTCTGGTTAATTATGTATGCGATAATCACGGAAGGATATGGGTTAAGACTTGCAATGTCTCTGCAAGTCGCCCATGGTTCCATGGGGAGCCACTACACCCTAAAATGACATGCCGGCGCTGTCGCAGTGCGCTTCGATGTTTGCTTAAAAGCAGTTTGTGAGAAGTGTCGTCCCACCGAGCGCTGGGTTTCTATGCATGTCTGCACGCTGTCTCTGGCGGGTGGAGTCGCTGCGGCATAAGTGTGCCTTATAATAGGAAGGAGTCACATCTGTCATCGCTGGATATACATTGAGGCAAGAGTGCATTTCCGTTCTTAAGCAGTGAAACGTTAACCATATTTTGGTCCCCAGTTTTTTTTATCTCATTCACAATAATTTACCTACAAGTAAAGTGGGTACACCGTATAGGTGTGTGTTATATTTGCATAGGAAAGCATTCTCAATTCCTTGGACAATCGCTTTAAGACACATTGTGAGCAATGCATTGAGAGTGTAAGAATTGATTTAAATAAATAAATTGATTAACCATTATACGTCTATAAGCTATTATCAGTTCTAACATGATTTAAGTACATACTATTATCAGTTTGCATGACATGACGGTTACTTCATGTAATTGTAAAAAAAAACCCCAAAAATATGCTTTTGTTGCTGATTTTCCATTCTAATGTCGTTGACGTGCTGTTCTCTCTGCAGCTCTGTGTAGTGCTTTGCGACCCTCCGGTGAAAAGCGCTCTCGAAGTGCAATTATTATTATTATTGTTGTCTCAGTTTGTAAGTTAAGTGTGTTTTTCCTAATGTGAATGCAAAATTATTGTATGCTATTTTGTTTTTCAAAATATATCCTATATGGTGTAATGAATCTTGAGAGACTGTTGACACTCGATGTGTTTATTAAAGTAACATTTAGGAAAGTTAGGTTATAGTCATTTTTAAAGGCTTAATGTCAGGGGCATAACAACTAGCAGGGTAACTGGGGTTATAATGTGGACTATCTCTAGGACATGTTAGGTTCCCTTCACATGAGGTCGTATCCACTGTTGAACTCTATCTACAGCTGATGGAGCTCTCACCAAAAGGCCCAGCCTCCTGTCCGGTCTTCCCTTAAATAAACCCCCTGGTCCCACCCATGGGTCCTCCCCTATCCCCGCCTTGCGCCATTTGTGAGCCCTTCCGCTGCATGCGCTGGGACCAATGAATTTGAAAAAGGCGAGTTTGAAAGAGGCGGGAAACAGGTGAACACCTTGAAAGGGGTGGGAAAACTGTGAAACTAGCAGTATCAACAGGCCCCTGCTGGAGCAACTGTTTTAGGGTTGTTACATGACTCCCTTCCCTCTTAACCTTGCCATCCATGGCTAACTTTAAAACATTTACTCATAAATTGTAGCGACGGAATTGGGGGAGAATTAGGAACAGTCCGACGCAATCCGAAGCCACGATGTCATCAGATGCAGGGTAGATTTGACTGTGTGTACCCACAGGTCCACAAGTCTGACGGCGTGTTTTCACGGCCATCTTAAATAGCAGGCATTAGTCTTCCTCCTGCGGAGACGAGAAATATGCAGGGGATTGTGTGCACAAAGGCTATGCAGTCCCTGTGGCATGTGGCGGTCCTGTACCCGGGCAGGGTGTCGGCGGTGGTATTCTGTTGGGATGCGGTGTGCTTTCAAGCATGATGGGTGAACCACCAAATGATGTTTTCCCCAAAACACACACATTTTATGGCAACTGGACGCAGACAACTTTACATTGGACCCTTCCATGGCCTATGGAGCTTTGGTGATGTGCCAACTGGGACCTGGGGGCAGTGCGACCATACCTTGTTACCGACCTTCCAGGCTATTGGTGTTCGTGTATAGTGGGTAGCCGTAGATTATTAGCCCGTGCTATGTGGGAATTTCTTATAGCCATTTCACAGGCCTTTCACAGGCCTCGTTTATGTATGGTCGTTGTCTTTGTAAGTTGGCTGCACCACAATTCTTATTGGATTTTGTGTCCTTGCTCGTCTATGGAAGATGCCATTTCCCGACTCAAAAGGTAGAATGGTAAGTGACCAGTCGCAGCATGCAGGACAGAGCAATTTGTGAGCAGCACCAACGAAAAGTGTAGGTCCCAGTCATTCACCAGTAAGGTTACTGAGCACGGCCGTTACTGTGCGGTGTAAGCGTTTTACCATGTCGTCTGTCTGAGGGTGATATGGGGATGTGCGAATTTTTTTGGTGCCCATAATTTTGCAATTTGAAGGAGAAATTTTGCCCTTGGTCTGTTAGCAACCGTTCAGGGGGTCTCATTTGTGCCACGTAGCCACTAATGAAGGTGTGGGTTTTCATTTGTGCCTTCTGGTTGAGGAGGGCCCAGATCATGGGCCACCTGGTCAGGTATTCCACCCCAACCAGAAACCCACCTATTTCCATTTTGGGTTCCCCACTGCAGCCTTGTGGCAACCTCTTGTGATGTGGCTTGGTGGTGAATAGCAGAAACAGATTACTCGAGATCTGCCTGGCCTCTTCTGTTGCGAGTCTCCTGTCGACCAGTGGGAGCAGCGATATAATCATAATAATAATTGCACTTCTAGAGCGCTTTTCACCCGAAGGTCACAAAGCGCTGCACAGAGCTGTGGAGAGAACGGCGCGTCAGCAACAAAGACGACATCAGAACGGCACATCAGTTTTAATAACTTTTTGGGGTTTTTTTACAAATCTGAGCTGTGGAGAGCACAGCATGTCAAATGCGACTAATTCATGCACACGGTTTACATCCATTTGTTAGAGGGTGCGAATGACCCACTAAGCTGGAGACTTCCTACACAAGCAGTCAAGGTATGCCTTAACAATATTGTTCACGTCTACTCGCATTTAGGGCCAATAAAAAGAGTGCTCATGCTCACCCAGTAGAGTAGACAAACCATGTCCGCCAGGGCAGCTCCCATCTCTCTCAACTCTGCACCCATTATCTCGGGCACTGCTTCTCCTCTTTAGCCGGAGCACGTCCCGTAGCGACCATTTCCGGAGAGGTGAATGCCACGACACTAGGCGTGGCCCTCGTCTCTTCCTGAGCCCGCATTTGTTGTGACCCAAAAGGAATTTCGCTCTTTGGATTTGGCAGGAGGCAGGTAGAGCCCCATCGCCTGCAGCGATAATCGTTCTTCTACCATCTCCTCCGATGCGAGCTCCGGCAGCCGCAAAAATGTGCTGCGGGCCAGCGTCAACAGCAGGCTGCCATAGCGCGTGATCGGCTCGCACAGACTTCGTCTGTTCATGGAACTGCTGTTTCGCGGCTGCGCATGGGTCGAACACCTCACCAAGTCCTTGTAGAATCACTTACAGGGTCGTTTTCTTCCGCGAGGACCAAAAAAACGGCCAGGGCTGCGTCATTATGTAGGGAGGGTAAAATATCGATCGGCTCCTCCTCTATCTGGCGGCCTTATAGGCGGCCTGGAAGTTGAAGACTTAAGAATTCTTAACTGCTGGCCTCAGCCACAAACTTCTCCATGCGTCCTCCAATCCCGTCCAGCGCTCCGCGACACCCCTTGCTGGATTCCACGTGTCTTTATACTTGGTTTTCCTGAAGCTCCTGTAAGGTTGATCTCGGACCTGCCGATCTTTTCCCAACTGTCGCCACCTCACTTTCCAGTTGGCTGTTTATGTGAGGGTTTCGCCAAGACATCATCGGGGCCGCTCACTCTCGCCTGGCCCGCAGTAGCTCGCTCATTCAGTGGCAGCCAGGACGTTTCTCAGCTGCTCTGCTACCCAGGAGAGAGCCTGCTCCGTCCAGGAAGGGTCTTCCACAAGCGGGTCCTGCACCCCAGTACATCTTCATCCAACAGGTCCTTTTGCTCCGCCTCTTTTGGTCATGCTCCCGCATCAGCTATTCTGACCGAACGGATCTCCATCTTGAGTTTTCAGGGCTCTTCACTTTCGGACGTTAAGGATGATCCCACCGCTGCTACCAATGTTATGACTCGGAGGCGGCATTGAATCTGGAGGTGTTTATTAAAGGAACAATTAGAAACACCATGTGTTGTAATACCTTTTATAAGGGCTTAATTCCAGGGGTATAACAATTATGGTAATGGCGGTTATAACATGGGCTATCACTGGGACATGATAGGTTCCCTTTTCATGACATCCTTTCCACTGCCAGACTTTCTCTAGCAGGCCGTAGTCCTCCCGACGGAGCGCTCACAAAAGGTCCAGCCTCCCACCTGGCCTTCCCTTAAATAGCCCCCCCCTGGTCCTACCCCTTGGTCCTCTCCTATCCCCACCTTGCAATATCAGACTTTGGCCTTGGCTAATCCTGAACGTTTCCGCTGCGTGCCCCGGGACCAATGAGTTTGAAAGATGCGGGACACCGGGGAAGAGCTTGAAAGGGGTGGAAAAACTGTGAAACTAGCAGAGGCTCAATGGACCTTTGCTGGGCCCCCTGTTTTAAGATCGTTAAATGGGTTTCAAATGTGGTGCTAATTAATGCAGTCTCCTTGCCATTATAGTATTATGTGTCTTGCTTTATGCAACCCCCAATGCAAACGTATCACATTACGTGATGAACATGTGCACTGTCCACATCTATTGTGCAGTTGCACATTTGCTTATTGTGTCTGTAATGTATGGCAAATCCTGAAGCTATCAAATATTACAATGTAAAAGCTATAGAATTAGGTTTTTCACACAATGGCTGCTTATGTTTTCTTAGCATCTCTTTAACTCGCATCGATTAGTTTCATAGGTGTACGCTATGTTGGCGTTTTTCCAATAGTCATAGAACTAGGTGCGGTGAACCGGCGTTGCCCAGGTAAACTTGATGGTTGAGCCATGTGCGTTGTCCGGGTATATTTTAAGATTCATAACGACGACAAATAAAGTTGACTTTGTTTATGCGAGCGACGCCTTTTGTAAGCGGCTACTCTCCTCTGTGCACAGTTGGGCCACTCTGTTCGATGTTGTTGTTCAAGTGAACGAGTCGGTCCGTCTTAGCAGACATCTCGGTGCGCGCTAAGGCGCCAGAGACCCGTGTGGGACCGAGTGGCGTCGTTGGACGAAGGTGCGGCGCGATGTGGTTGCGATTTGTCGGAGTTAACCGTGATGAAGCAAGCGTAGCTTATAGATAGATAGATGGGGATTGTAATAGCGACCCTGCTTATCCGAACAGGGGATTGTAATAGCTGCACTCCTTATCCTAACTGGGTATTGTAATTGTAATGGCGCCGCGCTTACCGCACCGTGAGGGCATGGGCGTAAGCACAGAAAGCGGTCCCGGTAACCAAGGAAGGCCCTGTCGGCGCGCACTAAAGTGCCAAAGACCCGTCGAGGACCGAGTGCCATCGTTCTGCGAAGGTCCCATGCGATTTCGTTGCGATTTGGCAGAGTTTACCCTGATCAAGCAAGCAAACACAACTTGCTTATATATATAGATGTAAACATGTCCAAGCAAACTCGACCTATTAACATTACTCCAGGCAATCCACTTAGTTGCATGATTAATTTTTAACAGCAATGTGAATGGAAACTGACAGTTTAGTTCGTCCCAGTCTCAGCACGGGCATTTTGATCGCAAACACACCTTAAGTATATTTTCAGCACGAATATTTTTACTCACATATGCACTGCAAGCATGAGTTATGTAATTATCAATATAGTGTGTCAGATCACTCATAGAATTAGAATTATTCCATTAATGGTTCATGAAAATTACATACTAATGATGCTTAAAGCCTAATGAAACTGACTATAGACGACAAACAAGAGACAATACAAACAAGACAAAAAACATATCTTCTTGAATCAAATTGCAGTCCAGCGTAATCATTCGGTGAACAGAAAGTCCCAGTCTGGAAAGTGTGTGTGGAAAGGTAGGAATTAATGATGGATCCTTATAGGTCATCCTGGAATAAGGGTGAGTCCACAAACAAGAAATGAGATGATCTATTTCCCTCAATGAGAACAGGGGATGTTTTGCCAGTATCAGTCTGGTGTGCCAGTGGTGTAAAGGTTTGCTACTGGTATTTGGTTTTTGCCATACTTTCTGCCGTTGCCAGGTCTGCTGGGATAAAAAACGTAATTTAGCATGACTGGGTCTGGAATAAATTGCCAGGCCTGGTGAGACAAGACTATATGGTATATCAGCAGAACCCTTTTTCTCTCTCCAGTTGAACAGTTTTGCAACACAAGCAGGTATTCTGAATGTGATAAAGCATTGTGCTTACGTCCTGCATACTTACAGATGCACATCCCAAGACACAATGTTTCAATGTATTCATATAGTGGTAATAAACAACATTATACCTGATTGCGTTTACCAAGCCGTTGTACCATTTATATTACAATGTAAAACGTATCCGGTAATTTTCAGTATATCGTGGAAAATTCCTACGTCAACAATAGCTGTGCTCAAACGTTCTAAGGTGGGATTGACCAAAATGGAGCATTGGTAATGCCATTGTCTTGACTTAATGCGTTTGTTACCTGGCAATGTGTATGCTTTTAGATGCATCAAAAATGCATGCAAAATATGTATTACAAGGTACTGATGTAGGTTCATATTACATTAGCAAAGATTTGTGGTGTAAAAATGCTGGTTAATATAATCTGCTGGTGTTGGGCTAGCATTTGACCATTTTTAAATAACCTTACATTGTGGTATATATGGGAATACCACAACTAAAGTGCATTTTATGAGTTGCGGAGAAACCATCAACAAAACACGCGGTGAAGTATAGTGCTTTATTACACGTGCATGCACATGCCTATGCATGTATCAGGTTATTGTGCATGTGGTTATTATGGGAACAGTCATTGTTGGATAATTGATAAGTGCTTAAAAAAAATCACACTTGAAAAGTACCACTTACTGAAAACTCATCAAAATATCACCTTCAATTTTCAGCCACCCATTTGGCAAAACGTTGTGGTTGGATCCGAGCTTTGTGGTGGTAGTGGTTAAGTTAGTCTTGTTGTTTTCCTATACTATTGGCACCGGAGGTTTATCAGGAACTGCAGTCAAACAGATGCCACGAGTGAGAGTTTGATTGGTTAGTGAGTGTAATAAACAATGCCTTGGATAAAGAGTGTAATGAATAATTATTCCATTTCACTCCTCTGCAAAAAAAAGGCAACAATGTTGAGCGTGATTATGCAAACAATATAGCAAAGACAATTGTAAAACTTGTTTTAAATTGTTCATAATGAAAGCCATCATTTATATACCTCCTAAAAGCACATTAAAAACAAGGTGTACTTCAAAACTCACCCTAATATTGCATTGTGCTAAATATTTTGGAGCCTTCAAGCTACGTTTTTGATAAATTAGTTTCTTATAATAATGATTGCATTTATATAATTGTCATAAGGTTTTGTCATCATTATTATCAATGCCTGCTTAATCCTGTGCAACGTTTTGGGGAACTGGAGCCCATTCTGGCTAACAGGATGCAAGGTGGGGCTATACCCAAGATGTGACGCCAGTACATCGCAGGGCATTGGGCAATTTACTTAGCAGGCCTGGCTAATAATTGTACTGAGGTTTTGTGATTAGTCATAACGTTTTTTATGGTACTTGGGTAATGTATGAAATATGAAATTTCTATATTATCTACAAAGCCGCATCTCGTTAAGGTGACAAAGTTTTCAACATCAAAACACATGGATTATTCCCCTATCCCTATTGATGTTTGTCTACCCTTCAAGAGCACTATTGTATTGGACCACCTGCCTGGTTGTGTCAGAATAGTTAATGGTAATTCTACTGATAGAAGTCAACTGCTTGGAGCCCAGTAATTTGTTCGCTTATATAGTATAATACATACTTCATTTAAGGACTTGCCCAACTGGATGTCCAATGGACACAGCATGGCACGTTTGAACCAAAACCCAATGGATTTCTTTACATCAACTGATCTCACACTAGCATTTCAATCAGAAGTGTGCTTCTGCTTTACCAACACCAGGGTTAGGTGGTTTTGGAGGAATATGTTTTCCACCCACTGAAGCCCCAACAACTAAGCATGCCATGGTGGAAAATCCAATAGAACATTTAAATGGTGGGGCATTGTGGATCTTTATTATAGTTTTTTTAACACAGCCTTGTAATGTGTGTGGAAGGGGGGGGTAATAATAAAAATTGCACTGCCAGAGCGCTTTTCACCCGAGCGTCACAAAGCGCTGCACACAGCTGTGTTGAGAACGGCATGTCGGCAACAATAACGACATATGAACACCAAATCAACAACAATAACGGGTTTTTTTTGTAGCAGCTGTGCCACTGCTTCGTGCAGTGTGCTACGAACCCGGCAACCTGAGTTTGATTCCTCGCCACATCGAATGTGACAAACGATATGTGAACCAGTCCCAGCACCTCCCCTTGAACTCGTGTTGACCCCCGTGGTGAAGTATGGTCCAAACAACCCCCATGACCAGCATGATGTGGAGAAAAAAAACTCCAGCTAGTGTCGTTTAATAAAATATGACAATCAATTTGAAGTTTATCTTGCCCTTATTGTGACCATAGGGAGTAGTTGTAACCAAAAACTAAATGTCTGCCTATTGTCAATGCTCTTCTTGGTGATTAGCGTTGTTCAGCCATACTTCATCATGCTGGTCAGTGATGATTTGTGAAGCTGGATAGGGTGGAAGGCAGGATCCGGTAGGATATTGTGCTTCACCCACTGATGTAAACTGTGATCGGGAATGGAACTTGGCAATCAACTTCGTAGCACAATTGTATAACCTATATGCCACTGCTAAAAGAAATGGCAGTGTAATATCGATGGCATTAAAATAGAGCAAATTGTACTCACCTGATTCTGTGCTCTTCCTCGTGGCATGTCTTATTTATATTTTATTGTGTTATGGAATTAGTTTTTAACAAAAATATCTCTAACAAACAGCCAATTTAGATATAATTTGTAGTTAGCATTCATAGTTTTGTGCCGTAAACAATTGTTTATTCCAGGGCAGCCCATTTGAGTGAGGCCTCTGCACTGTTAAGTGTTCGATCACGCCAAATGCTCGCACAACTGCCTTCAATTGGCGGAATGCAATTTTTCATCATGCTGAAGTGTAAATGGTACAGAGAGAAGACAAAATGCCATTGTTAACCTGTACTACACGTCTCGCTAATTAGTCAGATATACAAGCTGTTAAGTGGAAATAGTGAGAGCCTCCACCTTTGAGCCTTTGTTCACTTTCTGTCTGCTTGAAGCACCATTTATTGCTGCTCCATATAACATAATGTGTGCATATCTGGTTTCCTAGCCCGAGTATTTTATGTTGATGCATCAGTTACTCATCTCATTGTCAGAAACCGTTTAGTCCTGTACAGGGGCGCAGTGAACCGGAGCCTATCCCGGCAGACACAGGTCGCAAGGCAGGGATATACCCACGATGGGACGCCCATCGTGGGTATATCCCTGCCTTGCGCTATGCAGCAGCATGTTTTTTTGGACTGTGGGAGGAAACCGGAGTACCCGGTGAAAACTCACACGGACACAGGGAAGAACATGCAAACTCCACACAGAATGGCACCCGAGCCGAGATTCGAACCCGGAACCTTCTTGCTGTAAAGCGACAGCGCTACCCACTGGGCCACCGTTCCGCCCTGCATCAGTTACGTTTAAAAAAAAATCATTTTGTGGTTACGGTTGTTTATTCAAGCAGTTCCCGGGTCGCCAATGGGTTGTGTTCCTGAGGTCTCCTCCTCTGATTTGTTTGCAAGACGGAACACAGCATGTAATGTTTTACTGTATACTGTAATTAGCAGTATCTTATGGGAGTTTGTATGTACGAGCGTTCGTAAATCAGACGTTCGTAAGCAGGGACTCCCTCAACATGGTATTGTTCATACATCCATTCACCACTGAAGCAATTTTGTGACACTATACTTTGTATGTTGGGTGAAAGGAAGTTGGGCCACAATGGTCCACGCATTTGACTTTGAACTTTGAACTTTGTGACTTGACTTTGATTCCCACCAAGGCTAACAACAGTGACCAGATATATCCGAACTGGTCCTTGGTTTCCCGCTTTTACCAACCCACACCAATGAGTATGGTAGGATATGGTCAAACGATCCGTGTGACCAATAGCGTGTGGACAGGCTTAATACAACTGTGGATTGAGAGAGTTGTACGTTGTAATTATATGCGTTGTACAGTGTATTCGTTAATATATTATTAAAACTCAAATGCTACGAATTAAAATGCGGAAGAGTGATGCCTTATGAACCCTGTGATCTGAGTTCAAATTCCGGATGTGTTTAATATAGCGGGGAAACATCTATTAATCAGTTCTCGGATCCATCGTGACCAGTCCACACTAACATGGTGATCAAGAATGACCAAACAACACCACTGATTGACAGGGTTGGGGTAGGCGTTTAGCAAATGGTGGTGAATGTATTATAGTCTCATGTCATTATCTGAAACCGCTGAATCATATATAGGGTCACGGTGAGCCAGAGCCTATCCCGGAAACACAGGGCGTAAGGCAGGAATACACCCGACGACGGGACGCCAGTCCATCGCCGGGCATTGCGGGACAATTTTAGTCTGCGAGCCAATCAACCTATCCAGGAGCATGCTTTTGGACTGTGGGAGGAAACCGGTTGCTAGTCCATAACCTTGGGTAAATGTTATAAAATTAACTTACTTCAGGTGAAGAATTTAAACTATAGCTGTTAGAAAGCGTTGTACATACTGTGAAGTAGGGAAAATAGATGTCGGCTGATTTTAGAGCCATTAAATGCCACGTTGATGATTCAATCTGATATTAACTCAACAGCAGATGCATTTCATAAAGACGAAAGTAGTTTACTCACGAAGGCCTGTTCACTGAAGCATCGACCTTTTATATCTTCACTACATTTAGATTATCTCACCCATTTCATTTTATTTTTTAAACGTGAAGCTGGTGAAACGTTTACTTGGGCCGGGTCCCTTATAGTTCACTGATTGTCTTGGAATGTGGCTATCGCAGGCCACACGGCTTCCTCTCTGCCTGGTTGGTCACCTCGGGTAATGGTTGGAGCAGAATACAATGCTGTAAACATTTTTTTACGGCATTGGCAGACAAGGGTCAAACCACGTGTGCGCACTTTTGCAAGAAACCCCGTTGTTGATGGGCTTTATTGTATGTAGTTGGATGAAAAAACATGGTTTCCGACACGTTTAGTACAACAGCCACGACTAGGCAAACAGCACATGTACACGTATAGCCCTTGTCAATCCACACCTACACGTGTGACAAGCCGTGTGTCATGCGGTGGTCCTTTGACTCCACTCTTTGACCATCCACATGCTTGTTAAGCATGTGGATGTATGCAGGAGGCAGCAGATGTTGAAAGAAGCATTAACGGCCGATGGTGAAGAATAATAGTGACGAAAGTAGTCGCACATACAAGAGCGTATCCGCTGATGAGATGGTGCAATGAAAATGGCTTGTCTACAGGTGATTTTTAGACAGTATTGTCAGAAACGGCAGTAGATAAGAGAGGGCTTCATCAAATTGATCAATGGCTGATGATGACCTTTATCATGCTGGTCATGTGGATTGAAGTTAGAGAACATAAATGTGAAAATATAGTACAGTGCAACAAATTATTTTGCCAAACTGCCAAGGCTAACATATTCGTGCCCATAACCCTCCGTTTTATGTGATGACTGTTACCAGTTTGCCTTCAGAATCCTTGCTCAACATCCAGGCGTTTACGAGATCAAGTGCATTCCAGGTGGTTTGGTCATAGAGGAAAATTGCAGCTTGTTTGCTTTTAGATCGTCGATATTTTTTTCAACCAACATGGGTGTGTGTTGAGGTATTTGGCGACTGTATGTGGTGCTCTTTTATGTAGGCTCCCTATCGTTATTTACTTCAGGATTCGTTAAAACGGCACTACCACAC
>JAZEWT010000012.1:14779280-14790331 GCA_036362905.1 Mordacia mordax
CCCCCCCAGGATGCCACCATCTCCACATTACTCTTTTGCTCTTACTCACTTGCCTTCTGGAATTGTGCCTGTATTTACTACATATCAAAACGTGTCTGATGAATAGGGTTCGTGTGACAGTTGTGGTATGACTTAGAAATCCCTATTTTTAAGATGCAAAAACAAGCACGTCATGGAGACTCAAGAGTTACGAATAGGGTTTCTTTGCACATTGTTTTCTCGTCGCTTTGCAATAACTGTTGTCATTAAATAATAAATCAATATCTTTTGTTTTTCTGGACTAGTTTAATACAGAGAGGTGATGAAATGGTGCTCTCTATATCTTATTAAATGACGCAGGTTCCTGTTGACATTCATCCCTGTATACATTGTCAACGTGCAGAATGTATAGTCCTCTAGACTCTGGTTACCGATTATCTTTAAACTAACATTTCTGTTGGGAGCTCTCTTGCAAGCAATTTGCATCTAAAAGGGCCGCAGTTTATTGCAAATCTTTGTATCGGTTACCCGGCATGAAATGCAAATGATTGGGAAGGGGGAGTTCGGGTTCTTTTCGAGTAACTGTCATTACGGTTTATTGTGGGTGCAGACGTTGACGACGGTCGCATTAAAATGCAGCGCACAGCACCTTGAACACAGCATGTTGTAGCCAATGACAGCCATACACGTCTGCAGCACCGCCTGAATTAGGTTGCATTGCGTGCTTGCAGTGACATACAAAACTTGCCCCTGTCATTTACTGAAGCTGTTAAACTCTCTTAGGCTGCCTTGTACAAATCGGACACCTTTGCTGGCACCAGGCATGTAGCCATCTCCACAACCAAAATGCCAAGGTTAGGTAGTCAGATGGTTATATCAAATATAAAAAAAAATACTGTGACAATGTTCTTACTTTTGAGTCTTTTTTTAAACTAGTCATGAATAAGTTATATTATGGATAATGCACACTGATTTGTTGTGCTAATCAATGTGTATTACAGCGTTGTGTGATTGTATGTGGCCAGGTTATTGCTGCCTCAATTGAGAATAGGGGGGTAATCTGAGTGGTTAGGTGCAATCAAGGTATATTATGATTCTCTTTTGGCCAATTCAGCCCATGTAAGTATGCAGCTGGAGTTTCGTGTTGGAACTGCAATAAAATAGCAGCATCAGCATTATGGCCTGGAGCTTAATACATATTTAATATTACTAGTATACGTGTAATTATCATATTGCATAGATTTTTGGAAAAGTTGGAGGAATCATGGCACAGTGATTTCCATACTGCACCATGAATCTGGCCTCGCCAAGGCAAACACCTGTAGCGAGTGATAGTTTAACGGGTCCCGCTTCACTAAGATGATGAAGTATGGCCAAACACTTCGCACAAGACATACATCCAGCATTTGTTGCAAAGGGCTGAAACTTGCTCTCCATATCTCCTTCTTTCCAGATAGCGGTGTCCCAAAAGAATAGTTTAGGAGAGCAATTCTCATACACAGAGCCGTAAAAACCTGCTTCGGTGCGTTTTAAATGGCTATTAATATGTAATTTTAACAGTGTGATTTATGAAGGTAATCTACATGTGCTATATGTGAAATTGTATTTGTTACTGGTTGTACTGTACTTATAACCTCATATATATTGTACGCTGCCACTTATTTCAAGTAATTTGTACAACTACTGCCCTTACCATGCTTAAATATGCAATTGATGGATAGCGTACTGCTCGTGAATGTCAAACTGCTGCACTGAACAGCCAGAATTTATTTCTTGTTTCGTTTTCCTTTTTCTAATTTTAGATCACCAAAAGCTGGAGAGGGAAGCTCGGATTTGCCGTCTGCTCAAGCACTCCAACATCGGTGAGTCATTGCGCCTTGCATAATTGGAAGTACATTACAAGCTTAGGTGTCTTAGCACTTTGCGTGTGACAATTGGCATTGTGCTGCGGGGGAGGGGGGCTCCTTGACCAAATGAATATGCACCATATGAATGGATGTGTAATGAACAAGCTGTTAATTGCCTCCCAAGCACATCGTGTATGTGTGATGCACTCCTTGATGTCCACTTGCATACAGAACGAGCTTGCAGCTTGTGTCTTTCTTAACGAGAATTTTTGGTCAAATATTTTCACGTGCGCAGGATTTTTTTCACGGATAGCAATGCGAATAGAAGCATGATCACTAATATTGCACACAAAGGCATAGATTAATGCCAAGCCAGATGTCGCACACTTTTCTCTTTAATAAATGTACTAATTTCTTCTCATATAGAAATTTGCATTCACATATGCCAATGCTTCCCACTTTTGGTTTCATTTATTCTCAGTCATGTCAAAATGCCGCATTCATTTCCTGCTGCAATCTTGGTATATTTGATATGTCTGTAGGCCATGCTTCATTAAAAGTATTTTTACCAGAAAGGTTTTCACATGCAACCGAGTCAAAATGTATTAAAATATGTAGTTGAAAATTCTTTGGTTTTCTTTAAAATACGATTATATGATACAGGTTTGATTTACAGTGTTTTAAATGCGTATATAAATGTTTGTAATCCTTCCAATTACATATCGGTGAACAATAAATGTCAGTGCATGCACATTCATTTCATAGAAACTATTTGCATTAGTCACATAGTATGTTCTGGACTTTTACATCATTGCCACCTTCCGCAGATCTTATTCTTCACATTTAGTATATTCCCACAGAGGCACAGAACATCTGCAGAGTACTTTTGGAAGTGAATACTAAAATCCCACCCCTAACACCTGACTTACCCTGCTCTGTACTCACAATTACTCACTTTTTTCTCGCCCGCATGGACTAAACCATGTTAAGTTAGAAGTTCTCTTTTTGCAATAGGATAGAGCAGAGGAGTATAGGTAAAGGGAGCCTCTCCTTTTCTCTATCCCTTCTTAACTGCATGATTTTGACCTTTTAAAATAAAT
Source organism: Mordacia mordax (assembly GCA_036362905.1). NCBI lineage: Eukaryota > Metazoa > Chordata > Hyperoartia > Petromyzontiformes > Petromyzontidae > Mordacia > Mordacia mordax. Next base: position 14,782,207 of record JAZEWT010000012.1, read on the forward strand.
AACCTTTAGTTCACACTCGGTTTTAATGGTTGTAAGAAATGTATGTATTAAGGCATATCTGTCACTCTGGTTTATTGTAATTTTCCTGATCACATAGAGGTTATATATAAGTTTCCATTTGTTACGATATGGAGATACTGGCCTGAGCTCACTATGCGCACTACCCCCAAGACTTGTTTGAGTAGAAATACACGTGTATTTTTGACATTTTTATGAAACAAGAAATTTACACGAACTAGACAGGAGTGATAAATGTGTGATGTGATTGAATAATTGAATTTGTACATGGGCTTCAGAATATTTTCAAAAGGTGTTAACAAATGGTATATTAACAAGTTTCCACATAATGGGACAAGTTGGGCAAGTAAGAATCAAATTGAGATTTGCCGAGTGCAACAAGATGTGCCTCTGGATCTGTAATTCTGCTCAGGAAACATCAGCATATTGAACATTCATTCATTATCAATACCGGCTGAATCCTGCACAGGGTCGCGGGGAGGCCAGAGCCTATCCCAGCCGACAAAGAGTGCAAGGTGGAGAATGTCCAGGATGTGACGCCAGTACATCTCAGGGCACACTTTTTTTTGCAGTAATTTACTCAGCAGGCCAATTAACATAGCGTATTTAACAGATAATATATTTTTTAATAAAATTAGGTACAAAGAGCCTGGTTTGTAAAGTAGAATAAAAATGGGTTGTGCAAGCCTGTTGAAACAAATCACACAACATGGTAATTTTACAAGCGAATGTACAAATGACCTTGTCTTGTGCACACCACCTGATTTAAGCAGGAACATTTGCATTGTAAATGCAAAATTGGCGTCAATTGAAACGTATTTTGTGGAAAAGGCCATCGCTGTTTGGAACCCAAAATAGCATACCACAGTTAAAAGTATACCAAAATGTGACCTCCTTGGGCAAAGCCTTCCAACAATTACCTTCATTAGCCAGGGAGCCAGCTCGTTAAGTGTACATTAATGATGTTCTCTGGGAAGTGATTATTGTTGAGTAAAGTCTGGCATGGTCACAACTGTAATGCAGCCCTTCTCAACCGCAGGAAGAAAAAAACATGAAAGTGTCATATAACCTTAATCCATACATTCAGCGGTTATATCCCACGATGTCAAGCACGTCTACACTAGACATGATGCATTGCTTGTGGTAGTGACCTCTATTTTGCCATGCTAAAGGACGCCTTTAATGTGTACATGTTAAACATCAGCTCTTGTAATTTCCAGTCTTACTATTACAGCTTGTACGGCTTCTTTTTGTTGTTGTTCACAAAACTTAAGATGTAAATTAGTTTTCAGTTGCCATTGCTTGATAATTCAAACAAAATGTATTAATTCACTATTTTTGCAGTTTGAGTGATCCTTTGTTCCCTGGGGCATTCAACAAATCAATTGCAGACCTTTAGGTAGATTTACGTTTTTAAACATAATGTACGTTGGGAGTATCGCAGTCTGGCCTGTGTCCTGCCTGTGACACTTTCATAGCTTTCTTGGAAGTATTGTCAGGATATTTATACCTCATCGCCATGTAGAAGGAATATACTGATGAGCTGTGTGTCTGTACGTGTGTCCCTTGCGCAACTTGACATTTTAAATCGGATAGGGACCAAACTTGGTATTCATGTCGATAGTCATAAAGGGCATTGGCGCTATTTAATATGTTGAGCCCTTGACAGAAGCAGTAGAAATCTGCAGAAGCGGTTTATTGACTTTAGAAAAAAATATTCATTCTCGTGTGAAATATTGCCTTTTCATTTTAATCTAAAGGAGGTCTTCAAGGACTTTTTTGCTTTGGTCTTAGACTTTCGAAATAGTGTTGCTTTTTTACGAGTGGATTTGGAATGCATTAGCCATAAATACTTGAGAGTTTGAGCGATGGTAATATTTATAAACAGAACATCTTATTTTCATGTCTATTCTGAAGCAGGTTCACGTGCAAGATTGAAATCCTTTTGAAGAAAATAAGTTTTTACTCCATAGACAGATGAGTCGTGTAGAAAACGTGATGTATGTTAATTGGTAACTTAAAGTGCCAAAGTTATATTAACAATGTGTTTTTTGGTAATCTGTCTGGTTTGAAGTAAAAAAATAAATATGGAAGGTTTTGACTAAAATATGTTTTTTTCGTGAGTGTTTTGGCACATCGCCAAAAAACACCTGGTCTCTCAAGCTGTTGAAGTCGTCTAACTTCCCAGTCAATACTAAATTCTCACGTTATTCGAAAACGGTAGGCCATTGTGTACCAGGATCGTAATAAACTTTGTAAGTTACTGAATTGGGATTTTTCGTAGCAGTAATCAGTTATTGTTGCTGATTTGCCGTTCTCTGCCGTTGTTCTTGACGTGCCGTTCTCTCCGCAGCTCTGTGCAGCGTTTTGTGGCCCTCGGGTGAAAAGCGCTCTGTAAATGTTATTATTATTATTACTGCTAAAACCTTGGCATGACCTTTAATCCAGAGACTCGTCGAGGCTTCCTGGGTAAACGGCAGCCTGTTTCACATTTTCCATTAGGTTTGTTTATCAAATACACATTTGTCAATCCTCAAATTCTGAATCGATTATCGGTTTTCAAAGTCAGGGCGTTTATAAATACACTTAGTATTTGATTAAACTATGGAACCGATTGAAGTACGTGATTTAATGTACATAGATAGGTATATATTTATTATTACAGCAGAAAGCACCCAAGTGAGCTTGCACGCACTAGCTGCTTGATTTTTGTGACACCACATACGTCCTAACTGACCAAATTAACACGCGTAAAACCAAAGGGCAAATAAAACTTCAAGAAAATATGCGTAGCTTAAACTTTAACCATAATCATAATCGTATTTAGTAATGCACAAGATTGCACAAATAAACTCACATCACCAGCTTGTACAAACATGAAATCTCGACCATGGTCATGAAGTAAACCGTAGCACTCAAGCTTGTGCTGCAGAATAATAATAATTTATAGAGCTTTTTTGACCCGAGGGTCACAAAGCACAAATGCATTAATAATAGACAAAAGAGAGCAACCACTCATTTTAGCGGTGGCTGGGAATTGAACTTTACTGGATTGGCAGTGTGGGAACCAACTCACCAAAACATTAATTTAGTCAGGAAAGCAGTTTTTTTTTACAGAATATAATGTAAATCTTTAATCAAGACTGGGTGACTATTTGTTTAAATATGTGGTCAATGCGCTCTAGAAGTGCAATTATTATTAATGCTACGTGAAAACTATTACCAACATTACAAATGAAAGCCTTACATTTTGCTGCCAAGTTGTGATTAAAAGTCGGTTCACAAAATCGCCAATGCTTGTTTATTTTATAAATCGTTACCTTGGAACAGAAGTCAAGATGTAATACCCTTTGGACAAAAACATGCAAGCTCCAACCCAAACTGGCATTGTTAAAGCCATGTTTTGCTTGTTCTGCAACGCTGTGTATATTTAAAAAAAAACCCCAGAATTTTTTTTTGCTGTTGATTTTCCATTCTGCTGTCATTGTTGTTGACGTGCCGTTCTCTCTGCAGCTCTGTGAAGAGCTTTGTGACCCTCGGGTGAAAAGCACTCTATAAATGCAATTATTATTATTCATTACCTCTCTACTGCAATCTAGAGGCATTTCCCAATAGTGTTTGTGTGTTGACGTCTTGGAAAAGTACTCGCCGTACCTACCTTGTCCTTTATTCGTTGCTTATATGTTTGCCTGTCTACGTCGATATTTAGTCCATGAAAAATAACCACCGAATTGCACAGTTCAAGTCCACCGCAGCATAAACAAGCGTGAATATTTTTACATCATTACAATGCGAGGCAAAGCAAATGAGGGTGAAATAAAAAAAGTTTTAAATGTGTTTTTTTGTTTGCTGCACAGGACAACTTCACTACCTGAGAGCGTGGGTTGCTTTATGTCGAGTGTGTTTCACACGTCGTACAGCTAGACGTCATTTAATACATGAATTGCACACGTTTAGGCAAACAAATGTAGTATTGTTTGAATGTTAACACATTGTTTAAACGGTGGCTGGGCTTGAACATCAGTCCTCTACGACTTATCATTGCAGGCAGGGAAAAGGACAAAGTAGGTCGGTGTTCCCGAGTAAAAGACAGTCAGTGTCAATACCCGCTTAATCCTGCACAGGGTCTTGGGGAGGCCAGAACCTATCCCGGCAGACAGGACTCAAAAGGGGAGCTATATCCAGAATGACGCGAGTACATCGCAGGGCCTTTTTTTGTGGGCAATTTACTCAGCAGGCCAATTAACTTAGGCAGTAGTGTTTATTTGGGTGGTGGGAGGAAACCAGAGTACTCGAACCCGACGAACACACATGCGGATACGGGGAGAACACACACTCCACACAGAAAGGCACCCGAGGCGGAAACCAAACCCGGGGCTCTTTTGCTGTGAGGTCTTAGCGCTTACTTACTGCGCAACCGTGCCGCCCGAAGTTAAACGTCTGTCGCAAAAAATAATGTCTAAAATATCATGGTCTTTAGCACCTTTAATTGTCCTACCCAAAGTTTGTCCTTATTAAATGCTGAAACAGAGGACTAGAAGAGAGATTTTCTATTGTTGGAGTTAATTGTCACTACACTTGGTTCCACATTGCTTGCTATATATTCAGAAATGCCAAAATTAGTTGTGCCCTGGTAAAGCTTACATTCACAGATTTTAATGGTGCGCAAGTTAAAACGATTCCTAGTCATTTCCTCCTCACTGTTGTAGTCAACTGGATTTAAAAATAGCATTTTAAATTACACTACTATTTCAGCCCTTTGAAGGTAATGTTCAAATGTTGGTCCAGTTAAGTAAATATCAAATTGTCCCATGATACTAATATTATGTATGATCGCTGCTGTTTAATATTATATGATAAAGCAATTATTCTATGATCAGCAATTTTTTGCCCCAGTTTATGATTACAGTTTGATACAAGAATATATTCCCTTATCTTGTAAATGCGGTCTTGTTTGTATCATCTGGCCAGCTCCCTAGTTTGCTACCGTCTCATTTGTTATACCTGGTATGTTTTGTTCCTTAGTTTTTTTACCTATATTATATAATGTTATATTATTAGCATAGACCATTGACCGTGCACAGTTCGCTGAATGCATTGCGAGGTTAAAAATATATTTTTGCGTTGCATTCATACTCTAACTTTAATGTACACGCAAGCCTTTTTAAGCAGACGCCAGAAAGTGACAGAATTGTTCTGTTACATTCAATGAACATGCTGTCTAGTTGTGTCCAACACGTTTTAGTTTTTGCGTCTGAGCAATAACTCCCCTAATCCCCAGAATGTCACGGAGGACATGCACATAGATTGCATGCATATTGTGTTCCAACCAAGATGGTGTTAGCTGGAGATTGGAGATGGGACACCAAAGATGATTCTCCTCGTGTTTCTCAATTTATTAATATGATTAATATTCTTGTGGCAGCACAATATTCTGCATGTGCTCAGCAAAACAATTGTCCTCAATTCTACAGCTTCTGCCTGTGCATACACACAGTCATTTATGCATTTTAAGACATTTTCCCTTCTACTTTCAAGCAAATGTTTGGGGTTATTCTCATAAGCCATAGAATATATTGTTTTCCATAAATCATGTTTTCTAATAGTTTACAGTCATATGTCTGATATAGATTACAGTCTGTTATATATTATAGTTATTTCATCTCATCTCATTGTCTGAAACCGCTTAGTCCTATACAGGGTCACGGTGAGCCGGAGCCTATCCCGGCAGACACAGGGCGCAAGGCAAGGATATACCGACGATGGGACGCCAGTCCATCGCCGGGCACTGCGGGGCAATTTAGCCTGCAAGCCAATTAACCTATGCAGCAGCATGCTTTTGGACTGTGGGAGGAAACCGGAGTGCCCGGGGAAAACCCACGCGGACACGGGGAGAGCATGCAAACTCCACACAAAAAGGCACCCGAGCCGAGAGATTCGAACCCGGGACCTTCTTGCTGTGAGGCGACAGCGCTAACCACTGGGCCATCGTGCCGCCCTTATAGTTATTTGTCTGATCATATTTTACATGTTTTTCTGCAACCATGTGCATATAAAAAAAACCCAAAGAGTTATTGTTGCTGATTTTCCGTCCTTGTGCCATTGTTGTTGACCTGCCGTTCTCTCCACCGCAGAGCAGCGCTTTGTGACCCTCGGCTGAAAAACGCTCTATAAATGCTATTATTATTTATTATTATACAGTCATAGCAATACATTACCAGCCAGAGGATGGACGAACACAGTAGCTGTTTAGAGCAATATTCCAGAAGACATTTCTTCCCTTTTAAAGAAACATATTTATATGCTTCTGGAAACCAGATCTTTAGTTTATCATAGTTTTCCTAATTACAAAACACACCTTTAAAAATGGTTGGGTTGAATTATTCTTGCTGGAGCATCCTATAAACCAGAGACTATGGTACCCATTCAATTAGGGCAGGTCATTAGTTTTTTTGTTCAAGAGTTTGGGTGATTTTAAGAAGTCCAGGAGTAAAATTGAACAACTGCATTCGTTCACCTGGGCTTAATTACATTGTGTCGTTAGCTATAGATGGATGTTGAAAGACTCACTGATGTGATTATTGACAGTGTCTTTGCGTTTGGGTGCCACATGCAGAATTTCACGTCAGAAATTTGCCCAATTACCCATGCACTATCAGTATCCACGTAATCCTGTGTCGAGTCGGAGGGGGCAGGAATCTATCCTGACAGACACGGGGCACGAGGCAGGGCTATACCCATGATGGGATTGCAGTCTATCACAGGACACTGGGGGAAATTTAATCAGCAGGCCAATTAACCTAGGCAAGATGCCTTTGGACTATGGGTAGAAGCTGGCGTATCCAGCAGAAACCCAAGCCAACACGGGAAGAACGTGCAAACGCCTCGCAGAAAGGCATCGGAACTGGGAATTGATTCCAGGCTCATTTAGTGTGTAGGCAGCCAACGCCACCCACTACATCACTGTGCTGCCTTGCTCAAAGTAAGTTAATTCTGAGAAAAAAATGCTGCTTTGCATGTTTTTTTGTTTCCTCCTGAGGGCAGAAGAGTCTTGGGGATCCTGAAAGGTCCTCACTGGCCTGAATGTTAACAAGATAATATTGTAATTGGCAGATTCTTTATCGCTAAATTATACTTACCAGTGCTGAACAATCCCAGCATTTATTGTGCCAATTCTTTGTACAATGATGTTCAATCAACAGTGCTTATATTCTTCCCAACAGTGTGGTATAACACCACACTTTTTTAGCACTGCTTATTAATTTACTTGAGACTAATGGTTGGAGAAGAAATAATGATTCTTTAAAAACATTTCAAAAGCCTTAACAAAAGCACCACGTACTGTTCTTATGGCCTTAAAACCTCACGATAATTTATTCCTCTGCTTGGGCACATCCATGTGCACACAATTCAAGCTTTGTCCTATTTAAATTCTGCTTGCGCTATTCCAAGTTTATTTTCGCTCATTATTTTGTTGCTCGAGTAGAACAGACATCCTCTTGTCAGACATTTGGCATGCTTGCTCTCAACTCAACCCTTCCGGTTACCACTGCAATGAGAGCGTGCCCCCCACCCGCCCCCAGCGAGAGTGAGACTCGCTGGCATTACCAAATCTGATTTCACGTCTTTGTTTAAAGCTCTCGTTTCCCACTCACACCTTTTACCCTCATAAGTTCAGAATTCGGTTTTCACACCTTACCTCTATATTTCCCTCCATGATTGTGAACCTTTAGCATCAACTTTGATAATCCATGCATCTCCCTATCATTTTCCTTCTACTCACTGCTGTAAATCTCTTGACCTGCCACTTGATTTCATCTCCTGGTCGTTCGTCTTGTTATCTATTGCTCAAAGTCCATCTTTCTCGCATTGACACCACCCATTTTTATAAAGTTCCTCCATCTCTAGCCCCATGGCTCCATCATTGGGAACCTAAATATTTTTATGCCCTACCAGTAATATTCTGAGTTACTGCATCAAGTTATCAGGTCACTGGTTGCTCCCATTACATCGTGCGTGGGTGATCATGATTCTCGTGGCCAATTGTAGAAGTATGTGTTGTTATTTTTTTATTTTGGCCACTCTCTATTTTTTTTTTTCACAATGA
>JAZEWT010000012.1:14790423-14812870 GCA_036362905.1 Mordacia mordax
TTTTTTTATTTTGGCCACTCTCTATTTTTTTTTTCACAATGAATATAACTTTTTAGTAATCTTGGAAAGTAATTTGCTTCAGGATAATCATTATGCCTTGGTCCTGCATTGCAGTACTTCGTAATGTGAAAATACGTCTCAAGAAGCGGTTTTTGATTTTATTCCACCCGTTAATTTTAGATGTATCATTATCAATACCTGCTTAATCCTGTACAGGGTCACTGGGGAGGGGGGGGGGGCTGGAGCCTATCCCAGCAAACAGAGGGCGCAAGGTGGAGCTATGCCTAGGATGTGACCAGTATATCGCAGGTCAGTGAGTGAAATCTGCTCACCATGCCAATTAACCTCGACAGCATCTTGTCTTTGGATGATGGGAGAAAAGCGGAGTACTCGGCGAAAACTTACTCAGGCACGGGGAAAATACACCAACTCCACACAGAAAGGCACCTGAGCAGGGAATCAAGCCCATGTCCTTCTTGCTGTGAGGCAACAGCACTCCCCACTGTGCCACCGCGCCATCCACATTTAGATTACGTCACTTTATTGCATCTCTGAAATTACCATTTGCAAAACTTACCATTGTAAGCGTACACATACTGTTATTATTTTGAACAAATTATGAGTACTTGCATTTACGACTGCCGATGACTGCCTGGACCCAGATCTGTACTGACCGCCAGATGGTGATGTATGCTAGATGGTGATGTACACGATCTAGTGGGCTGGTTGTGCATTACGACTTGCGTCAACCAATGAGAGGCCAGGAAATTATCAGTGACCTCGCGCATGCCTAGCCCTGTCATATATAAATGATAAAACTAGCTTGCAGGGCCTCAAAAACGTCTGAGGAAAGTGTGTGAGCTTTAACAGTGTATTAAGGTGTTGGAATGAATATGCAGTACCCATATTTAATGTGATTTTCAATTAGGGTTCAAACATAGATGTGCATCCATGTAATTTAACAGACACCAATACCTACTCTGAAGGCTATTGAAAAGTTCAAAGACTTTCTGTTTGGAAAGGTCAGCTCATGGATTAAGTTAAATTGGGTGAAAGATCGAATTGGTGATGAATAATAATATTTTTTTTCTAACTGAATATTTGCTCAAGTCTGAAAGTCAGCATTAAAGAAAAAATTTCTTCGACTTTAATATATTGGGTTGCTTTGACATGTAATGAATTCAAGAATGAGGTACAGAAATGCAAAGATTATTTTTACGTGTCCAAAAAATGAATGCTTTTTTTCCAAACACTTGGGGGTTTATTTTTAAAACATATTCAACACTTGGCATTTCAAGTGTAGTGATGGTAAGGAGACCTTGCTCTTTATTTTTGTTATCTCAAAACGTGGTGCATACATGCCATAGTTAGTAATAGGCTTAAGAAGCACAGTGAGGGATGTGTGAAGCAGTAATTTGAAGCATCTATGGAGGCCAAGCCAGTAAATAGGCTGAATACTTTTTGGGTCATTTCTATTAATACTATCTGGTGTGCTGTACTGGTGTGCAGAGTGACAGAGGACTGTAACTTGGCATGGGGCCCACTTTATTTTTTGGCCACCTTCATGCCCAAGGGAATTCAGGATTAGCAAGATCACTAACCTAACAGCATGCCATATTATATAATTGTATTTGTGCATGTAGCTCATACAGTGTGTATGTATGTACAGACTATAGTCACTGTTAACCCTCAATGTATTTGGGATGTGTGTGTTTATATTTAACATTTTGCCATCCAAGTATAGCGCTGTCATGTTTTAATCGTTAAAAATGACCAAGTTTGTATCGTGTGCTGTTGTGATGACATGTTTTACTTGATTGTACCCTCTTTTAGTTGCTGTTACGTATTCAATAAAATGAAATTAACCAGCTACCCTGATTATCCCTGCTGATAAACAGTCCATGGTCGCACAAGTTGTAGTGATTTTATCTGACCATATTTACTCCTTAAGTGACATTGCTCAGTTAAAACAGGATTGAGTGTCTTCTGCCAATTGTGTGCCAAAAGTTAATAATATTTGTCATGCGCACACAAATGAGACCATGACAAGGTTGTGTATAACAAAAACCTAGTTATCAAGCCCTACGTATGAGTAGGTTTTCTAAAGTAGATTATTTTCCATGTATAAAATTATTTCATTTCAAGAGCAAGGGAATTTTTGCGTGTGGTTCCAGTGTCTATTTATTGTTTCCATGCGGTTGGTCAGGTCGCAGCTGTCCGCGTTTAGGCTAAGCAGTCACTCACTGCTACGTAGCAGACTAAGTTTGTAAAACGTAGTGCTGTCGGATGCTAAGTTTAGGCCATAGGACGACTGTGTTCGCGTGGTTGCTATGGCCTTGTTTAGAGCCTGCCGAGGCTTGAACATAGACAGATGCCGCCTAAAAATACAACGGCTCCATTTCACTGTGGAATCCCTGTCCGTGACCGCAGTGGCATCGGTGCTGGGGTTACGTTGTCGCCAAAGGTTCTGACGCGAGAACCAATTGCTGGCGATCAATGCCTGTATGGAGGGAGATTTGATTGGATTGTAAATTGTGGGTGTAGATCCAAGGGAGTGAATTGATTGGCGGATTAGGCAAAGTAGTTTCCTTTATTCCGCACGTCGCTTTGATTGATCACTGGGATATATTGCAGTGACAATTTAAATGCATTCATTGCAACTTGGCAAATTTAGTGCAGCAATGCGATTTGTAAGCCATGCTGCAGTGTTGCATAATGGGACTATATTTTTTTTCTGTGCAGTTCTCAGCATCCATATCAGTCTGCTTAAAGGTTTAAACATTTCAGTACTCATGCAATGCAATAGCTATCGTTTAATATGTAGTGGCAACCCACATGCATGATTTGTTTTTAGTTATAGTTTGGAATTGTTATTAAAATGTTTTTATAATATCACATCCACTGCCATTTTAGCAGTAATTTATCCACACAGCTAACGTTATTGTTGTTAACAGTGTCACATGATGATTTTTACTTGCACTGTTATTCACTGTAACATGGAAATCATTTGTTGAACAATGTCAGCCTCGTTGTTTTGTTTCGTTAAACCTGTCGTGTGTATGTGTAATTAAAGGTGACCCCTGTTTGCATTGTATCTTGTTCTGCTGCATTGTGTGCTCTGCTGCCGTATTGTTTTTTTGTTAGAAAAAAATTCCCAGCGTAGATAAAATATTCAGACGGTCGTTTCAAAATGGTTTGATGAAAAATGAAATCTCCAATTTCCACAGGAATACGCTTTCATTTGAGAACTGGGCAAGATTGTATAATGTGTCAAGGATAGAGATTTGACTAATATGTAGTGGAAGTTTAGCTGATCTCGCTCTGATGCCCTCATTAGACGACGCATCAGAGTCAAAGCCCCTTTTATGGCCCGATGCGGCTCAACAAGACCATATTTTCCTCTCCGCTCTGACCCATTTGGGGCTATCCAGCCAGTCAGCCACCACCACTGCAACGCAGGGCAATGAGGGGTGCCAAGGCTGGTTGGTTTAGTTCCTAATAGGGCATGGGGGACGGTGTGCAGTGAGGCAGAGGCAGTAGGGAGTTATGGAATATATTAATATTAGATTGGACCAGAGTGTGCTATCTATTGACTCGTAAACACGAGGACAGGCTTGTTAATCACACACAGAAATATATATATATATGTTAGCCAGTTAGGTGCAACCATATAAATACTGATCAAGCACAAGTAGTGATTGCTTCACACTTTTTTAAAGCTGTCCATTCCAATTTTTAGTTGCTGCCTAAATAATGTTGATCATTGAGTTCCTTTCATAGGAGCAATTATCGAGTTATGTTACCTGTTACATACATTTGTTCTGTAATGTACATTTTAGAAGTATCTTTAGTACGATGATTGCTTCGAAAAGCAACGTGTGAGGCGAAACGTCGCGAGGAGAGGAGAGAGCGCCATCGACGCGGCTGTCCCGAGAGAGCAGCTTTTCGAAGCAATCATCATGCATCGAGCCGTGAAAACCTACATCATTATGTCTATCGTACATTTCCTAAAACTGTATGTGCTCCATCAGAGAAAAAAAAATCACACTGTAAAGACTCCAGCTTGGTTGTGGACCTCCAAAGCGCTAACATCACAAAGGCCATCAGTTTAAGAAACATCTGTTGAAGTTTCCACGTGTTTAAACTTCTCAGGACTTCTTCATTTTTGTGCAACGTCCCCTGCATCCTCCATTTCTTAACCTCAGCCGCCGCTGAGACCTTCATGCCTTCATCACACCATGGCTGGCCTATTACAAGTCTCTTGCGATGACTTCTCCAAATCCCTAATTTATATCAAACTGCAGATGACCCTAATGCCATGATTAGCACTTTCAACCACATAACCATAATCACCCCAATATGCCCATTACTTTTGAACGATTCCCAATCCGATCTTAAATCAATTTTTACAGATTACGCATCTCATCTCCTTGTCAGAGCCGCTTAATCCTGTACAGGGTCGCGGTGAGCCGGAGCCTATCCCGGCAGACACAGGGCACAAGGCAGGGATATACCCACTATGGGACGCCAGTCCATCACCGGGCCGATTAACCTATGCAGCAGCACGTTTTTTGGACTGTGGGAGGAAACCGCGGAGTGCCCGGCGAAAACACACGCGGACACGGGGAGAGAACATGCAAACTTCACACAGAAAGGCACCAGAGCCGAGATTGGAACCTGGAACCTTCTTTCTGTGAGGCGACAGCGCTACCCACTGGGCCACCATGCCACCCTTTTACAGATCACGCTCTTTAATATTATTCGTAGGCTCACCCCTGCCTACCCCTCCCCTATAATGTTACACCTCTTTCCCATTCACACCCTATTTCATCAAGCAACACTTTCTGTTCCTTCGCTCATTTTGAATTGACTCATTTTGCTCTGCTGGCTCCATTATCTGCAACTTTCTTCCCCATTATTGCTGCCGACTCCTTTGCCCCTTTTGGTAAAAGCCTCAAGACCTTTTTTTACCTTCTGGTTTTAGCTAATCGTTTGTATAAAATAAACGTGTGTGCTAATGCTGCACAGTGTCATGAGATGCGGTTACATTTAGACACTACAAAAATACAAATATTGTGCTACATCGCTTTAAAAATAGTAATAACTTCGATTATAGTTACGCAGAGGATTAAAAGTATATAACCAAGTATTATGTATAGAATTTTTTTACTAGTATGACAAACTGTCTGTGATTAAGGTTGCTATAGGTTTTAAAGACCTACTGTTACTCAGTTTTTCTGAATTTGTCTGTCTAAAACCTTTCACAGTGGTGAAACAATGTTCGAGTTTATGAATGTGATTTTCATTATTTACTCCTCATGACTCGGTGAAGGCTGTCGTTTTCTATGTTCTAAGCATGACTCAGTGCGGGCAGTTTTTTTTTGACTAGTGGCAAAACGTAATAGTACAAAACAAAAATGCTACGCCTTGTGAGCAAATTTCACCACACTTGCTTGAAAGCCCCATTTTGCATAATATTTTGTCAGTGCCCAAATACTAATTTGAAAGCAAGATTAGAGATGAATTCTGTTTTTAAAAACGAATACACTAAGGGCACAATGCTTAGCATTTTAATTATCCCTAAATTGTCACCCTTTTTCAATTGTTTTCATTATTCTCATAAGGATGTGCCTTCCGCACTGAGTTTTTTTGTATTCAAAATGACTTGGCATTCAGACACTCACATTTTTGTTCCATTGGTTGGGCTATACATGAAATTCTTTACCTATTGTCCAAATCTTTCGTGTATTTTTGCTTTTCTCAAAATGTTGCCGTGCAATTCTGTCGCAGATGCAGCGCATGCAATGGGTCTCGAAATTTTTCTGCATAATGATGCTGACTTGGCCGAAGATCTTTGCCTGGCATTGACACGCACGTGTGACTCAATTAGCATGCCTCGCTGCTCAGCAAAAAATGCAGAAATGTGTAATGGATGCATAGCCGGGTGTCTTTTCACAAGTTCCAACATTTATGGTGACGAGTCAATAATGTGTAGAGCATTTCCACGGTGTTGGAGATTTTCCCAAATCTCTGATGCTTTATGGTGGAGTGCAGCGGAGCAAATGCTGATGGTAATTCCAGCAATGTATGAAGTAGTGCTGACTTAACTGGCTCCGTGTTCTTGTCCACATTCTGGCCAATGAACAGAAATCAGGAAATTTGATGATTACACATCTGAAATGACGTGAGTATGTGGCCATGGGCAATGTTTCTGTAGTCTCCAGTCCAGAGTACAGTTGTTTGTGATTACCAACTATGCATTAGAAAAAACTGGACTTTATGGCAGTTTCTGGCCACTTAGGCCAGGTTTGTTTCTCACAAGTGCTACCAGATGGTGATGTGATCAGCTTTTAGCCGAGAGAATAGCCTACGGCTTAAAATCCAGATGCTCTGTAGAGTGACCTATACATAATAACTCCACAATAGAAACACTGAAAGAATGTGGAATGACACCTTAACTGTCACGTTATATACAGATTGGTATATATTTCAAGGTGTACCATTTGTAATTACATAGGCAGGAGTAGAGAAAGACTGGCTTCGAGGCTAGCGTTATTGTCACCGGGATGATTTGCAGTGGCGTGATTGCTTGAGCGGCCGAGTCATTTGTGTAAGGAAAGGCCAATGCTTGCCATCTGCTGTAAGTGGACAGATGTAACTCATCTCATCCTGTCCAAAAGTTGCCTATTAATTTTTAGTGTTGCACCCGAAATGCAATCCATCCATCCATCCATTGTCATGACGCTTTTACTGGTCCGGGTCGTGGAGGCAGCAGGATTAGCAAAGCAGCCCAGACATCCTTTACCAGAGCAATTCCTCCAGCTCTTGCTGGGGGATTCCAAGGTGTTCCCATGCCAGCTGAGAGATATAATCTCTCACGGGTCCTGGGTCTCTCCCGGAGTCTCCTCCCAGTTGGTCATGCACGGAACACCTCCAGAGGGAGCCGCGCAGGAGGCATCCTGATCAGATGCTAAAGCCAGGTCAACTAACTCCTCTCAATGCGGAGGAGCAGCAGTTCTATTCTGAGATCCTCTCAGATCACTGAACTTCTTACCCTACCTCTAAGGCTGAGCCCAGTGTCTCTATGGAGGAACCTTACTTCAGCTGCCTATATGCAGAGCCTTACTGTTTTGGTCACTACCCAAAGTTCATGACCATAGGTGAGGGTTGGAATTAAGACTGCCCGGTAAATTGAGAGCTTTTTGTCTTCTGACTCAGCTCTCTATTCACCACGACGTTCAGTACAACGCCTGTATTACTGCAGATGCTGTTGCCATCCGCCTGTCAATCTCACGCTCCCTTTTACCTTCACTCGTGATTATGACCCCGAGATACTTGAACTCCTCCACTTGGGTCAGCTGCTCACTCCCCACACACAGGGCGCAAACCACCTTTTTTTGGGCGAGATCCATGACTTCAGATTTGGAGGTACTGATTCTCATCCTCACCGTGTCACACTTGGCCACAATATGTTCCAGTGCACGCTGGAGATCACAGTCTGATGAAGCAAAGAGGACAACATCATCTGCAAGAAGCAGAGATGCCACCCTTATACCCCCAAACTGGATACACGCTGTGCCTTGGCTATGCCTTCATATCCTGTCCATGAAAATCACGAACAGAATGAGACAAGCGCACCATTGACGGAACCCAACACCCATTGCATACTGACTTCACTTACTGCCAAGGATACGAATACAGCTGTCACTCCAGTTGTACAAGGACTGAATGCGCGCATTAATGGCCCCAGTACCCCGTACTCCCGCAGTACCTCCCACTGAACCTCTCGAGGCACATGGTTATAAGCCTTTTCCAGGTTCACAAAACACAATGTAGACTCGGTTGGCAAATTCCTATGACCCCTCAAGAATGTGAGTGTGCAAAAAGCTGGTCCATTGTTCCATGGCCAGGACGGAATCTGCATTATCCCTCCTGAATCTGAAGTTCGACAATCTGCTGGATTCTCAATTTCAGCACCCTGGCATAAGCTTTCCCAGGGAGGCTGAGCCGTGTGATCCTACGTTAGTTGAAACACACCTCCGTTCCCCCTTTTTGAAAATGGGTACCACCACCCCTGTCTGCCAATCCACTGGTACGATTCCCGACACCCACGCGACATTGAAATGGAGTGTCAGCCATGGCAGTCCTACAACATCCAAGGCCTTAAGCATATCCGGGTGGATCTCGTTCACTCCTGGCACTTTGCCACTGTGTAGTTTCTAGACTACCTCAGTAACTTCTGCCAAGAAGATGGGCTCTGACCCCCCCCCCAGAACACTCTGCCCTGCCGCCTCCTATGAGGGTGCATCTGTGGGGTATAGGAGTTCCTCAAAGATTCTTGCACCCTCCGAAAATATCTCCAGTCGAGGTCAGCACCTCCCCTCCCTTGCTGAGAACAGCCTGGGTGATGCCCTGCATTCCCTTCCTGAGCTGCCAGATGGTTTACCAGAACCTCTTCAAAGCCAGCGGAAAGTGCTGCGGCACAACTGCTCCGAAAGTCTCTCACACCAGCGCTTTCGCTTCTGCAACCATTGCAGCTGCAGTGCTTCTGGCTTGCCGGTACCCGTCTTCCAAATCAGGAGTCCCCCATGCCAGCCAAGCCTGGAAGGACTCCTTTTTCAGCTTAACAGCTTCCCTCACCACTGGTGTCCACCAGCAGGTCCTTTGATTGCGATCATAACAGGCACTGACTACCTTCTGGCTACAGCTCTTAGCAGCCACTTCCATGATGAAGGCTTTGAACAGGGTCCATTCAGACTCCATGTCCTCAGCCTCATCTGAGATGTGAGAGAAACTCCTCTAGAGGTGGGAGCTGAAATCGCTCCAGACAGGGTCCTCCACCAATCGTTCTCAGCAAACCCTCACTACCCATTTGGGCTTACCAGGTCTGTCCGGCATCCTTCCCCACCATCTGATCCAGCTCACCACTACGTGGTGATCTAGACAGCTCTGCTTCTCTCTTCCTAAAGTGTTCAAAACATATGGCCTCAGGTCCTATAAGGCAACTACAAAGACAATCAACGATCTTTGGCCCAAGGTGCTTTGAGACCAGATACACTCATGAGCCTCCTTGTATCTGAGCATGGTGTTACGGCCAGTCATGACGAGCACAAGTCCAATCACAGAACACTGCTCAGGTCATTACTCCAAATCGCACCCCTCCAGATTTCAGCATCATTGCCCACATGGGTGTTGATATCTCCCAGTAGAACTATGGAGTCACCAGGTGGAGTGTTTTCCAGCACTCCAACCCACTGTCTGCAAGAAGGTAGTGTACTATGGACTGCTGTTTGGTGCGTATGCACACACAACAGTCCTCCTCTCTGCGACCAGAAGTGGCATTGAGGTGACCCCTGTCTTTCACCGGGTACAAACTCCAATCGAGTGGCACTTTGCCGGGGACTCGTGAGTATCCCAACCCCCGCGCAGTGCTTCTCCTCCTTTGTGACTCCAGAGTGGGAGCCTATTAAGCAGCTTTGTTCCAGAGCGGACACTGTGCGTAGAAGTGAGCCCAACGATATCGAGTCTGTACCGCTCAAGCCCCTCCACAAGTTCTTGTTCCTTACCTCCCAGTTCCAAGAGCCAGTTTGCATTGCCAAGGCCTAGCATGGCAAGGAGCCACTCTGCCTCTGCTGCCCAAGCGGCATTGCACTGAACCATTATGATTTGCCTTGCAGGTGATCCACAAGGCAGTGGCCCGATGTGTTTCGGGCTGTGCCCGACCAAGCTACATAGTTCCCCCAGTCACCAGGCTCTTGCCTGCGAGCTCCACCAACAGGCTTAGCTCCAGGAGTAGGCCCCGATTTCCCTAGTGCGAGCAAGGTTCTTCCAGCTGAAAATGTTCTTTGCATTAGGGTTTGTTTGCTCAATAGCAATGGGTTTTTTTAATCCATCGTCCATTATTATCTATCAACAGTTAGGTACAGGTCATTCCATGCCATTGCCTCAGTCTAATGCTCATTGCTGTGCATAATCTGATCTCATAGCTTTGTCTCAGCAGTGGTTATCCTCTTGGACGCGTTCTTTACTTTGGGTGCAATTCTCTCGCTTGCCTTGTCCATCGGCCCTCATTTCATCTAAGCTGTGTGCCTTTCTTAAGCCAGTTTCCTTGTCTGAAGTATCAATATGATATTTCTGATTTGTGTTTCTTCTCTGACCTATGTGTTCCTTCTACTGTCGCAGTGTAAGTCCAAGTATGCATCATCCTCACGGTTTTTTTTACACTTTAGCTTTAGTTTCATTTTCTTTGTGTTTATGTATCTTATCCATGTCATATTTGGCATATTGCCCTGGTGAACTTCTTCTGACACATTCATATTTCCCCTTTGCATAATGTTACACTTTTCAAAGGTGGTCCGTCCTGCACTTATTCTTTTTATTTTGTTGTTTTGATTGCAATACACTTTTAATTGGTGATTTGGGTACACACAATCCGCTCTTTTTAAGTTGTATGTCTTAAATAGTTATTTTGTTCAGCAAACGTGTACATTCATTGCATTTTGCTTACATTTATCGTAGGCCCAGCTTTGTAGCTGCCTTTGCGGAATTGTTGAAGAATTGGAATTTATTTTAACGTAGCTTATCTAAGATGGGTAAAACTTTGGTGAGTCCCATATACAAGAAAGAATATTTGAAAAATGTCCAAGTGTAAAGTGTCATATTTCCCTCAGTAAGTGTAATACACTTTGCCACATTTTACAAAGGACACTAAAGATCAATGCCATACAATATATTAGTTCATAAATATATATATACCCCTTTCCCCCAACTGACCCATTTTGTTATTTGGGTTTTGCAATTTTAATAATATTGGCCATTGATGTAAAACGTACTTTATTTGTGCTGTATATAACTGACAACCTTTCACGGGGCTTGTGTTATTCCCCAGTAGTGTTTCAAGTAATAAAAATCTCGCATGGTAGGAAATAAATCCTCATGGATGGGAATCCTGCTGGGTGGGATACGCTCACGTGATAACTGGAATAGCGAATGTGTATTTTTTTATGTTGTGCATTATGTGCTTAAAATCAACACGGAATTGCCTAAAGTGCATTTTTTTCCATTAGCCAGCCTCAAAATGTGTTGTTGGTATTGTTTGCTTAATTAACTCTCCGAAGCTTGTGCAGCACTTTGTGACCTTCGAGTGAAAAGCGCACTAGAAGTGCAATTATTATTATTATAATACAGATGTTACGGAAGCAACATATATCGCCATCCGTGCATTCCAGTGTATAGACGCCTGTAAACGTTTTGTTATTTTTCTGAATGATTCTGAATGCTTGTATTTTAGCGGAAGAGATGTTTATTGTCTGCTGTAGGCTGTCTGCCCGTGCGTTGTGCCTCTGCATGTACGTCACACTGATTTAGTGAATTTCATTACCTCAATGTTGTCTCATCCACCGTTTGTTATTTTGTGCAGGGCATCTCTTAAAGTTGCTCTGTGCCAGTAACAAATACATTAACGATTTTTTTGGGTCATTTTTGTCCTTCATAAGGCAGTTTTTGCACTACCAATGCACTTTGGTTGTTGTTTAAACATCCGTCTTGCGGCTGTACATTGCCGAATAATGGATTGGTAACCTTTCAGTTGTTCATCGATTAAGCACTGATTTATAGTGTCCCTGGCATAAAAAGAAATGCATTCATTACCATCTGCAAATTTTTTTGCACTGAGAAAGTTTTCAAACTGAGAGATCAGCCGTATTTAATTGGGAAGGCGCTTGCTCGCTGAAATGCAATCGTTAAATAATTGACGGCTTGTGCATCCCTGTGTGCTGAGCACATTATAACAATTCTTAAATCATTGTCTTTACATTGGGTAGTATATTAATGTAAATGGGCATCGTATGTTCTTGAGGGCTTGAACACACGAGACCTTTCAATAGTAGTTGCTGAAGTCATGTTCAATGAATAGTGTGAGCAACAGTCGTCACCTATTTTCCATTATGCATGCTTTTGACTGGTCAATGGAATGCAGACAGCAAACAAGCATACAGCCAGACACGTGCTAGTCACTATCTTATATCACAGTGCTCCAAGCAATGTGTAATAACGTTGTAGATCACTACAAGGAAAAGCAGTGGCAGTTTTTTTGTTTTGTTTGACAATAAGTGGACATTAGCTTTTATGCATTGTGAAGGGCCTCTTGGGCCAGACAGATTGATTTGAGTCGGAAATGCCATCAGATAATTTATCAGTATGACTGGCAAAGCGCTTTGCATTGATTTGCTCATTAAACTTTAAACTGGGACAGCGCAGCACCGAACATGACTTCAGCGTGAACCCATACCGCCGTGGGAGGCTGCGTAGTTTATGAATGTTGGAAGTTTCCGAGGTCCACGGGTGAAAATTCTGACGCATTCATGCACAAGCTTGTAATGTTGCATACAATTTACTCATATGATGCAACATATTACATAATTTCTGAACGTGACCAACTATGACTAAATCACATCATCATCATTCATCATCATTTGATGGGTGACAGCCTTCTTGCACACTCCTCTGAGACACTGGAATGCCCTTCTATTAGAGATTAGGTCAGCTGAGCCCCTAGGCATCTTCAAAGCTCGTCTCAAGACTCACTTGTTCCATAGGGCTTTCAAGTCCTCTGGCCAGGACTATTGATGCGGCTCACTTTTGCCATGCTTGGATGATGGCTCGCTGCCAACCTGCACCTGCTCAGGAACACTTATTCCTTCGTTTGCTGAATCATTTTTATAGCTTATTTTACGTCCATTCTTAAGTTATAGCCATTATGTGACTTTCAGTTGAACTGCTCTGGTGTTGCTGTTCACATGCTGTTTCTCCACAGGTTGGTGCAACGCTTTGTGACTCTGGAGTGAAAGGCCCTCTAGAAGTGCCATTATTTTTATTATCATTACCCGCTTATACCTGTACAGGATCGTGGGGTGCCAAAGCCTATCCCTGCATACAGAGGGTGCAAGGTGGCACTATCGCCAGCATGTGATGTCAGTACATCGCAGAGCACACGTTTTGGGGCAATTTATTCAGCAGGCCAAAAACCTGGGCATCAGCGTATTTTTGGAGGGTGGGAGGAAACCGGAGTACCTGACAACCCACGCGGTACAGAGAGAACATGCAAACTCCACACAGAAAGGCCCCCGAGCTGGGAATTGAACCCGGGTTCTTCTTGCAGTGAGGCACTGTGCCGCCCACGATTAAATTACCCACAATGCTGGCACTCTTGTCAGACCAAAGACTCTGTGACTGATCGTGCACTCACAACGTTTTCAGAGTGCTGGCAGGGCTCTGTGCTTGGCATTAGATGGCGGTGCATCAGAATCCACTTTTGTATTGTGCTTCTATGCTGATGTATCTACGCTGGCACCTTTTCAAATCTGCGCCCATCAGCACGGTGCCGTATTACCCTCACGTCTCGCACGGACATGGGAATCTCCTCATCCAGCGGTGGATTGACCAGAGCTGTCCATGTGCAACGATTCACCTCACCCCAGCGATGTGATTAATTTTCATGATTTATTATTTTGTGATTCGATTCAAGATTCACTTCAAGAATCCGTTATTTTTTTTTCGATATAACAATTTCATGTGTATTGTTTCTCATTTGTACAGTATTGTCCGCACCATTAGCCAAATGTAAATGATACAATTTACTCTCCATGAATTGTCAATACATTTTTTAACTAAAGATTCAGTGTGTTTATTCTGAACGCATGGACCTTTTTACGTTGATGCAATGCAGAGTCCCTTGCCTGATAATATACCTAGCCAGTTTGGGGAAATGTAGACATTGTAATGATGTAGATATTCACGGCTCTGTGCATGATTATTGCTTCGAAAAGCTCTTCTCTCGGGACAGCCGCGTCGATCGCTTCCTCTCTCCACCTCGCGACGTTGCCCCTAACGTGATCGACGCGGCTGTCCCGAGAGAGCAGCTTTTCGACGCAATCATCAATGTAGACATTGTTCTTTTAGCCTACTTCCCTTAAGCATTGTAAATAAATAAACAAGTGGGACAGCATGGAGGTAGTACGGGAAAAGACAATATACCTTCAGAATTATGCATATTTGTACGTGCCATTACCAATTCATTTTATTTATACCATGTCAATTTAGATTAATGATGACCATATGTAAGGGTGCACAGGACTGTGCACGGTCAGTAATGTTGTCTACATCAATTGTGTACACGAGTCCATGAACGTGTAACACTGGACAAGGCGAGGCACTGCCCGCTGTTCGCCGCAGATGCAGTTCGTGTTTTGTGCCTCTTTGACCTATGAAGACTAGTCTTTGTCAATCTACTGCTGGATGTGTGCCTCCCCCATAGCGTGTTGAGGAGGTCATTGGGTGTGTTCTAGTAAACTTCATGCTGGTTATTGCAGGTTTGTTAACGGGCACGCCCCATACTGCGTCATTATATTGCTTGCCATTGACAGGAATCAAACCATTGTTGCTCAAATGTGCAAACCACTTTACGACCACTAGTTTTTCACTACCAAAACATCACGATGCTGCTCATACGCCTTTTTAAAATCTTTTAATCCAATATCTTGGGGTATTTTTATTTTTAAAGCACAATGCTCTTGTCTAACGTTTGACCACGCTTGTTTTTATGTGTCTGTGCAGTACGTCTCCATGAAAGCATAGCAGAGGAAGGCTTTCACTACCTGGTCTTTGATCTGTAAGTATACTCTTAAAAGATTTCTCACAAACAATCGCCGATGCGTAGCCACCTTCACCCACCCACACACACGGTATAACCAAGTTAAGCTTCACTTAATGAAGCGCAAAGAGTATACTCGCAGAATGCATTATTTAATGATGTAGCGTCTCTTTGGTGCAGGATCTTTTACGCTTACCAGCGCCTGCTATCCTCCTTTCCTTACTGCTCAGCTTCTCTGTTCTCTATTGATGTTTGAGTTCAATAAGGCCATATTATTTTTTTGAAGTGCTTCTTCCAATAGCATCTTGAAGCCGAGCAGCATTTGCTTTACAAGCTGATGCTGATGAGCCCTAGACGGTAAAAACTGATCTGGAGTTCATGTCCTTAAACAATGCTATGTGATAATATTGGCCTACAAAGCCAATAGACCGCTGGACAAAAAGATAATTTGTTTATATTTAGAGAAACTTAACTAAGTTGCGTTTATTTGTGTTTGTCCACTTAAGTTCAGTCTCCTTGCATTGCTTAGAGGATTACGGAAGCAGTGTTTAGACTGTCAAATAAATAATTAAATTCATTATCAGTACCCACTTAATCCTGTAAAGGTTTGTTCTGAGCCAGAGCATGTCTACAGTCACAGGGTGCAAGGTAGGACAATAAAACAATGGGTTTGTCACAAGCATTACCATACCCATATAACCCTAAACAACCTCTCAAAAGTTAGGCTCTCCAGCTTGCTTGTTACATTGTTTCATCCAATAGAGAAATTGACCATTTTATAAATCCTTTAAATGCTAAAATGCCTTACGGGCCTGTATAAAAACACTCATGAATGCACAAAAAGTAGGAGAAGAAAGATTGTAACCCGGGCCAGTATTGACATTTATGTTTTAAGACTCAGGCATGTTTACTTAACATTTATTTTCACTCTGGCATTAATGTTACATGCATGAAAAGGTAAGTCAAGGCAAGGGTCTTTGAAGGACACCGCTTTAACGATACGTTACAACTTCAATCTAAAAATCAGTGACAACCATTCTCAATCGCTCATGCTATAGTCAACAACTGGTAAGCATAATAGTAAATGCTTAAAACTTTGACATTAAAAAGTAAAACTCATGGTACTGTTACAACTTAGAATGGCAATTATATAGATGCCTGTGGCTATACCAAGTTCTCAAGTCGAATCAAGTGGGTGCTCTCAGCCTAGTTACCAATGACTGCACAAAATTAATTGCCTTATATTTCGTTATGTGCTTAATTTGGCAATTCCAGCACTGATATTTTAAAAATATCGGTTCAGCTGGCATGGGATAAAGATTAATTATGAACTGGACAGGATATCAAGGCATAGCTGAGGACCGGGGTGTATTCAGTTTGGGGTATGAGGGTGGCATCTCTGCTTTTTGAGGATGATGTCCTCTTTGCTTCATCAGACTGTGATCTCCAGCATGGACTGGAACGGCTTGCGGCTGAGTGTTACACGGTGGGGATGAGAGTCAGCACCTCCAAATCTGAGGCCATGGTTCTCAAATGCTTTATTTTTGAAAGGCTGATGTGGGGCAGTCTTGTTTGTAATCTTGTCACAAATTAATTTAGTTTATGTAGCATCATTCGTGCAAATTGCATCTCACAATCACAGCCAAGCTGTAAGACAATCAGGTGCTTAGCTGGCAGCAACACTTGCATAAGCTCGGCTGTTGCTTATGTATTTTTAGTATTTTGGTATCCGTTATTGAGTCTTATACATGTGGACTGTCTAGATAGAAGCCTGCATGCGTAGGGGCAACACTCTATTCCATAGAGATGGAACAGATCGGCACTGATCCCCATTTGCTGTATTGCCTTGTCCTTACAAGCCAAGATGCAACACCTTTATGCCTGCGAGTAGACTTTCACAAAATTATAATGTCCACCAACCTTTGCCTCCAGAGCCATGTGCCATCACCAAGCGTACCTTGCTTGCATTAAGATGAATTTTGAGGAACTTGTGATGCCCATCAACACTGGTTCATGGTTCCAGCACAAATCCCTTCTTTTTTCAGTCTTCAATGTTATTTATCATCTTCAATAACGTCTCACCACCTTGGAGAGATGTTATCTCCCTTGTCTGGTGTGCAGGACGAATGGTCATGGGTTTGATCCCAACTGTGGTGCCTGGATATGTGGAGCTCCTCATGGTTCTGTGGCTTTTTCTCCAAGTCCACCAGTTATGCCCTCCAAACTTATAGACATGCGGTTCATTATTTGGCAGCTACTATAAATTCCCTACATGTGAGGATGATATTAACCAATTCGGCGAGCTATCATGTGTAGCCAGGCCACCTGAAAAAGAGCTCATGGCTCTTTGGGCTTAACATGATAAATAATATAGTAAATTAAACATTTTTTCACTGGCATTATTACATTTATAGATATTCCACAGAACGGTTGTCATTGACCTTTGGTATAATAACAATTATGACTGGAAAATATTGTGCATCAACTGTACAAAAACATTTTCCCCATAATGTAATGCAGATTAAATAATAAGCTGTCCCGACTAAAGTTTTTGTCAGATGATGTAAGGCTTACCGTACTTCTTAAACATTTATATTGTACAAAATAATTGCGTGCTAAAGTCCCGATTTCTAGTGCTTGTAATCCTCTTTTAAAACGTAAAAGTACAAGTTTGTATTAAAGAATAGACAAAGGGTATCCGTCTCGGTTAATTGGCTCACCGAGTAAATTGCCCCCAAAAAAGTGGCCTGCAATGTACTAGCGTCATATCGTGGGTATAACCCCACCTTGCCCCCTCTGTCTGCCGAGATAGGCACCGGCCCCCTGCGACGCTGTACATTATTAAGTGGGTATTGATAATGATGATGATGTAAGGATATCAGTATTCACTGATTACAGATCATTAACCATTGGCAAAACAGATGTAACTTTATTGAGTCCCATCATTGACAGACTCTTTAAACATTCCAGTCTTTTACAAAAGTACAACTTTAATAGTTTGTCCGTTTTCAGGCTCAGACAGAGGATTGCTCAGACTGATCAGAAGCATTTTATTTGATAAAGGTCAATATCGTGGAATCCATTGTGTGCAATTGAACAATCAGGTAGGCTCAGAATTGTAATCATAAGTTATGTTTGAGCAACTCGTGAGCAAAGTGACCTTAAACTGGGAATCAAGTTCCATAAAGAGAATGAGAATCTGCCAGGGTTTTAAGCATGGCCACACGCTTATTTCTGTCAGCAGGTCACTTGACCCTAAGTCACCACACTTGCCCTGGATTGAGACCCATCCCCTCACCTCCAAACCTTCTTCACCCACTACTGCCTCTTATTGACAGCAGTGCTTGTCACTTTCCCATCTTTCGTGAAAACACACACGGGGTAAATATGCAGACTCCACAGAGAGACACCAAAGCCAGGAATCGGACCTGGGTTCTTCTTGCTGTGAGACAGCAGTGCTGATCACTGCAGTACCATGCCCCCACTCTGCTTGCCATATCATAGTAAGCCAATGTTTTTTGTTTCCTTTCTAGAGCTGGAATTTTGCCAAATCAAAAGTAGAACTAAATTTCACGAGATCTTTTTTCTGTGTGTGGTCATTGGTGACCATTTACTTGTTGTTTTTGAGAATCAAGTTTTAACCACAGCTTGAAATCTGGATTCATGCCCAGGATCTCGGTTGTGCCAACTTAGCACTCCAACCTCTGAGCCACCCAGCCACTTCTACCATTCATACCCTTCACATAGAAAACCCACCACCCCTCAACA
The DNA here is from genome assembly GCA_036362905.1 of Mordacia mordax. Taxonomy (NCBI): domain Eukaryota; kingdom Metazoa; phylum Chordata; class Hyperoartia; order Petromyzontiformes; family Petromyzontidae; genus Mordacia; species Mordacia mordax. The sequence continues at coordinate 14,808,842 of JAZEWT010000012.1, forward strand.
CACCCACAATTGCCACGTGTGAGGTGGTCTGCTCCTTTTATTCCTCAGGCAAACCGCACTAGAGGGCTGCACAAAATACCCAACTTGGCTTGGCGTATCCAGAGTGCAAAATACATCAGATTTATATAGCCTTGCTTTGAGTTGAAATACAGTGGTGTTGGAATGTGGCAAAGCTCTCCGCTTATGGGTGATAGGGCCCATAGTGGATTTCGGAACCCCTGGTTTGTAGACAGCAGATGTGAATTTAATCTCTTACATCAACAAAAGTAACTGCTTTGACTAATGTGCTTATGAACCAACTATCCAAAGTTATGTTATTCAAGTCCCTTAGTCAAGGATTTATTTTGCAACTTTATTCCGTACGTGCAAAAAAAACAAATCATGATACCCTTTTACTTACCTTATTTAGTTAGCATTTTTTTAAAAGTTGGGCACTGCGTTTAATTTGCAGCAATAGAATTACCTTAACACACTTTATTTTTCACATGTTTGAGTACCTGTCTCGTGTTTTTGTCAGCGTGCATCCGCATGTGTGTGTTTGATGAACAAAGCGTTGTGCCATTTGTGCATCCGGCCACAAGCTCTTGCCGTAGAGACCCTGAACACACGCTAATGCGTCTAAGCATTGTAATGGTTGCTAATGGGTAGCAGCGGCTCCGTCAAACAAAAATATTCAAATCTCTGGTGGTTGCAGATTCTCCATCCCTCCCACCCACCCACTCTTTCAGCCCATGTGACCTGGCTTACAAAGCCACCTCCTGGTGTAATCTGTATTCACAGCAGCGTTCTCTGCTGCAGTCTCGCATCGATTTTCGCAGAGACTTTTTTTTTGCATGCCGAACAGCAATTTATCCCGTGTACAAATCCGTTCTGGTCTTGTTTCATTTCGATAGTAAATAATAATCTTCCTCTTTTCAGTCTCGCCATGTCACAAGTTGTAAATCTCTTTTTTGCTTAAAGGTATAATCTACATGAAAACGTATTGGTTGAAAGCATTACATCGGAAATGAGTCTGCCTTGACATGGAAACCATGTCTGCCCAAAAAAAAATTGCTCCCTTTTAACAATATATATAAATATGTATAAACTGTCCTATCTACACAACCTGTTTTACTCATGGTTGTAGGTGGTGATGCAGTGCATATTTCGCTGTGCAAGGCATTTGAAAAGCACTCCCATTTATGATTTAAATAAACATACTCCATCATTGTACTTAGCAGAACCATAAATTCGAACACTGCCATGTTGCTATTTTAATACGAGCCAAAAAAAGTAATGTTGCATCGGTCAGTGTATATATAGTTTAAACCATTTTTACGTGATGCAGATGTGTGGAGGAAAATTGCAGGAATATGAACATGAACACTCCAGACATATTCACCGCAGCAATCATCAGTACTTCACTCTCCCCCCCAGCTCACTCTGCCTCTGATGCGACAGCAGAAACTTACAACAACGTGCTATCAAGCATACGGGATGATTTCGCCTCATTAAAATCATGCTATGTCTCCGGCAGAAAACCATCCCCTTGGTATGTTGGTGAACTCCATGATCTCAAGGCAAATGCATGCAGGGCCGAATGAACTTGGAGAAAATCTGGCCTCAGCGTTGATGCTCAAATCTTTATGGAAGAGCTCATCTGCTACCAGAAGGCACTTGACTGTGCCCGTACCAGCCATCTTTCCAGCATTCAGGCTGATACCTGCAATAAGCCCAATATTATTTTCTCGACCATTAATCAGCTCCTTTGTCCAACCAGTCACTCGCCCTCCCCTTCCTTCACTAATGAAGATCAGGCAGATCAGTTGATTCAGTTTTTCTCAGAAAAAACTGAAGCCCATCGTATCTCTACCCAGCCTCAATCACCAACCAATACCTCAATAAATGTTCCTCCACCTTCCTTGACCTCAAAACTCCTGAAATTTTCCGAATTAATGGAATCCGAAGTCTTTTCTTTAGTTACCAGATCTCAGCCCACAAACTGCTCCCTGGATCCCTTCCCATCCAAAATCATCCTGGCAAATTTCAAATCCCTTGCCACGTTCGTCACTAATTTGTTTAAGAACTCACTTTGCTCTGGTATCGTGCCGCAGTTACCCCCTTGCTTAAAAAAAACTTGGCCTCGATTGCAACATCCCTGTTAATTATCGCCCCATCTCAAATTTACCATTCATCTCCAAGGTCCTTGGACGTGCCATAGCCACACAACTCCAGAAACACGTTCTTAACAATGACCTCAATCCCTTCCAATCTTGGTTCAGAATTGGCCATAGTACTGAAACTGCTCTGGTAATAGTAGTTGATGACCTACTCGTCACTGCTGATGAGGGCTTGCCAAGCATTCTTGTTCTCCTGTACCTGAGCGTTGCCTGTGATACGGTTGACCACCCGATCTTGCTTGAGCGACTGGAGGGTATAGGGGTCTCTGGCTGTGCCCTGCATTGGCTGAGCTCCTACCTGTCCTACCGGAAGCAGTTTGTCAGCCTCGGAGGACAAAACTCAGAGGTCCATCCTGTTTTGTCTGGAGTTTCTCAGGGTTCAGTTCTCGGCCCACTCCTCTTCAGCATCTACATAATACCACTTGGCCATATCCTGCACAGCCTCAATCTAAGCTACCATTGCTGTGCCAATGACATTCATATCTATATCCATACAAAGTCATCCATCAATACATCAGGTTTTTGTATGTCATCCGCACTGTCAACTGTGAGGCTGAACCTATCCAATTGATGCTTGACGATCAGATCATTGAAGTTGCTAAGGCAGACTGGAGTCTAGGTGTGACTCTTGATTCCTCACTCACCTTCGAGACACATGTCAGCAAGGTGACGAAGGTAGCCTATTTTCATCTTAGAAATATAGCCAGACTGCGCAACATCCTGTCACCTGCTGATGCTCAGAAGCAAATACACATTTTCATCTCCTCACGAATCGATTACTGCAATGCGCTGCTCCCTGGCACCCCTGCCTACCTGATCAATTAAACTGCTAGAGTCCTCACTCGCACACCCATCCACGATCACATATCCCGAGTGCTGATGTCTCGCCACTGGTTACCCGTTTAATACAGGTTTGAATTCAAAATCCTCCTTCTCACACACTAGGCTCTCACTGGCGCTGCTCCGACATACATCCGTGACCTACTTCAGGCACCCTCCTCAACACGACAACTTCAATGCTCCAATACGGGCTTGCTGCATGTGCTCAGGTCGCACCTCCATTCGATGGGTGACAGAGCCTTCTCACGTGCTGCTCCCATACTCTGGAATGCTTTTCCATTGGAGATTCGATGCTTAGTTCTTGGGCATATTCAAATGTCGTCTCAAGACTCACTTGGTCCGTAAGGATTTAAAGTCCTCTGGCTTGGACTGTTGATGCGGCTCAGTGTCGTCGTGCTGGGATGTTGGCTGTCTTCCGACCTGCGCCTGCTTGGGAACATTTATTCCTTGTTTGTCGAAGATTTTTTAAAATTATTATTTGTTTTAAGTCCTTCCATAGTTTATTGCTATTCTTTGACTTTCTGTTGAACTGTCCTGATGTTGTTGACATGCCCGTCTCTCCACAGCTCGGATTTGTAAAAAATAATAATGAAAAAAACCGTTATTGTTTTTGATTTGCCATTCTTATCTCGTTGTTGACATACCAATCTCTCTGTAGTGCTGTGTAGCGGTTTGTGACCCTTGGGTGAAAAGCGCTCCGGAATGTAATTATTATGTCCAGATCCTCACAAAGTGGCATATGCAGTGCCTGCGTCACTGCCGTTCTGATTGTATCTGGCATGAACCCCCGCAGACTCGACCTTCCATCTCATCGCTTCCACTTGCCTACCCTAAGCAGTTACAATAACCTGTTCCAAAGCTAAATATAGACGAGCCACATGGGGATCCAAAACCGTACAGCAAGTGATTCAATTATCATAGGGCAAAAGCTAAATCTCGTGATGTTGCCTGTGTGGACACCTAGAGGGAAAACATACACTAGGAGCTGCCACTGAATCAAATATTTTATGTTAGTTTTATTATTAATAGC
>JAZEWT010000012.1:14819669-14870741 GCA_036362905.1 Mordacia mordax
AGAATTGTTCAGCCTAAGAGCAAAAGTATTGAACCGGTAATAGAGCAAAAAAAAACCTACATCTTTGCAAAACTGTACCGTTTCTGTACAAGGGCTGTGTAGTCCAGTGCAGTTAGGTGTTCACTGTGTGAGGCTAAACAAGACATTACCTACATATTTGAAATGTAAATCTCCTGCACATACACGAAAATATAATCTACAAGGTGGAACCGTGTTTCCCAAAAGTGCAAATATTAACCAAGTTAATGTTAATTAAATGCCATAACAGTACTTTTTACACTAATCTTCCATCTCATGTCCAGCACACTCTGTTCTATTCAAATAGCCGAGCCACCACAATGGTGTTCTGAACCACCAGTTCTCATTCCTCACTGCAGTTTGAATGCAACTGGGGTAATGACACACCTCTGACATCTCTGATATTTGTTAACGTTGAAAGGTGAACATTGTGGTCGTGTGCGAGGAATAGAGTTTCTAAAACCTCTGGGTTGGAATAGGGTTTCAGCGTCACACGGAGCAATTTGCATGCGGTCTCTGGACAACATTAAGCAATGGTCGACCTTGTGTTCTGTGTCCTTCTCTTCCTACTACATGTGTACGAGAATTTTTGTTTCGTCTTCATATCTCCGCTTCATAGAAAAATATTTATTTGCTCAACCTGAACGAAATTTCCGATATTCTTACTCCAAGCCATGTGCGTTATTTTTAAAACCACTGCGGTATGTACGTGTTTGTTCTTTTTTACCGTGAGTCTAAAAAGAATGCAATCAAGGTAACAAAAATATGAGAAATTAAAAGCACAAGCTTCATTACATGAATTTAAGCTCATAATTTGGCCCAATTACTTCCAACACATGAGAGAGTTTCTATATTTTCCCAAGCCCTGGAATTAGTTCTTGATGTGTTTAATGATGACTGGACAAAGGGCCAAGCCGAAAGAAGTCCTTTATGTTTTTTGAATAGCAAATGATATGCATTATATAACTCAGTGCACATAACATATTCCCATTTCAGTCCCTCTGCATTTGTCCAGAATACTGCAACTGGCTAGTGCTGAATTTTAACAAATATGAGAATGATCTTGATTTAAATGTGTAATATGATCGTATTTTTCAATCTTGTTAAAGTGTTATGCTTAAAGATCTGTTGGATTTTTTTTTTCCAGAATAAAGAGCATAGCCCAGTTGCATTTTGTAAAATTATTCAGGCAGGAAAATTTATTTGCATGTGCATGCCTCTGCCTTACCTTATAAATCTAGTCCATAAACATTACTATAAAAAAAATATCACCCCCTCAAAAGTGTGACTTGTAAGGTTGATTGCGCATCTGCCAAGGCTAATTATATATTCAGATATTAAATAAAAGTGAATGCTAGCCTTTATAAATTGTTCAAAAAAGCCTAAGCAATGCAACGTCATTACTCAGTGTAATCCCTTCTAACATTCGACAGTTTAAAAATGCTATTTTTTCACAACCTCATTTTGTTGAAAGGAACTGTTGTTTGTAAATTGCTCTGGCTGATTGTTAAATCTTTTTTTTAATGTAGACACATTAATAACTCTTTATTCCTGCAGACATTTCTTGGATAATTTGTATCCTGATTAACTTGTTAAACCAAGTGGTGTGGTTTTTTAAAATCCAATCATTCTGTCATTGTCCATTTTTTAATGTATGTTCCCTTTCTATTTTACATTATATGCTCAAATACCTATAAACATTTTAGGGGCCCAGTCTCTATTTTTACCATTGTAAGATGGCCACAAGCATATGCAGTGCTATATCTATTTCAATTTGTGTCATTAGGCCACTTTACCCCAGCTGTCATTTGTTCTTCCAACCCAGGTGTAACATTCTTTTTTTTCAATTGAGTATTGTATGGTCGCGTAAACCTTAATTTCAATGTCAGCTAACATTGGCAGCAATTGCTAAGTAACAGCCACATAATACCGTGCATGTGCAGAAGATATGGATCGTATAATTATATCCTGTGTGGCTGAAATAAAGCATTACAGACAATTGTTAATACTAATATCAAAGCCCTGCCCTCCATTAAGCAACTATTTAACGTCACCCAGACTTATTCTGTGGTGTTGACTCACTTAGCGGAAACATGAGAGTTTAAAATCTATGCGCACGTGTACATAGTATAAAAATTTGACTTTTAAGCAGCAGACGATGGCTTTGGCCGAGGATTGTAGGTTGTGGTTCTATTATTACCCAGCTATATATATATTGCTATTTGTAACGTAGCCTTTTTGCAAATACCATACTGTACTGAATTATGTTGCTTGAAAAAGTAAACCTGTGACTCATACCAGATATCCATTAAGAATGCCAAGTGATTAGTTTGTTTAATGACTGCATGGAACTGCATGATTAAATGTGAATATTTTTTCCTTGCTACAGGTTTTATGTTACGTTACAGACTTGGCTCATGGCCTTTGCTCATACAGTTCTTGTGCACATGTTTTAATGGTGGCAGCGCCTTTGAATGTCAAAACTTTGGCAAGGTGGTGGCAGAAAGACTGTACTTGCAGTGTTGTCGATCACCTTTGGTGCACATTACCAAGAAAACAAATTGCATGTCCACAATTGACTGTTGTGCAACCATTGGTGGTGGATGTTATTTTGCTTTGTGCTACGCATGACGGTTTTCAATCACTCTTGGAGGGCATTTGAAAAGTGCTCACCAACTCTGCATGAGCAAACAGAAATATTCATGTAACTCTTACATTTGGACCACAGCACAGCTTCATTGAGTCGTGACGTGTTGTATTTGCCCAGGTCTTCTCTTGCGGGTGAAATTGTCAACTAAAATACGTATTGTTTTTTGTTCTTTCTTACCCATGATACCAATCAACTGCCCTGCTGTGCCCTCCCTGGATACACTTCTTGTCCAAGGTAAGGATCTTGGTGGCAGGTTGCCCGTTGTCTTGTGCTGTCACTCCTGTTGACGTCATTTTCCCTCTGAGTTATACCTCTTTAAAAGTATTCACGATGTTTGGACAGCACTTTGGGACACGGTCACGTTTTAAACGCTATATAAATGCAAAGTTTATTTTTCTTCTATGTGCATACGCACGCATATACCTCATGCATTTGAGCTGTGTTTGCCCAAACCCCTGTCGCCCATTTTTTAATGCATGAACAAGGTAATAGTGGAGTTTGAGAACGTGTGTGTTTAATTGAAAAAAAACAATCCTTAATTAACTGTCGGTAATAAGAAAAATTGTTACGTAGTCTTTTATTTTTGCCCGCATTCACATCCTGTTCATCAACCTGTACTGTTGCTTTGTGATATCAGCTGATGCTCTGTGGAGATTATGGGCTCAATTGATATAGGGTTTTAAGGCTAAATGTATAGAAAGTTACGCTTAAGAGCTGCTCTTTCCAAATAGCCCATGCTGGCGTTCCTGCCCCTCCTGCTCTTGCGACATTTCGCCTTCCACGTTGGAGACCAGTTCATGCCTCCATCGTGCAATGTCCAACATTGGCAGAAGAGAGGATGAACGCTCACCATTGCTGTTTCTGAAGAGTCGCTCTTTTGAACAATTTTCAATGTGGCCTCTCTTTCATTGAGCATTTTTCCATTCTCCACAGTCACTCATCCGTATAATCCTATTGCAAGGGACGACTTTGTGGCTGTGACCATTTAAAAATATATCTGTCCTTTACTTGCAAATGTTGAAATGTAAGATTTGTTTCACTCACCAACTATGTTAGCACTATTAGAATTATTTATGTCTACGACGTTTCACGATACATTTTGAATCGCAGTCCTCGTGGAACAAGAAATGTCACCTCACATTGCCGTTACTGGGGTTTTGCTTCCTGCTGTCAGGTGTAGAACTTATTGCACGCTTCCTTGCGCGCGTCTGTGTTCTATTGCAGCAGCCAAGAGTCTGCTGAACAAAAAAACTCAAGATGGTGTTAAGGTGAGCCAGCAAATATCACACCGAGCTTACCTTTGCACGCTGAGCGTATTTGGCAAAGTGTCAGATTGTATGATTCGTTAAATGATCAGCAACTGTGTGGCAGTACATTTTATGTAATGTTTAAACTCTTAATTGTTTTATATGCTACGTTATGTTGAATACTAGCCTAGGGATTGTGGTAAGTGCTTTCGATATGCTGTTTTGTTTAGTGCTACTCATGAACAATATTTTGTAGGCTATTAAAGCAATGATTCATAGGAAAGTTCTCAGACAAATTACACGCTGGGTATTCTGTTGACAAACGTTACATTCTGCATGTCTACTGTGATTGCTGTCGCTGTAAACCTAGTCTTTTGTTTATACTTTTCTGTATTTAAAAATGACTATTCATGTGTACCATATCAACTATATGTGCTACTTAAAAAAAAAACCTCAAAAGAAATGTGCCTATGTTTAAATTCTCTCTTCAGCGCTTTATGAAAAGAATAACAAAACTCATGAGACCACTGCCGCACACAGTGCAGTTTGCAACGAACCTAACGCTCCGCCAAATGAATGAAACGAGACAAAAAATGCTCTACATGGAATAAATGTGCCACTTTTCCGTTCACAAAATAATCCTGAAATTAATTGAGTTCAGACTTAACTGCTGCTGTGTTTAGATAATTCCATGGAGTGCATTGCGTATATTTTTTTAAATCAACCCAGCACTTAGTACTGAGAAGGTTTATTTGCTATAAAAAGGGTATGAAGGCATCGTCTACAAAAGAGCGTGCTTGCAGCTTAAGATGATCAACCTGAGCTTACTGCAGTATTTTTTCCCACATATGTACAGCGTAGGTCATGAATATTCCTACTTTTGTGAATCGCTTGTTCCAAATTGTAAACATCTCTGCCAAGGCCGCTCTTACCGTCCGTCCAAAAACCTTCTTGCTGTGCTGCCATGTGTGGTTTATGTGTGACTAACGGCTACAATTTGCTCTTTGATATCACTGCTTCCGCCCCCCCTTCGACATTCTGCCACTCGGGTTTGTGGGGGGTTTACATTCAGAAACGGAAGTCCAGTGCAAGTGTTCAGGTACTGTTGAGACCCATCTTGTATTTCTAAAACAATAAATATTAACGACTAATGAAGTAAACTGAAATTAAGTTACTTGTAAAACGAAAAGAGAAAAAAAAAACCATCATTTATGATTCATTAATTCTTCGATTTTGTCCATTCCTGTCCATATTTTTTGATTGGATTTGCATCGTGGCTTTCACACCTATCATCATGTCCTCCTCCCTCCCGGCCGTTGCCTTGCCGTGTCGTGACATCGCACGTGTCTCCTGCATGCCGACGCTTGGTATGCCGCTTTTTTTTTGTTTGGTTTATCAAGTCCACCCTGACCCTTCCTCCTCCTCCTCCTCTTCCTCTTTCCCCACCCTCAGTTTTTTTGATGCCGTTTATTTCTGCATGACGTGCATGCAAACAACAACAAAAAAGAATGCGGGTTGCACTCGGAAGGGTTTCTTCTTATTCGTAATTAGATTTATTTTTTTTAAACGAGTGATAACAAATAAAATCATACCTTTGATGTAGTTCGTAACAAACCATGAAGCCTGAAGTGAATGAGAAACACTCGGGCACAGTGTGCAAACATTCATTCCACTTTGTGTTTGTGTTTTGTTTTACTTTGTGTACTTAGCTGTTTATGTTTCAAAAAATTATTGTTATTATTCTTGTTTTCTCATTTACAAATAACGTCAATATTGTTTTTTTTATTATTATTGTCAGCGTCTTCATGACAGCCCATCCAAAGTAATGTTTTGCCTTTCCCCTCCCACTGTAAATTCATCGAATCTGTCTGCAAAAAATATCTGTTTGGGATCAAAGTGTAACTTGAAAGTTATCCCTGTGCAGGTTCATGTATCTGAATTGCAGCTTGCCGTCACGTTACATCAGAACCGCTCTGTGCGATTGTCGCAGCATTATGTAACACAATTGTAGTTAAACCAGTAGGTGGGGGCGCAGTGGGGGGGAAATGATACTGACTGTCTTGTTTCGCTAAAAGATTTGAGTTTGCAGGAAACGATACGAGGCAAATGTTGTCATTGTTGAGCGACAGACGCAATTTTTGACGAGCGGACGAACGCAGTTAAAAACGCTCATCGGCATATTGCTGCGGGGGGAGCATTTAATCTCACCAAACTGCAGGGGATGGCATCGAGCAGTAAAAGTATTTTAATGCACCGTTTTCTGCCATGACAGCAGAACAACACAGCAGCCAGTGTAGCGAGCAGTGGGAAAGAGTGCTCCCCTTCTCCAGCGCTGGTACTGCATGCTTTTGTTTCTGTTACGTTTGATTTGGGTTCATTAATTTCCTGTACTTTCTGTGTATGAAGTAGTAGCATTGTAACGCAGTTCTACCATCTTTGTTAGACTTTATTTATAGTCGGGAATTCTATTTTGTTTGTGGTTTCTTTCTCCAACCACAGGTGGTTGGTTTTGAGTTCGTTGTTTTTGAACTATTTGAGTAAATTGTTTGTACCGTGGTTTTGTGATAACCACTGATTTACCTCCAGTTTCCTCCTTCCTTCACGTTGCAGTTTGTTTTAGAGTGCAGCATAATTTCACTTTAGAGTAACAACATATTTTCCAGTTTCATCTTGCTTTTATAGTTTTAGTTTTTTAATCATTTAATGTGAACTATATTTACGTACACACAGGTTTGTTTGTGTGTATATGTATCTGAATATTTAAGCACGACTTGATATAAAATGCCATTTTTCATCCTTTGATTAATTACTGCATTTTCACTTTTCTCCCAATTGCCCAATTTTGATCGCCATGCTAATTATGACGCAATATTGACAGTCCTGTTAGTCCACTCATCTATCAATGATGATATTATTAACGGATATTAATTATTCTTTTGGTATATTCAACACCAAACGTTATGATGGCACTGAGTTGAAATCGCTATAGAAGGCAGTTTGTGTTATTTGTTAAACTTTTATTTTGCCTTTTAGTTTTTCTTCTAGTTTTGAAACTGACCTTGGCTCACTTGCCTTTAATTTTAGTTTAAACTTTGCATTTCAAAAATACACTTTTCAAAAATGTTGTACTTGTAACTCTAGTTTTGCACTTGCATGATTGCATGCCATCGATTGGATAATCAGACTTTAGCGACCAGTTATTTTTCAAGTGTAATTTACGTTTAATGCAAACTGATTAAGAATTTGATAGTGTGCAACGTGTGTGTTTTTGAGCAGAAAGTAAGGTCCCTTGCATAAAAGTACTGGTACAAATTCACATAACTGCTCATTGTTTTTCAATTCCGTTTTTGGAGATATTCTACATTGTCTAAAGAAGCCAGAAATGTCTAATGTTTATTCAAATTATAATGTGTCAAGTATTCGTTCTCCAAAAATGAATTAAATTCATTTTAGAATTGAGCACTTAATTGAAATTTAATTAAACCAAGATGCCCGCAAATAGCTGGCTGGGTTCAATCTTTGCTTAAGCTTTTTTGCACTTGATGTTACAAAACGTGAATAAAAAACGGCCGGTAATGCATGCATTTGCGATGCACATCCAATTAATTTTCACACAAATAAACAACGCACTCTGTGTTAACATATATGACCCCAAAACGATTTAAACACAGCCCTGTTTCGGCACACATAAAAATTGTAGGGAACTTGTAGTTTGGCATTGGGCATGGATTGTATTTTGGCACATTGGGAAAGATTAAATACAACTGGTATTCTATTTAACCCCTCTTTTCTACTTCACTCACTCTTCAGGAGCCTCAAACCACTGTTATCCACAATCCGTCAAATGGAGCCAAGGTATTTTTTTTGTAATCCATGGTGTTGTCCATGGTCTCGTCCTATAAACTTTGACCGCTGCACAGCAGGGGATTGAAGTCTGTCCTGCACAAGTCACGAATTTTTATTTGAGTGCTTCTTTGTCCACATTAGCAGCATCGCTTTCAGGGATTGACTTGACATTTAGACACGAAACCTATGAATCTATCATTCTGTGTGTAATCATGCATTACTGCCAAAGCCATGCTTCGATGTTTGTGTTGGCTGGCTTCTTATATTATGTTTTTCGTTTAATCCTCCACGAGTTTTATTTGCTCACTTTTAATTTTATGCAAAACATCATTTAGTTTTTCACTTTTTCAAAACATGTGGTAGGCTTCTGACAACATCACTTTATAAAAAGTCCCCCCAAAAACATACGCTAAATAAATGTCTGATCGCGCAATATGTAATTGCACCAAAATGTACCAGAAATTGTATTCCTCGACACCAAATGATGTCATCTCCATTTCATAATGCTGCTTGATAAGTAGCCCACTTTACTGAGTGTATTTATAATGAAACTTTAGTTGACAATCTTTTCATAGCTGCAATTTTGTACGTAGCTATTGGAATACCCCATTGCACCAGTTTTCATTTTACATTTGTCAAGGCTTGGCAGTCCCTGAAGTTAATCACATAACTAATAATTCTTGGCAGCCTGGTGTTGGAATGTTTGACCTCTAGTTTTACTTATTTACCTTCATTTAAATCAGAATAGCATGCTTATTTTCGTATTCTTTGCAATTGCTCAAAAATGCATTGCCTTGACACCACCAGAGCAGACATTCTCAAGGGTAGTGTCAGACTGGATAATATTGCAGCAAACCACTTTCCATATGCGGCATTTGAGGCATGGGTTTGTTTTTCTGTTAACAATGCCATGAAAAGGGTGCATTGTTTTGCATGGGAGAAACTGTGCATCTTGTAGTGGTGGACCATGGCCATGATGACATAAGTGCGTCTTGCTGGAATGTGAACGAACTTGCAATTGCTCTCATTACACTGCAAAAAGGATGGAAAGCCTTTCGTCTCCACTGTGTGGACATTTCTCAACAATTTTCAAATGTAAATATGCTGTGACAGAAATGAAATCGTTCAGTCATTTCAAATGTAATGAATAGTGCAATAGTTGCTCCGATTGAACATCCAAAACAAAGGTTTTCTAAAATTCCTTGATTCATTGTCTTGTGCATGTTTTTTTCTTCAAAGTTGAACTTTAAAGAGACACTTGCCTTACCAAACATATATGGAGTTACCGTTGTGTGATCGTACACAACGACTTACTCCCACCCATCATGTACTTGAGGATATATACTTATCGGACTTTGGTAACCACCATAATCAGGTCTCTCTGTGTCTAATATTAATTGAACTTGGATAATGTACTGAACAGTACTCGGCCAGTTCTGAACCACCACCGCTTGGTCTGGCGAAATATGCCTCCTTTAAACCAGACTCAATGATAAACGATGCAACACGTGAGAACCGAGATGGCAGCTTTGGAGAGCTAGACTTAGGTGACAGTTGACGGCTACTGATCACGAGTCACCGATTGAAAGCCAATCACATGGAGTTGGGATGACCGAGGCATCTCTTTCTTTAAAGGCATGGCACTGTCTTAACGTCGTGGAGCATGATTTTATCGTAACATCGCCACCATGCAACTCAGATATTGTGGATTTTTTCCCTTTAACTCGCCGTGTACGTGGACATGGAAGCTCTTCGTGCACCAGCGAGACATTGTCGTTTGACACGCGGTAGAAACTGTCTACCTCTTGTTCGAACGAAGTCGTTTAAGTTGATGACATTTGTTGAACTCTGTGAACCCACCATTTGGGTTGACAGCAACAAGAATCATTAAAAAAATGTTTCTGGTTAAATTTAAATATTTCCCAGGAGAAAAAAACTTGATTTTTTTCACACTATGATATATTGAATATTGTGTATAATTCACAAATGTGTTAATCATGCAGTGTTGTATTTTTATCATTGATTTTCATGAACTTTTATTGTTTTAAAAAGTATGTTTTTTAAAGTTACTTAGTACATTTTTAATTATTTTGTTTTTACCATTTGCCCTTCATGTGCCTTTGTTTTATTTTGTTGTGGATTGCTGACACGGTTTTAAATAATTATTGCATTAACAGCATCGTGTTCTGTATAAACCTACATGGTTCGTGTGTTTTGCTGTCTTCATATTATGTTTGTCCATTAATCCATTGACGTCTCATGAATTACATAGATTTGTGAATAATCACTGCTGTTTGTTTACTTGTACACATAATAAAATCAAGGGTACCTCGTTTGGTGACTGCTACAATAATCAGTGAAGAGCATGAATTGGACAATTAAAATTTGTCTAGCCAAACACCATAGTCACTTGTTGTTTAACACTGACAATGATTAAAAATACATTTTCAAAGATTTGCTTCACACAAGCATTTTAACTTTTTACCATAGTAATGCCATACACTCGCGTTAATGTTACGACCAATTATACCATTCGAAATTCACCAATGCAAGTGAATCCTCTACTAAATTTTTGAGAGAAAACATTACGTGCAAAGTTACGTTTCAACACAAAAAAAGCACTGTCTTTTTAACAAAATGTACTAAATGCCATTACTTTGTTTGGCCTCTGTGCAGGAATCATCTGAGAGCAGCAATACTACAATTGAGGATGAAGATGTGAAAGGTGAGTCACCAGTCTGAAAAGGCATTTAACTGGCAATCATATTGATTTGATTTTACCAGTGCAAAAATAACATGACAAACGGTAATTTGGACGCAATACGTGGAGTAAATATACCCAGAAAACGAATGCCTTGTGCCTGCCCAGCAATGTAGGAGGGAATTGCCGATTAAGTTAGGTAATCCAGTGATTGTGACCTGAAAAATCCGTGCGGGAATAAATTATGTCGGCAAATTGAATTTGCAATCCAGAGTCTCTTGCTCAGAACTTCTCGCTCTTATTGCAGTACTCCAACACTCTCACATTGACTTTAACTTGCCTATACAGTGTGCTGTGTATATGATACCTCTGTCCCGGTGTCGAAACTTAATTATTAATGAGTGCGGTACTGAAGAGCCACTTACAGTGAAATATTACAGTGGCGTTCGCGTTCGTAGGACCCCGCTGCTCTTCAGAGATATTGCTTTTTAGTAAATGTTGCATAACAACGGTCGTTACCATGGGCCCACAGTTGAGTTATCCTGCATGTTTTGTACCTCATGTTTAGTTCTTCTTCTTTTTTTTTCATCATTACTCATTTTTTGTGCGTGTTGTGTTTCCTTTCCACGTCCCCTGTTCCCTTTTCTTTTCCTCACCCTAAACAACAACAACAAAAAAATACTCGCCTGGATTGGTGTGATGCCCACACTTCCCGCCACCCGCACTGCCCCCCTTCCCCCCCCCCCCCCCTCCTTCCTCCACTCCTTGCCCGATGCATGCAGCCGCGAAAAGTGCAGAGCAATCGTGCGCAGTTAAACGGATGGAGCCAGCGGCCCCGGCTAATACTAGCGCTAATACGAGCCCGACCGCTAAGCCCACCCAAAGCCACTCTCTCCAACTTTCTGAGTCTGATCGCTCCAACTCCGTGCAGTGTAAGTCATAGGGAATAAGTTTGAAATGTGAGGGGAGTTTGCACACGGACGCTAGGGTCGGAGAGGCACCTTTTTAATGGTTATTCTTGAAGATAGCCTGATGTAGGTTTTCACGGCTCGGTGTATTAGAATGGCTGTCTATAGCAGCTCTTTCCGAAAATTCGTGTTGAGTGTTCCCACGTTGGAAGGGGGCGGCACGGTGGCCCAGTGGTTAGCGCTGACGCCTCACAGCAAGAAGGTCCCGGGTTCGAGTCTCTCGGCTCCGGTGCCTTTCTGTGTGGAGTTTGCATGCTCTCCCCGTGTCCGCGTGGGTTTTCGCCGGGTACTCCGGTTTCCTCCCACAGTCCAAAAGCATGCTCCTGGATAGGTTGATTGGCTCGCAGACTAAAATTGTCCCGCAATGCCCGGCGATGGACCGGCGTCCCGTCGTCGGGTGTATTCCTGCCTTACGCCCTGTGTTTCCGGGATAGGCTACGGCTTCACTGTGACCCTATATAGGATTAAGTGGTTTCAGATAATGAGATGAGACGTTGGAAGGGAAACGTCGCGAAGGAGAGAGAGGGGACACTTGACATGGGATCTCGAAGGAACAGTTATGGAAAGCAAATGCATTGTATAGATAATCACAATGCATTTTGTAGGCGTTAAACAAGTTCTTTTCATTGTGCGAGGCAATGTTTTAATGCGTACAGTATATGAAGCATTGGACATCTGTGACTGGAGAATACAATAGTTTCTTTTGATGAGAGCATGTCTCCTTGACAAGTTTGTAACCTGACAGCCGGTGTAGCCACGCCAAAACGTGCATTGCGTTATGATGTGACCCAACGCCGAGTGTCATTGCCATTGTGAAAAGGGGACGCTCTTTGCGGGTAACCTTAGTCGCCGCGAGACCGTTGCGTCACATAGTCACCCCGGCTTGTGGCTGTAGGGATACAGACATGGAGGGCCAACTCAACGGTGAGTCGCCACCTCGTCGGCACTCCCGATATTTGCTCGATTCGACAACAGGACGTAGCCTGGCATCTCTTGACAGAGAGTAGTTAAAATAGGTGGGAAATGTCAACAGGTATTTGTGTGTGTGTGTGTGAGCGCGTGTGCATTTGTGCACTTGTATTTAAATGATTTATAAGTGTCAAAGTCACCTTGCTCTCTGGCTCGATGACAAGAGCGGCGGAGGGGGAGAACAGCAATGATGCGCAGAACTCACGGGCTTTGCGTTTGTGTGCTCGAGCCAAAGAAAGTCTGCCATGGTTAGCTGGCATTGCCGTGTGGTTACATGAAGGCCAATGGAATAATTTGCTTTGCGTATGGACGGGGAGCCTTAAATAGATTTTGGTTGAGTAAGCAGGAAGCTATTTGGCTGCTGTTTGTGTTTGCGTATTCAGTATGCAGTCTAGTAAAGATCTCGCTATAGCTTCTCCCTACATTTCGTGTTTTACATTTGGTTTTTGAATGAGCGATTTATTTATTTGAGACCTGCCTCACCGCTTTCATGTAACAGTTGCGTTATCCTTTTGATTTTGACACCATGTTTTCGATCAGTGCTGTACCGTAGCTGTTCTCACCTCTGTGTAAGCGTCGCTACAGGTAGTTAGTTCAGTAAAGGTTCTTGTTCAACAATGTGCAGACAACACGTTCCGTTGGTATGTTCTATCATCCAGGCTCAAATATTTTGCTTGGCTAAAACTGATGGATTATTAAAGCGCTTTTAATTGCACCTCTTAGCAGTAACGCATTCGGTTCTCGCAAAACACCTTGGGCCGGAGTTTGGCTCACGAATAATTAAGAGTAAACAGGACTGACAGAACACATTATCATAGCTTGTTTGTTCAGGGAGCTGCCTGTTTGCGCCAATGGAATGTTGATGCAAACCATGGTGTTGCTTATTAACGGTTACGCTATCCATGTGGATTTCTGCAAGTGTGAATGCCTAATTTACCTGAGATGTTTTACTTTTCTTTTCCCCGCACACACATTTATATTTAAAACTGTGCTTGGCTCTGACCTCCCTGCTCTTGTGGAATAACCTGCTGTGCATCGCTTTTCTTGACTGTCTTCTTAATAATTTCATTTTTTGTGTAATCCATTGTGTCGTTACCATTGTGCACCCTTGCTGCTTAAAATAAATTGATTTATAAAAAAAAACCTTGGCTATCGCTAATCCCCCATACCAATTGTTTTTTTGCTTTTGTTCCTGCACCCTTTCCATTTCTGTCCACCCCACAACCCCCCCTCCTCCTCCCAACAATTTTCGTCCGCCGCATTCATCGCTCACACACCGCCCGCCCCTCGTTATGCGTCACGCCACTCGCTTGCACGGTTGCCTGGCAACCGCAGCACGCAAGCAGGAGATAATCAAGGTGACGGAGCAGCTCATCGACGCCATCAACAATGGCGACTTCGAGGCTTACTCGTAAGCGAGCGGCATCCACCTCCACACATCAGCGATTTGCCTCCCCCCCCCCACTGCCCCATGCCGTTTGCTCGGTCGTTTTACTTCTCGTCCACTGCAGCGGCTTCTATGTACGGTCAAATAAATGGCAGCCAATGTGCACGAAATATTAAGTAGGGTTTGCCGATATAACCCTGTCATTGCATTTTGCCTTTTCATTGCAGGATTTGAAATGGCTTTTGTTTCATAACTACAGTTTATGGATTAAAGGGCCCTCCCTGAGTTGTCTGATTTCCAGGTGTTGTGTCGCTAATGTTGAGGAAGGCATTTTCCACATTTTTAGATCACCAGTTGTCATACAGGAGTGACAATAATGCAATAATGACAACCAACATTTCTTAATATTTGAATTTATAAACAAGCGCTCGGTCAGTTTTCATGACTTGTTTGTACTCATTGTGTGTTTCATTTAACTTTTTTCCCCCCCTTGCTGCGTATTGCGCCACATGCAGGAAGATATGTGACCCCGGCTTGACCTCCTTCGAGCCCGAAGCTCTGGGTAACTTGGTGGAGGGGATGGACTTCCACAAATTCTACTTTGAAAACCGTATGTTGTGTGCATGACACTGTTGAACCATGCAATAGCCCTTATTTCAACCTTAGATAATTACTGTGTACGTGGATATTATTAGAGGTGTAACGATGCATCAAGACCCAATTATGTGGTCATGGGTTTGGTTAATATGGCAACTCCTGGGGACACTGCCATTGACCTCTCCAAAAAAACCAACTGATGATTTCGTCACGTTTCTGCACTGTTTCGTGGCAGTTCTTCCATTTGTCCACATGATGAATCGTTAGACCTCATAATTACGTAACAAAATAGAAATGCCCATTTCAGTGCACGCTTTTGCCATTTGAGTTCAGTTTTTTAGCGTGACTGATGCTACAACGATTAAAGACAAAAGATTCAACCATTGTTTTTCTCTTCATTTGAAAAACGTAATCCGTAAATGTAATGAAGGGCTATGGAGAGGTAGTACAACATAGACACGCATGAAGAAAGGAAATCCGAGCAGTCTTCCCCATCCAATAACGTGACTCGGCTGACGAGATTATAAATACGAGAGTCTTGTCCCCATCATCGATGCTGAAGTTCACGTTTTTTTCTCTTCTTGTTTTTGCCATCGTCGCCGGCGCCGCCGCCGCCACCGCCGCCAGTGCTGTCCAAGAATACGCGCCCAATCCACACGACGATCCTGAACCCGCACGTGCACCTGATCGGCGAGGAGGCGGGCTGCATCGCCTACGTGCGCCTCACGCAGTACCTGGACGGCTCGGGCTTGCCGCGCACCCAGCAGTCGGAGGAGACGCGCGTGTGGCACCGCCGCGACGGGCGCTGGCGCAACGTGCACTTCCACCGCTCAGGAGCACCGTCCGCCCTCCCCGTCAAATAAGGTGTGCGGTGGCGTGGCGGTTGCCCCCGGTTGCGCTCATCCGTTGGCGGAGCGAGGGAGTAATGATGGCCCCTCCCGATTGCGTTTTCGCGTTGTGTCGGTTGGTGCGGTGTTCCGATGTACCGCCGCACTGGTTTTGTGTTGGCATCTCAAGTGTTGGCCCAAACGTCACCTATAAAATGCTGACGATTTTCTGCGCCCAAAATTTATCTTGGCAAAACGCAGTATTTCGAATATTTATTAATAATAATTGCACTTCTAGAGCGCTTTGCACCAGAGTGTCACATAATGAGCCCTTTCAGCTCATGATGTCACAAGCTGTGAAGGCAATATCCCCAAGTCTGAGTGTCTGGAAAGTGGCCCAGTGTACTGTACTAGCACAAACAAACCCATGTGGATCAAGATTACAATCTGGTGCTCTGCTCAGTGCTAATCCCATGGCTGCTGCACCACCACTGGTCAAAAGCCATTTGTTGGACTTGAGATTGCGTAGGCTGGCAGAAGTTGCAATCATGTTGGCTTGGCTTTGAGTAGAGCCTTGTGTGTTATTACTCTGTCCCCGGTACTCTTGTGATAATTTAATGCGCTTAGGAAAAAACCTTATAACCCCAAATACTAAAGCTGTCAAGATGGTTGAGATATATGGATGATTGCCTTGCCGAGGTGTGTAGCAAGGATGTTTTATGCCGTGGCATTATTGCAGTGTAGTGTGTATAATTACATGGCAGCACTCAAAGTTGTGTGGTTGTTGTGTTGAATTTAAGGCCATAGAGTTAGGCAGATGATTGACTCTTACATGTGGTGTGGACTGTTGAGAGGCTGTAGCTTGTATACTATATTACCGCATTGCATGGTGTGTGTTTGAGTAGTTTGGCTACATCGATGCGGATGGATGGTGTTGCATTGTGCTACATTGGCGATTGTGTATTGCAAATCACTGTGAGCTTGGCTACGTCTTCCGGTATATAGCGTGCGTATTGTGCAGTGCTGCAAACTTGTGTGGTGCGTAGATAAGCCCATTGACGTCCCATGTAACGCCTAGTGCCGTCATCGCGCGGCGGCGATTCGTGCGGCGTTGTTCGCTGCTCGTCCGCTTCGCTCGGGTGACGAATCGTCGCAACAGCTGTGCTCTCAACGATGCGCCGGGCGGCGCCGGCGGTTTCATCGCCGCGCGCGCGCGTGGGGAAAATCGCCCGACGTGTAACCCGGAGCGCGTGTGCGTTTGTGCTGGCAGGGCAAGCGGGTGGTCTCGGCGATGGTGTGCTCCCTTGTGAGGCAGCCTCGAGCGAGCCGCCAACAGCGTCGCCCGCCGGGTGTGCGCAGCAACGCATGTCGCGCCATCCCCTCCGCCCGGCTGCCTGCTCCGTTAAAAAAAAAGCACGTGACTCCATTGTCCTGTCGCGTCGCACTCTCTCTCTCTCTCTTTGGTGGATGTTTCAACTTGTTTGAGCGTACCGCACGGCGGCGCATAATACTTAAGCTAAAAAAAACTGAAAAAAAAAGTATATGTGTCATACATATAGCTGGCCAAGATGAAATTGTTGCATGAATTTTCTTAAGTACTGAAATTAAAATTGCAAAAAAAGGTAACGTTTAATATATCTTATTTTCTGTTTAACAATTTTCACCATGGCATGAAATTGTCACGTTGGTGTGCTTACAACTAGGTGTCGTAATGGTATTGGATATGTACGTGAGCATTTGAATTCATCTGAAGTGGTTGCTCGTTGAGGTGATGCAAACAAAATAAGCATCATGCAGCTGTTGGATTTTTTTTTATTATTACTACTATTATTAATGTTATTCTTACATCGGGTGGAGGATCATCGCGTGGGTGTAATTGTCATGTTGTGGGCTGGGAGGTTTATAGAGGCTTCCACTGAGAAGAACAGTCAAAGAAACTGTCATTAAAGGCGTCAAGCTGTGATGAAGCTTCCATTAATCAGAAGGTGTATTCGTTTGCGAGAGGTTTCCGAAAACAATGCTTTTTTTTTTTAACAGATTTTACTTCATAAAATGTTTCCATTTATTTTTTTTTGTTTTTTTTGTTTCCCCACCCCTCGTGTAAAGTTCCTTGAGGCTGAAGGTGAAACGTCCCCGCGCTCTGTGTGTGTGTGTGTGTGAGAGTGAGAGAGGTCTCCTGTGTGTGGCTGAGAGGTGTGGAACTCAACTGCCGAAAGACCACAACCTTGTCGTTCCCTTGTGTGGACGCGGAGCTGTCGATTCGTTTTGGAGTTTGGGGGGAGGGAGGGGAAGGCTGGGGTGGGTCATAGTCTCCTCGTCGTTTTGCTCCCACGCTTTATGAGGTGGTGCAGCAGAGTTTGGGGTGGGGAAGGGGGGGGAGCACCGCACCTGTGATGGTGCAACAGTTGCCAGTACGGTGATAGCCGGTGCAGACGAAGTGGCTGGGTTTCAGTTCTGTTCTGGGTTTTTTTTTTTAAGATGTCATGGCAGTGCTGCATTGAGTGTCGGTCTGCTTGAGCGCCGAACATGGTTGTGTGGAGGCACAGGCCAATACACCAATGACAGTGGGATTGAAGCCTTTTCTCAACAGTGAACTCTCACATTTTAGCATTGTAAGATTTTCGGCAATGTTCTCTTTTTTTTTGCGTTTAATTGTATTTGTATATTCCGGGCTTTGATAACAAGAAACCCTTGGAATTTTTTTTTTACAATTTCATATGCGTGCGTGTGCGAGAGCGAGCGTGGGAGTTGTATTTCGGTTTTGCATATCGATCACTAATTGCTAGCAACTACTTTTTTCGTGGCTATTTTTGGGGGTTTTTTGTGCAATAACTTATTTCCATAATTGGTTTGAAATAACAACAGCACAGATGAAGCACTGCAGGCAGAAATAATGGAAAGTAAAACAAGTTTTTAGGTTTATATGACATTTGAATTTCACAGCGGGTCATAAATTGTAGTGTATTACATTTTTAATACAATCTAGGTATAGATCGGTTGACAAAGGAAATGCTGTTTTTCAGTGTATCACTATCATGTCTGATATGCAACTTTTAAACACATTGCAAACAGATTAATGCCTGCCAAATGTAGATTTAAATGCATGAACTTACCTGCTTATTTATTTAAAACAAAAATAAAAAAACTAAACGTGAACTGATATGAAATCTTAAACATGTTAAGTTGCAGAGCTTAGTTTTAAAAACTTAAACGACAAAAAGACAGTGTAAGCAGTTATTGATAATCTTTCATTACAAATTGAATGTTATAATTGAACACATTAAATGTAGCCTGCTGTGTTGGTTACCTTTATAGAGTCTTGTATTTGAATTAGTTATTATTTTCTGGAATGCTTTTGAGTTTTATTATTTCTAAGCATGTTGTTCCGTGGTGTTTAACTTAACTGAGCAACACAATGTGCAACTTTGGAGAGGGCGTCGATCAGTCCAATGCCTTCATTTGAGCGCGTTTTTAGAAAGCAAAAGTGCGCGACAAAAATATATAGAATAGCAAAAAATTAAAAAAAAAACGAAAAATTGTGAACGTAAAAACAAAACGCGCGTGAATCCACCTCGCGTGGTGCACGAGACTCCAGTTTGCAAGTCGTAACACAATGCACGGTAGTTGTTTTTTTCGCTGAAGAGCTGATGTTGGTCAAAGAGAAGGTTTGTGGTGGCAGGGATCGTTTATTGACTTCCTGAGTGCTTGCATAAAAAAAGATAACAGTATTTTGTGAACTGTAGAACTTGGGTATAGTTACATTTTGTATCTGAAGATAAAAACAAAAGGAACAATTTAGGAGTTGATGCAAAATTGAGGCCGTTTATTTGCAAGAATGTGAAAAGATAGCAAGAACGATACCCGCCCCCCCCCCCCCTGCTGCCCCGCCCCCCCCTCCTCTTTTTGGTGAACATAGTCCGTTCTTTTAACTGAAATAGTTTCTAATCGCTTGCTGTATGCTGCATGATGACGTAGTGTAATGTTGTTGGCAAGGGTCGGGCTGCCTCTTACGTTCTGTAACCCGTACGCCCGATCTGCTCTGCCCGTAGCTATTTCCTTCAGATACGTTCTTTCACTCTTGATTTTTGGGACGTGTTGTATTTCGATATTTTTCCCTGCAAGACGTGTCGCATCTTGTAGAAAACAATAAATTCGCTTATTGAGACTGTAAAGAGGCCTCGACTTATATTTGTATGCGTCTGTCTGTGCGAGTGAATTAATGAGGATGCGCTATTTCTGGCTCTCATTCTCTTGCGCCTGTGGGAAATTGAGTTTTTTACGGTCAAACTAGCTTTTCGGCCATCAGTTGCCAGTGGCTGACAAGGAGGCTGGGAACAATTTATTCCACTTATTTCCTTGGTCTTGGTCTTCCTCTGGGGCCTGCAACTAAGGTCCCGGTGTGCCAGGATTTTGGTGGTAGTTTGTTAACCATTATTCCTACCTGCCCAAATCTAAGAAGTTGGCATTCTTTGCAGCAGTCTCTGCTTGCCCAGTGCTTTCCCGCTGGTCCCATGTCTGCTTTTGTTACATCAATATTTCCAGAATCTTTCTAGGCCAGTTCATTTCTGCAGCCAAGTATGTCTGCCGTTAGGGTCCAGCATTCACATCCATTGAATTAAAACTGAGATCCCAAATGGCTCACTGATCACCATACGTGTGAAAATGTATTTTTCAATATTTTTTCTATGCGATCATTATTTGCGAATGGGATTTAAGGGTAATGTTGGACAACGAAAGGGGGCACGTCAATAAATGAATCGATAATCTAGATGAAGATATGATTAATTAAATCGCAGCGAGAAGGGGCAGTTGTTACATGTCCCTAAATGAAATTGATCAAAGCACGCTTTTGAAACGCGAATGGCTTTTATTTTGAAATGTGGTTAGGTATGCAAGTATTCTATGGAACACTCTACGTGGAACACAATAGATACATATCGCAGCAGTGTCACTTCCCAGGGCGGTGTACACAACACGTGGTTTCAAAAACAGTGCATAGGGTACAGGTAATCAATTTCACGTCACATCACAGCCTTCGGTGAGTACAAAACAAGCGCATCAGCTGTAGACGTGGCGTGAGTCCACGGCAAGTGTCCAAACGGACATTGTTCAAGCCGACCAGGGCGCACAGGTAAAAACATACACGGGACATCCACAAAGCAGGATAGCAATTGTGATGGTAAACTTCAGGGACAGCAAGGCGCTCGTGGTTATAATGCACGTCTAAAAATAGGTGCCACCACCGCATCAAAACGTTAACGTCATTGTAATAATGTCGCATGCGATAACTCCACGTGCTTTGTATTATATACATGTGTACTAAAACCTACGTCATGCCGCAGTCCTGCAAGGCATTGTGTGAACGTTGTTGTCCTTGGGCCACTGAAGCTGAGGCAACGGCGTTCGTGTACCTATCAACACAAAAAAGTACACCTAGCTTGGAACAAGTGCTATGGTTATCTCTATTCGGTGGAAGAATGGCGATAGTGTATACGGCCATCCAAATGTACCAGACGGTGGGTAGCACAGGCGGTGTATCCTGGGTTTACCCATGACAGCTCGGTTGCAGGACTGCCTGCTAGCCTTCAAAGTGCAGCTACCCTGGCATAAGCGTTGTGCTGACTTCACCAAGTGTTGAACAGAATTGTGTGCGCGTGTGCTCACATCACCTGCCTCGATTATCTCCGCAGGATTTAAGGAACTATTGGTAATTTTACGTGTAATGGTTTGGGTTTGTGCCATGCCCTATCTTCCCGACCTACGTGGTATTACTACCTTGTCCAAAATGTGGCATTTCTTGCTTAATGTATCGAGTAAGCATCTTGCATCTTATACACAGTATTCATATACAGTAGTAAGTTGGGTATAAAACAGAAATAAATCCCCACCAGTAAGCATTCTTTAAATTCTCGTCACCACGTTCTCAGTCGCAATCATCTCTATCATTGTCAGACAGGCGTCTTCCCTGCCAGATGAGCAATGCCCTGCGCGCTGTACTGGGTTATGTAAAGTGGGCTTGGCCAGGAGCCATCGCTGGAAGGTGGCGGTGTCTGATGGACGAAACGGGGCAGCATGGTGGAGATGGAGCAAATCAGATCATGTGCAATAATGTCCGCCACCAAGCACACCTGAGCAGACGGGGTCTGCCTCATGGCGATCACAGTCAAAACACACCACTGTATGCGCCAACTACTCACTTTTGGCTGAGGCGACTGATGAGTGGGCGTAGATTAAATCGTGGCACTTAGTGTGCATGGCAGGTAATCGAAGTTGCTCTGTTCATAAACAAGCGCAGTAGCCATTAATGACAATAATATAGTATAAATACATATAGTTGAGCTACGGTGTCGACTATTATGTTGACTGCATTAGCGCCAACCTATCACGACCACTACCTTCACGAGGGCCATCGATGTGAGATTGGCTGGTTAATGTCACTCGTTGCCACCGGAGCCCCATTGCATGAGAGCCACTTTCGATATAATGTTCATGAAACAACCCTCTTGTCAATCCACTGTTCGATGAGGGCTCGTGACCAAATTGCTCCGAATGAACAGGATCTCATCCGGTCAAGAGACCTAAGCAATACGCAACAAGCAGTAGTACGGTGAAGCCTGGCTAAATCAGTCCAACGAGTAGGGTTGCCACATGTCCATGATTAACATGGGATTGGAATGTGTTCCGGTGGCAGGCATTGATTTGTACGAAGATCTGGCGGGACTGCGTTGAACAACATTACGATAAACCGCACAGTTTTGATAGATGTAAGCTGACTGTGGCTTTGGTCTACTGCGGAAAATGTGACATCTGTATCCTCAACCCTGCCACACACTGCGCTATAATCATTACCGTGAAAACGTCAACCTGCTGCCGAACACTCCAGCGCTTGGCCTTTTTTGGTTTAAGTTTTTTTTTTCTAAAGCATTGTATTATTTGGCACGTACACTATAGTAATATTGTTGTCCACACAATAACAAACAAACAAAAACCCATGTTTGATCCGGCAAGTCGTGGGATCCACTGTAATAACATAAAACCACAAAGTGTCTCGGGGTTATGGAGAGAGAAAAGAAAAACCGCATCGGTCGATACGTGAGCCTCGCTGAAAGCTCGAGTGCAAATCCAGACTGAATAACGAAACTCCCGACGCCGCCACCGATAATCTCAGAGCCCTCCATGAGGGCTCCGCAGCTGAAGAGCTCATTCGACAGGCGGGTAAATACATTGCGCACAGACCGGCAACAAATGACTGCACGCATAATTCCGTATCCTCAACAGAAAGTTAACGTGTAACCGTAGCGCCAGCATGCTTTGCGTGTCCAGATATCGTCACTTTTCAAGCGCATGCTCCGCAAAGATCCTTTTCTGTCACAAGCTCACATCATCAAAATTCACCAATGTCCACCAACATCACGAACCCTCTGCGATAACCTGGCACCAGAGCACAGAATCTGTTAAGGCGTCGTGGGAATGTCGCAAGTAAGGTTTATTAGACTTCTCGTTGATGAGTAAATGTAAGATTTATATTGGGCGTTTGTAAACTTATGAGAATTCTTTTGTACATTTTCTGTACTCGGGCCCATGTTATAGATCCTTCGTGTCATTAACATACGACACACACCTGCACAATCCACATGCTTGAGATTGTCATAGCAATCAAACCTATGTAGCACATGCCACACTACATTCCTTCTTGCAGCATCTATCATACATTTGGGTGACAAACTTAAATATTTTCGAACGCAATGATTCTATTTAAGAAAATTTCTAAACAAATGTCAACATTTCTCCACTGTTAATTACTTTAACGCAGCAATCACGCTCCTAATTAATGATCCAAATGTGTTTTTTTTACCGTTTTACGCATAAAGGATCACGGCGTTTCGGTCCGATGGCCTTCTTAGAAAATATGCTAAACAAACATGTTATTAAAGCAGAAAATGTAGACAATAACAACACTCAATGGTAAGCCTTGGCTGCATTACTGCCAATTATTTCTTATTCTGACATTTTAAAACAGTTTTTCACCCATATCTGTAAGTATGTTCACATCTCATTAACAATTGTGCTGATCATGAAAAATTCCAACAAAAATACATCACCGTTTAATACATAATGGTCTTGGAGGATGATCTAACAGAATCACCTCCAAGGACCTTTAACTTACTGTTACCTATACTGGGTAGCGCAGGAAGAGTCAAACCAACATTTTAATTTCGCGGGGCTGTAACCTCTATGATATCTATTATTCAAACTCTTTGTGCAGTCATTGGTGACCGGGCTGAGACCATCATCTCCCTACAACGCGCCGATTAAACGTGGATTTAAACACGACCTCGACCGCCCTGCAGCTGCATTGTTTTAACGGACGTTAAGGACTTTTGAGCCACCGAACCAACTCTGCAGAGCCAATATGTCGAGGTTTGCTTTGAGTCTCGCTTATAGCAAGTAGGCAAGCCACACACTCAACGCTTTTTTTATGACGAATAGGTTATTGTCACCTAACCTTGAGAAACCGGACCATGTATGCTTGCCTTGTCCAATGGCCCATGCAAAAATATTTAAGAAGTCCTCTCAACCGAAATGGTGATGATACATATATTATATTGTTTAAGTAAAAACGTTAATGTATTATTATTATTGTGCTGTAACAATACATTTCTTCTGTTTTTAAAACCTGGCAGTTATGTAATGCGAAAACAACTAGTTGGCCCTCTCATTCATTATTCAGTGATCGTCGCTCGTCGCTGTATCATATAACGTTCCTCCCTCTACCTGCCCATAATTTAAAATATTATATTGCTCACGAGTTCCGTCTGCATTGAACAGCGGCGCTCGTCGCAAGCGGACACCTTGAACACTTCAAAGAAGCACATGCATACATGGATGAAAGCGTTCATTTTCGGGTGCGGCCGTTTATGTGGTGGTGTGTGTGTGTACGAGCGTTCGAACCTTCGTGGTCTCGAAGTGCACCAAGCCTGGCATAAGCGCCGTGGTGATGTCACCGCCAATTAGCGCAGAACGGCGGTTGGTGTTGAACGTGTGTGTGTGTGTTGTGTATGCGGGTAAGGCACGTGAAGGATGCTATTGGAAATTTGGCAGGAGCCACCCACCAGTAATCATGGGATATAGTGAAGCAGCACTCAAACATGAGCAGAGCATTGGGCGGCTACAGAGCAGCGAATTGGTACAGACGAATGAAGGTGAATGAAGCCTTTGCAAATCATCTCGGTCAGTTAAACCATAACACCAGGATCTGTCCAGTGACCTGCCAGTGAACCTTCTGTACTTGACGAGGCCTCAGAGTGCACCGAAGCTGATAAAGCATCCTCACTGTCAACGGAGAATAATACATCATTGTTGTATAATGTTGTGGTATAATGCTCAATATGCTGCCTTTATGCTTGCTAAGAGCACTTAGTCAAAGCCTCCACAGCTATATGTCAATATGATTGTTTTTGTGTACACATGCATGCGTGTGTGCACAGATGCACATGTTTGTGGTCTCTTTACAGACAGAAAGAGACAAAGAATAGTACAGATATCACAAAGAGAACGGCACACAGGTTTGGACCGACACTTATAAACAGAGTACTCAAAAAGGGGCACAGGGATGCAGTGATAATTTGACGCAGTGGCATGGGGCGAGACAGAAGACAATTTCGAGTGAGGGCTCCAAAATAAGTGGACGAGTGTGGGGTTTGGAGCCTCCTGTGCAGATAAACATACAAAAAAAACAATGCGCTAATCCAAGTGCTCTCGCTCACAACGGAACTAATCTGCAACAACCACGAAGATCGCGACCACAATCACCGGCTCAGGCCCTGCCATCCTCTGGGCCTTGTGTTATGATCTCGACTCCCGTCCACGGGGGACAAGGGCCCCAGCGAGCCACGGTGCAGCCCAACCCTCGTCGTGGGTCCACCGCGCTCTCCCCCCGTGGCAGAGCTCAGAGACCTCGGTCTCACCGCGCCTCCAATTCCGAGATGACCTCCTCCTCCTCCTCCAGCTGCAGCTCCTCCGATTCCTCCCGCCGCTACCGCCCTCTGCTCGGGACCGAACTGGAAGATCCGTGGCGCTCGCGAGCTGCCGAATGAGCGCGGCAGGGTGCCTGACCAGGAGGCCGGGGAGGACGACGAGCTGGTGGGGAACGTGGCCGAGGCCGGGCCTGTCACGCGGTTGCGCCACTCCTCGGGCGGGCACGGCAGGGTCTTGCGCCGGGCAGCCGCTAGCACGGCCCGAGCGACCATGGCCGGTGCGGAGGTCGCTTGGAACGCGGCGTCGACGGAACCCAGTGGGGAGCGGGCGGCCGCCTCCCATGGCGAGAGCCCCGTGGTGGGCAGGGTGGAGGCGGAGGAGGTGGAGAGCGGAGGGCGCTGGCCTGGGGGCCGCGGGGACAGCGGCGACCACGGGTGGGGGTCCGAGTAGGCCGAGAAGGTGTCCTCAGCCTGGGGCTTCCATGCAAAATCCTGCAACCGAGGCCGAGAACGGACAGTTGGGCGAATTTAAGAGCAACCTGAGTGTCGGCTGTGATCCAGGTAGACAAGATGAGACGAGACAACTCTCGACCCGGCTCAATAATCCACCAGATATGCAGCTGACTTTCATTCTAATTTGTAAGATACTAGTACCATCATCCTGAACCAATCCAAATGCTGAATCGATTCAGACATCGTATTTTGTCCTCTCATGCAAATAAAAAAAACTTATATTGGTGACATTTAACATCTCATCTCATTGTCAGAAACCGCTTAATCCTGTATAGGGTCGCGCTGAGCCGGAGCCTTTCCCGGCAGACACGGGGCGCAAGGCAGGGATATACCCACGATGGAACGCCAGTCCATCACCGGGCACCAAGGGCAATTTTATTTGCAAGCTAATGAACCTATGCAGCAGCATGTTTTTGGACTGTGGAAAGAAAACAGAGTGCCCGGCGAAACGTTTAACCTAATTTCAAATATATGCACACAAGACAAATACGAGATACAGCCACGCAAACAGTTGGAGAGATGAAAAGCAACACGAAGACAGACACAGAGCTGCACGGATAGAGACAGAAATAGGCAAAACGGAAGAAGGAAACTCAGAACCACAATCACACACCGAGAACGAGAGACAAGAAGAGAGTAGTGTGAGAGACATACAGGGACACAGTGTGAGATGCGTTAAAAGAATATTGTGATTATGACTGGAAATAGAAACCAGCTGAGGTAGTAACAAACGTAAATGGAAGCAATTTCCTTCGCTTGCGAATTGAACAGTGAATTGCGTGGTAAATTGGGCATAATTTACTTTTATAGACCGTATGCACAAGTGTAAAAAGAAATGGTAACGGCAAACTTTTCCATTTTAGGTTAAAATGAAAAGTTAAATGTCTGGTTCAATACTCTGATCGACTGCCTGGGATCTCAGAGGTGTAGCGATGGATGTTTTAATCCATTCGTGTGGAGCTTTAAGCGTTTCACCTACTATACGCATGGGGTTTTTTTTTGTCATGCCTCTGCTTGTTTCTTGCCAAATGCTAGTCATGAATGAATTTGGTGAAAGATTGCAATGCGGCACTCGGGTCAGGATTTTTTTTGGATGAATGAGGGAATGTGCGATTTCATTTCCAACAAGTTTCATTGCCTCCTTATAACGAGTGAGTCACGGACAACCATAGTTACGTAGAGGGAGGAACGTCTGGGCCTTCAACTGTCAGTAGGCATGATATGCATAAAAAATACATTAAAAGGTGAATTTTGTTGGTGAAAGTTGCATTTATGTCGTCGAGAAAATAACGGAAATTGTTGAATGCAACCAGTAATCGGTTGTCTGGAAAGAAAATGGACTTTTGAATTGAATGCGCTGCAAGTTAGCAAGTATACGTGTGATGGTCCCTATGTGTATTCAGGCCACTAAGTCGTTTTCGCCCAAATTCTATCCCCCCACCATCCGACACGATCATTGTTACGTGTCCACGTGCCAATGTCAATACTGATACAATTCTAACCAATACAAGGATTTCTCTTTCAGTCGCTTAACGCTCTTAAATAACTGAATGTCATTTTATAAACAACGCAGAAAAGCATTCCACACATCGCCCATGCAGCTCAAGACCAAGATTCACTTTGATAAGTTTACGCCACTTGTCACACTGACCATGAAGAACTGTGTCAATTTGTGTTGGTAACGGCAGACATGTGCAGAATTTAGTCGAGAGACAGATAACGGATTGTGCCGAGCGATGATTGGTCTACCTAATACATAGGACACGATCTCCGACAGTCATGTGATCTTCGTCTGTGATTCTCATTGGAAGCTGCCATCCTTTTTGACCACTAGGGGGAAGCAGCGGTCACATTTGGCATGATTGGGGAAACAAATGTCCTAAAACTGCTTTAGT
The DNA here is from genome assembly GCA_036362905.1 of Mordacia mordax. Taxonomy (NCBI): domain Eukaryota; kingdom Metazoa; phylum Chordata; class Hyperoartia; order Petromyzontiformes; family Petromyzontidae; genus Mordacia; species Mordacia mordax. The sequence goes on from JAZEWT010000012.1 coordinate 14,847,265, forward strand.
TCACCATTGCCTTTGGGCTAACATTAGACATCGATCAGTGATGGGTGATAATAGACTGAGCGGATGCTTGTCAATGGCTTTCAACCGCCATTCTCAAGCGGTGGGTCTTGACTCATCAGTGGGTGGCGAACGCCACCTTGTGGTCCATCAGGGCCCGAGTGGGCCCTGATGTTCAAAATGTTGAGAACCTCTGGATGACAATATTTAGCGGCAGCCTTCCAGCCAGGTGGCTCAGCGACTCGCCATGGAAAGGTCAAGAGTTCAAATCTCAGCTGAGTGTTGACAGCCAATCATGCTATTGAGTTGTGACTAAAATGAGAACCGTTTTGTGGGAAATCAACAGCTATGGTCCCGTGGATGTACTCGATCATGTCATGAGAATGTGGAATTTCTACAATAGCTCAGAGTTGTAAATGGAAGTTGGCTATTACTGAGGGCTCATTTAAGTAGGAGCAGACTTCGGATAAAATGTAATAATGTTTTTGAGCTGTGTAAATCCACTACTGCATGAAAGCCTTTCTTTAGTGTGTCCCTTATAGAGTCTGTTGGCCGTAGTTCAGAGGGTGTTGAGCGGCGGAATGACCAGGACCACTTCAAACATCACTCCCCACTGACCTTAGCTTTGTCCGGGAATCAGTCAGGGTCGTTAGGTTCATTGCGCAATGCACCAGCCACTGCATCACTCCCCCACCGCTGATCCCCCGCTCGAATCCCAATACGCAGACCACACAGCCTAAAATAAACTTCGACAGAGATGCACATGCCAATTGCATTGCCCTCTGCAGCGAATAACGGCCATGTCTGCATGCCAATTAGGGGCACGATGGCGCATTGATCCAATGGTGTGGATTTTCAAGCTCATGACGCACCCTCTAAATCGCGGCGCGAGTTAACAGGTGATTTTAAATTCCTGCGTTGGGTTAACTGCACCGTGACCCCAGCAGCGCTGCGATTCGCCGGATATAGGGGAGTGCATCTTGTCCCCTCCTCGTGACGATTTCTCGGAATCGTTACGTCACAGAGGTCTCTCCGAGCTCTTGACTCTGTGGCCTAATTGCGCACAGGCGGATGCACAAGCGGATACACGGACTACAAGGGACGAATAAGGAATGTGCTATGCTCGGATCCCCAGATTATGGGCTTTGGATCTCATTTAGAGGTCCACGGCATGGGTAAGTCACATCGCACTGAGCCCTGTTCACAGACGGTGTACATTTCACGTGTCATGGTGTAAATCTTTCTGGTTAAGATAGACGAAATCATTATGAATTCTGTGACACGAATTCAATTGGAACAAAGGATAATGGCAATGCCAAGTTATATCGGAGCCGATTCTGTTTTTTCTCTCTCCACGAAACTGAACGAACCAGTGTGGCCAAGTATGGCCACTCAATCCCTTCCACCACACGCAATGGAGAGGTATTCTTACACAAGTGGATCAATGAAGGGCTGTCATTTATTACTGTACTCTCATGTAACCTTGCGTCATATATTACTAGTTTTGAGGGTGTCATTAAAAAAAGAGTTAACGAATTTGGTAGGGTTTCAGCTGCTTGAGGCAATGAAATGCTCTTTATTAAATGCAATTTATTCATTGAAAAAAATACTCTTTTTTTTTAAAGATCGTCCTGCATTTATGTGTTGTAAACATCCATCGTTAATTGTTCGACTTTATTATAGAGGCGACGAGAGACAACTTACGCCTAGCATAATAATAATTGCACTTCTAGAGCGCTTTTCACCCGAGGGTCACAAAGCGCTGCACAGAGTTGTGCAGAGAAGACAAGCATTAGCAGCTCTGCACAGATAGATGTTTTTCAAATTCACTGCTCTCCCTGCCATCTCCTGGCAACTGAAAATTACTTCACTCCATAGCGCCACGCAGTCAACCATACATGGGTATTAACTGCGACGTGTGCGTTCTGTGTGTGTGTGTTGGTGTGAATGTGTCTCATCTCATCTCATTATCTGAAACCGCTTAATCCTATATAGGGTCCCGGTGAGCCGGAGCCTATCCCGGAAACATAGGGCGTAAGGCAGGAATACACCCGACGACGGGACGCCAGTCCATCGCCGGGCATTTCGGGACAATTTTAGTCTGCGAGCCAATCAACCTATCCAGGAGCATGCTTTTGGACTGTGGGAGGAAACCGGAGTACCCGGCGAAAACCCACGCGGACACGGGGAGAGCATGCAAACTCCACACAGAAAGGCACCTGAGCCGAGAAATTCGAACCCGGGACCTTCTTGCTGTGAGGCGTCAGCGCTAACCACTGGGCCACCGCGCCGCCGGTGTGAATGTGTGTTTGTGTGATTGATGGCGTGATTGAGGGCTGAACGAACCAGGATGCGTGTCGTGAGACGGTTATGTAAACGAATTTAAGGCTGACTGTGGGAGCGCTGGTGGAGGCGGCGTGCGTATGAAGCGCACGGGGGAGTCGGGGCGGGGCGTCGCGAGGGGGCGTTGTACCGGTCGGATATGATTGACAGGTGCCAAAAGGAGGGAGAGCAGAGAGTAATGAGGCGCCTCTTGTGATAAAGAATAAAGAGAGGTAACCTCCCTCGCAGCGTCGTCGGGGTCCGTCTCAACACAGGTACTAACCAGCGTTAACTAAACTTGCCACCTGCTCTGGGATTTCCCAGCATATCCCATTGTTGAAACAGTTGTCCTGATAAACATGTAAATATTTCTCGGCCATTTCAAGTGCCGATTACATCAAGTTGCATAATAATAAGAAAAATACAGCACCATTTGATACAATGGAATTATATTCCTGGGCATCTTCAAATCTCGTCTCAAGACTCACTTGTTTTGTAAGGCTTTCAAGTCCTCTGGCTAGGACTGTTGATGCGGCTCACTGTTGTCGTGCTAGAATGATGGCTCTCTGCCAACCAGCGCCTGCTCGGGAACATTTATTCCTTCCTTGTTTGTTGAACAAACCCTTGGAACTAAGATTGTTTTTATCACTTTTTTTATGACCTCTAAATTATATCCATTATTTGACTTTCAGTTGAACTGTTCCTATGTCGTTGTTTTTACTGACATGCCCTTCTCTCCACAGCTCTGTGCAGCGCTTTGTGATCGTCTGGTGAAAAGTGCTCTAGAAGTGCAATTATTACTATTATTATACGAAGTTCTACCTGTTTCGAGTATTGTGAGATAATCGGAGAGTACCCGCTCTATGGCCCTGTTGGTTGAAATGAGTAACACGAGTGGTAATTTAAAGTCTGAAGTGTTAATTAAAGTTTCAGAAGGAGAAGCAATAAGTGGGAAGAAAGCTGATGAAAGACAAAAAAAATAGCCTTGGTGTTTCTCTAATGAAGTCATCGAACCCGGCAACCTCGGTGTGAATGTAATACGTAACAATGCTTGCTGCGCTATATAAACGTTTTCTCCCCATGATGCGCCAGAGGATTTACTCACCTTAGAGGTGGCAAACCCGCTTGGCCTCTGACATCCAACGAACTGAACCGCGTTGGGGTTGATTTTTGCCGTGGGTTACGCTACAAAACGCGCGCACGTGCGTTCTCTGCGAATCTGCGTCGCGAAGAGCCGAGAGGAAAGAGGAGACTGACAGGCAAGGATTCAATCAAGGAGAGCAGATTTAATGCGAAGAGGAGAAAAAAAACCATCGACGTCATCAGGAGGCAAGAAGGCGGCAGAAATCGCAGCGGTGCCCAAGGGAAACGCGGAAGACGGCGGTGACATTCGCTCTGAGAAACACTCCCACAGATAGGCACGGAACAGCAGGTAAAATCCAGTGTGAAGAGCCGTGCAGCAGCGGAAGATCCAGAACAGCGGTGAAATAACGGTGAGAGCGGTGCTCATGAGCTGCCCCTTTTGAGGCAGGTTCGTCATCCGTTAATTACAATGTGTCACGTGGGGCATCGTTTTATTTTTAGTTTTCCCAATTGGCGTCAACGTCAATGTGAGTTGCAGACTGCGGGAACAAAAGTAGAGACTCAGAGGGCATTGTCTGCAACGCCGTTACCACCCCCACCCCACCCCCCAGTCATCCGTGCTATCGAATCCCTTGTCCTCTGTTCAAATCCAGACTCAAGACCTTAACGTTTTTCCTCGTCCGATGATTGACTACCTCTTTTCCCTACATAACACAAACATTCCCACTGTGTCTGTACAGCGGCCAGAGATTCAGACAGCACTTCATAAATCCAAACCGCGTTTGGTGTACAATTAAAAATGCACGATTCACGGGATGACAACACGCGCGACCGCCACCGTTATTGGCGGACAGTGCTCGTTAATTTAAAACGGGGATGTGACAACGCGTCGAGTCGTCAATTGATGTAGATTCTCACCCACGCGATGCACGAGTTGACTCGCGTGTGTAAGAGGCGATGGCTTCTTTTTTTTTTAAGATTCCTTTACGTTGCACATCATGGATTCACACACACACACATAGGATTTTTTTCCAGCCACCAGAGGTCACCAAAATTAGCCGAACATCCCAAAATACAACGCTGCACGTGTGACTCAAACGGCCGTCACAAATGTTATCGTTTCGTTTGGTCGCAATATCGGCAAATTGTACCCCAATTTTGATTTCCACTGGTGAGACTAGGCCACAAGAAAGGCTATCTTTGGTGTGCACTAATCAGTTTCAACAAGAAGGCAGATATCATCAAAGTATGCTCTTTGCATGTTTTGCCACAAGCGTGTGAATATTTTTTTTTTGCAAACATGATACCTTGTGAACGGTGTTTGAAGCTCTTAATGCTTGCACCATTGTCAGAAAGAGCAAAACTTTTTCTCTTTTGTACAACATTTGTATATGGGCAATAAGGTGCCCAAAGTTATAAAGTAATCCATCATCATTTATGTTATTGTAATAGCCCCTCTTCAGGGAAATGAGATGTTAGGTCAGAAAAAGTGTAAGTCTAAGCTAATAGCTGGAGACAAGGCAGTGCCATGGAACATTGACGTTGTCAGGAGTGGTTTTGTCAGTGCAACAGCAAGTCATGAAGTGGCTTCTGCCATGAAATTAAAGGACAAGTGAATTAGAAGGAGAATTGTGCATTTATTGCCGTCACTGGGAGGACAAAAAGAACGTGGATTATATATTTAAAAAAATCTGTATAAAAATGATTGTGAAAGGCCTTATAAATATTTTACTTCGAGCTGTGATTGTAATGCAAGTTGTCATCTTGGCAGACACTGAGTTGTAACAATGCTTGTGAATAGCATATAAATGAATTAGACTTGGCTCTACACGAGTGCTCCGGCGCTGGCATGTTCTGTTCACAGGCTGCAGCGATAAGGGAGCAGACAGTACTGTGTCCCTGTACAAGGTCCTACCTCCCACTGCTGACAGAGAGGTCACATCTGCAATACGAGTTCGCTAGTTTCAGTGCAGCAGTTTAAATGAATACGGATCATTATCATTAATTACAGCGAAAACAAAAAGGAATTCCAGAATTCTATCACTGATTATATTATTAGTGGGACGTCATGGGATAGAGCTGAAAAACAGAGCAGCCCTCTGTTTGGAGAATGTCCCACGGAAGCGGACATCACTGAGCTACCTCTGAGATCCCTTCTGGTGACCTGCGATCCACACAGGAGCAGGCTACACCTTCAATTATCGCACGACAGCGAAATAGACGTTTTTAAATCCCCAGACCTGAAAGTTGGCTAAATTTAAGGCAGATATTGATGTTCTTTACACTCTCATTGGGTTTACTCCACCGGCTCACTGGACTTAAGAACACGGCTTAATCACGGGTGGCTCAGACCTGGATGCAAACCCAGGATGTTAGTGTTACGCACTCAGCACTCTGACCTTCAGGCCAGCTGGTCACCTCTCCATTATCGTGAGCACAATTATCTACAATCACGTAATTGTACTAATGTTAATCGATTCGTATTGATTATTATTCCGACCAAACATACACAAATGTATGTGAATTCTACGCATATGATATGCTCAAATATATTCATAATAACAGAAAATAATAAACTGTACAAACGAGTTACTATAAACAAGAAACAATACAAACGGGCCAGTCGACACGAGGCAAAAGGATGAACCGATTCTCAAGTCAAATCGGTTACTAAGGACAATTCGTCAAACCTCAAGGGTTGGGGATTTTATGTTGCGGATTAAAATGATCATGATCATAATTACTACTGTTCAGTCGATGAATGAATGAGACGGCATCTTGTATTATGTCGGTAAGCACCACACCCAGCCACCTTTATCTCCTTTGTGGCGATGTTTACACACCACACAAGGTACTCAGGCGAGGCCCAGGATCGGTTCATAAAATCGTCGCTGGCGTTGGCCGTGAGTTGTGTCCGAACTTGGGTTTGCCAGGTTTGCGGCGCTGCGTGCCAATCTGCTCCACGGTCGTTCCCTATCCATCACTTGACTGACAAGCGTCTGCGCGTTAGCGTTGTGTTTCAAGTCACAAAGCCGACGCCAATAAAGCATGGCGAGCACAAGCGGGGTTACTGCGAAGCGCGCATGCACACGGTGCCAATAAATCCGTTACATTTTCCTCTCTCCTAAAATACCCAACATTACAACTTCCATCGAACCCAACAGCTCATCGTCCTCGCGCCCGGTCCGCGCCGGGTCTCTCCGTGTCTCGGCCTCTGTTAGGCGAGAACGAGGAGTTTCATCTTCGTTGTGGCCGCTCGCTCCGCTCCAATTACCAAACGTCTTCACCTTCTCCCAAGCGGCGCTGCAATGCTCCAAGTAAAGGAGACGACAAAGTCCATCTCAGGTATCCCGCTATCAAGTGATGACTTGTGGAAGATGGATTTGTTGAGTAATTGGTACGAGCTAGCAGTGGCTTCTCATGTAGACTCACATCGAGATCTACAGGCTCACAGACACCCAAAGACTCATACAAACATCCTTTAGATTTACAGCGTGACCTAATTGGACTCGTATAGAGACCTATTTGGAAACTATAATGTGCTTACAGTGGCTTCATTATCAGCTTCTCCTGGGAACCAGTCCTGTGGGAGCCCAGCACTGGTTCAATATTTTCTCTGCCCTTAGCCTACATGTTGTTCCAGTGATTAATTGACAACAACAATATTCATTCACATTTCCAGCTGCCTTCCACTGAAGGGTCGCAGAGCCCTGTACGTGGCTAACATAAAGATGTAACAGGTAACACAAATGTAATTCGGAAGCGCATTGTGATCAGCCGAGATCATGAAACCAGATGCAGACTCTGCTGCTTCTCATCCTGCAGTAGTGAATACACTCTGCCAAACCCACTCGGTCAGGACACTCTGTGCAGTCGGCGAGCAGATCTGTACACATGGGTCATTACATCCATGTTTTAAATACTTCATGTTAACACAGCCATTCAATAATTATTATATACGTAACGTTTCACTCCTCTGGAAATCCAAATTGTCCTTCGTTTAAGTTATCCCACGACCCAATTAGTCTGCACATGCCTTGTGACCCCCCGTGTAAGTCTCTAAAATTATCTACAACTTTATATGTTTGCATGCTAATGAGTTTGTAACGTAAGTGATATAAATAGTATGAACTTGTATCAGCCGTCTGAAAATTTAAAATGGCTTATTTAAACTCGAATTGAAAGGAAGAGAACATATTAGGGGTCAGTTAAACAGGGGTCACTAGATCCTTTGGACCACTATAAATTATCTTTGACTTCCGTGTACACGGAACCTGCCGCTCAGACTGAGCGTTACAGAATCCAGAGACTCAAACAATAATGTCATAAAAAATATCACAACAATGCCAATTGTTTACACAGGAAAGCCTGTTGGGATGCTTGGCTTATTCCTTGCCAATGAGTGTTTAGCATCATGTGGCAGGAAAGTGGAGACCCCGGAGATAGATCATACATCTAAAGGGGGGGGGGGGGTTGACTCAGCTCTGCCACCGCCTGGCCACCTCGCAGCCCCACGCTTACATAATAGGGTCGCCAACTCCCAAGCTTTAAAAAACCTAGGACATATCACGGGAAGAAAACTATCTGAATCCTGGAAAATCACAGACCTACATGTAAGTCAATTGTCTTGAGTGGTGTCCTTTAATTATTACTACACGTGTGAAAAAAAACTGGGACTTCAAAAGTTCCAGCATGAATTAAAAATTTCCCCAGGACCAACATCTCGACAAGAGCACGATCCTGAGTAAAGCTGGACAGGTGTCCACCTGTGCCTACAACACCTGGCAAAGCCATGTTGGTCACCCATTCCAAACGAGGCTCAACTCTTAAACCGGACTACATTGGGTGAAATTATAGCGACATGGTCTCGGGAATTCGGTGCTCAAGACCGTGAAATTGTTTCAAGAATCATTAGGCTAATTCCAAGAGCTGCAGCGTTTGGCTACGTGGCAACGGAGCAGCTCCAAAGGCCATCGCACTGACAGCGGCAGCCTTGGGGACCGAATTAGCGAGTGGCAGAGACATCGGCTGATGAGCAGCGACCTCATTAAATTCAGCTCCGAGCTGTGAACATCAAAACTGTAAAAGTGAACGTAACGTGAAAAGGGGAAAGTGCTGGAGGCGAGGTTAGGGGGTTATATTTGGCTCAGTCAGAGGGCTAGCACTCGTGACTGGTTGGTTGGCTGGTTAGTATTGAGAGTGGGATTAGCAGTCCTGTTTAGTAGGTTTGATGTATAAGGTTTGGAATGAAAGTACGGTTTTGGAAAGCATTAAGGATTATAATATGGATGAATATTAGTAGCTGGTTGGATAGATGACCACATTTCAGAAAGAGAGCCAGTTAGCTACTTAGTTACCCATCGCTAGTCGGTTAAGGATAAGGTCTGTGGAAGGGCTAGTGTTACTTGGCTCGTGGGCTCAGGTTAAGGACACCTCGTTAACATCTCATTGTACAGCATGGCCTCTCCAGTTTCGATAACTTTGAGTTTCTCTTGCTCACGGTGGCAGAATTTTGAGCACCTACTCCCCCCCTCCTCATCCTCTCCCTTGGCCCCCCTCTCTAATCCCAGCTCCCCCCCCCTCCTTCACCACTCACACGCGTCGCGTTCCCACCCCCCCCTCCGTGCGCAACCCGCGCCGTCACCACGTACCCTTCGCCTAAACCGGCCGCTTCGCCCGTCGCCCGTCCGCGCCTCCGCAACCTTGAACCTTCGGTCTTCCGACCCGTAACGGATTTCGGGATCGCGGGCACCGGCGGCCAGCGGACAGCGCGTGGGCACGGCGGCGTCGGGAGGGACCGCGTCCCAGCCCCGCGCCGCCGTTTGGGACCGAAAAACAAAGCGGTTCCCGAAGCGTGAATGAAAGCAAGGCGTGCGCCGACGCGCAACGAAACCCGCGAGCGGGAGGATGCGTGGCGAGCGGACTCTGCCAGGCGACAGATAAGCCGTGCATAGACAGAAGCACGCGTGCGCGCACGCACGCACGCGTCAGCGAGACTTGGTCACAAGTTTTTGGCGAGCAGGCGGTTAGTGGCGATTGAAAAACTTAAACAGCGGCACGTTATCAGATTAATTCCAGAGCCAGCGGCGAAAGGTGCTCGCCTCTATGGTAGATGCTCAGCCAAGCATTGGAATTCCATATTTTAAGGACAGGAACTGGCGTATGCTTAATGATTATAATACGGTAACTGTCTTTGACTTCTAACCAAGTAGTGCAGCCTCAAAAAGGTGGTTCCTTCCGTAATCTGACTGCAGTGAGATAACGATGATATTTGTTAATTATCCAGGAAAGCCTCTGGGAAAGTCAAGATTATTTCTCAGGAAGGTAGCTGGTTAATTCTGTAAGTGAAAGTTTGGCTTCGTGTTGGGATTAGGAGGGGGAACTTGAGAACCTGGAGAAAACCCATATTCCATAAGAGGGGATTGACACTCAGCACTCCCATATCCTGGGCGCCTCACAATCCCATGCCTACAATACCTGGCAAGCCTTGGTGGTGATCACTCATAAAACTACCAACCGTGCGCAATCTGTACCTAGCTTCTGAGATCTAACATGCCCAGTCGCATATGTAGTTGATGATTTCAGATCCATTTAACGTGTTTTATTAACGACGATAATGATGATGTATATGAACTAAATTGACTTAATGAAAGAGCTGAACGACTGAGATGTCCCAGTTTAAATTTGATCAATGATAGTCGACAGACAAAGGGCAGAAAGGGCCACTACTGCTGACGTAAGACATTCTGCTGGGGGCTGTTGACGTTTGGGAGGCAAAATGATGCCTCAATCCATCCATTAACATCGATTCTCTAGCTCACTCACCGTACATGCATCCTATCACGGGTGTACGAATCAATGTTTGTCATTCGGTACAAACTGCTCTAACCGGTTCTTTCGATTCTCTCCAGCCGCTAGAGGCAGCTACAATGGCATGACTTGCAAAGGGAAGGACAGGGGAGGGAGTTTGCCCATAACACTCATAATAACGATGGCGATTATAATAATACTGCTATCTCACGATCTATATTTTAAAGATAACATCCCCGTGATTGTGTAAATGTGAAGCTTAACGAGCACACATGACGTGTGCGGATAAGTCTCACTCCCTTTATGGCGCCGTGTAAATGTCGGTATTGCTGTTGACGTTGCTTACGTAAATATAATGTTTATGAAAACAATAAACCAAAAAACTTTACCCCCTACATGTGGGCACAGGCTACTTGTGACAGATGATACAGGGACACGAGAGGCTAAAGATGATGGTGTAAGAATGTGGCGACGCCACATAAAAGCGAAGTCACCAACCAACAATTCAATAATCGAACACTTAATCTATAATCGTTTTGACCAATGTATTTTCTAAACTAACATTATATTTGCATATCATTTGCATGAACGTCATACATTCGTTAAAAAAACCCTGCACTTAAAAATACGTGCTGAGAGCGTTGCGTGCGGAGATTGCTCAGTAATTAACGTCATCGACGCCAGACATGATGTCATCTCGCTGAGCTCAGTTCTCCACGAGTCATCATTATCCAGTCCCATGCCCGCATCATCGTTATGATTTATTTTAGTTAGTTTAGTTGATAGTCAGATCGTATTTTATACGTTGTTCTGCACTGACTGTATATATATATATAAAAAAACCCTCAAAATTGTTAAATTGTCGCTGATTTTTTCATTCTAATGTTCTTGTTGTTGATATGCCGTTCTCTCTGCAGCTCTGTGCAGCGCTTTGTGACCCTCGGGTGAAAAGCGCTCTATAAATGCAATTATTATTATCATTATCTCCGTTGTCACCACTCATCGTCACCGTGTTACGCGCTGCCATGAATTCCCGGTGTGTTGGGCATCGCTTGCCCGGAGTCCATCATTTTCAATAGGGGAGAGCACATCCCATCATGTGTGAGCTTGGGATAAAAATAAAATAAACATTAACATCGCCACGGTTTAAACCACAAAATCTCAGCCGCTGCGCGATTATGCCACCGGCGGAAAACGAAACATTTCCAAAGCCCACGGGCGATGGTGCATTCAGTCGCTCTTAATGCGGCATGCATGGGGCTCGCTGTATACGAGAGAGTAGAATCAACTGGGTAGGCCACAGAAAGAGGAGCAGAGAGACGTGGTCAACAATTCGGACAGAAACAATTGCAAACGTTACAAAAAAAATCATGCCGTACATGAATCGCAGAAGATAAAACAACCGTTTTTTTCAGTGATGTTTTTTTTTTCAAAGCTCAATTTTCCTCACGCTGGAAACTTTAATTGCCGTGTGTTCAATAGACAACACACAGCGGTGGCGAACGTTTGCTTTCCAGAGGCGCTAAAGGTTACAACCGATAAGAATTATGTAGCCCTGTCAACCGCCGCCACCTCCAACACCGAAACAAATGCAACGAGGTCCCAGAGCGGTCAACATTGTAAAGGGGTTACCCTTGAGAATATCTGGTCTTTCGGAATATCGGTGTCAAGCGATCCTCCTCTCCCCTGGATGTTTAACCTCAAACATTGGAGGCATCAGGAGGGACTCGACACGGCTATCTCGAAAGAGCAGCTATTCAGAGAAATTCCCCATACATCGTGCCGTGAAAGCCTAGATCAATACGAATTTGACCTTTCAACTTTGAGACAGTATGCGGGCACCCGCTGTGTCGATTCAACATCGATTTTTTTGGACATTGCCGGATGGCCGAGCGACTGATCGGCTCCGCTCGATAACTGCGTGACCTCTTGCCGGGCGTGGGAAGCGTTTGCGTTGTCCATGCTGCCGTCAAGGAACGGGGGAACTCTCGCTCTCCGCGTGATTATCGCTGGCGATCGAGCTGATGGGAGGGGAAGCGGATCACTCGACCTCTCCGTCGTCTCTGCCGTGCCCAACGGCGGACGACGAGGGCTTCCACTCTCAGAGCCGCCACCGACTGCTGTTTTGGCAGCCGCCTTTGATCTAAACGCTTGGGCATGGCGCGTTCTCCACGAGTCGCATCGGCGCTGCCGCTCCACGGTTCGAAGCGACAGGAAGCGAAGGCACGGTCGTTGCGTTCAAAACAACAACAACAAAAAACGCGGCGGTGTTAACGAACCGCACAAAAATATCCGAAATTTCCCAATTTTAGCGGCGCGCTCTCGCGGCCCAAACGACTGAGTGTGCGACAATGCACCTGCCACATCAATTAGGTAGTATTACAAAATAAACAATCCCAGATTACGAATAAACGCATGCTGCTGGCACCCTACTGTAGCTAAATGGCGGTGCAGCCTCTCGTTACCTCGTTCACTAACGGGTTCACGATCGCGGAAAAGCTACGCGCGGCGTAACGCGTCGTCGATTTGAATCGGCCTTTTTACGCTCGCAATAAATCTTGCGCATGAAGAGCAAATCAGTCAAATCCATATAGCGGCGTTTGCGTTTGGTTTGCAGAAACCAAAGCCATAAACTGCTGAGGATTGTAACATGTATAGGAGTGTGTGTTGGTCGATTCGTGAGATGTGTAAATGAACCGCGACGCGTGCGTTGTTGTGCGTGATGACGCGAATGCGCGTTGTGTGTGAGACGGTGTGTGAATGAGTGGGAGGCCAACTGTGGGAGCGCGGGTGCGGATGGAGTGTGCGTAAGGCGCATGGGGTGCGAGATGGATGTGTGGATGAGTGTTGTGAAGCTCACTGTGCTTGTTGTTGTTGGCTTACTCTGGGAGCACGTGTGGTAGGTGTATCGGGAATGAGGGCGTGGAGTCGCGGCCGGAGGGGAGGGCATGGTATCGGATGTAAGAGTGACAGGTGCGGATAGGCGGGAGGGCAGAGAGAGCGCCAAGGCAGGGCGTGCATTGCATAATGCGCATTTCCTTGTGATAAAAACTAAAGAGAGTTAAACTCTCCTCGTAGCGTCATCAGGGTCATCCTCAACACAGTCACCACAACAGCAAAATAGAAGAATTGATTAGTGGGGAGGGTTGTATCCTTACAAGCCTAACGCCCACTAATAATACCTCCTCTTTACTCAGTTGATGAGAGTAATGCAGTGTCGAGAGATTACCCAACGTAATGTTAAGATCACCCAATGTTCTAGGTACTAACGGGGAAATTCCATTATTTGCACAATAATATTTGGAGACATAACTCATCGTCTACTTCATTAATTCGCCAGAGGCAGGGCTGACTAGGACCAGTTGGCACCTGGGAACACGCTGGCTTTAGTGGTAAACCCAGTGTGGGATAACACGGGTGTAGCTGTGGCCCAATTCCACCCCATCTTCTTGAATTAAGAATCACAAACCAGCCTGCTCAGCGAATACAAATGTGCGTGTCTCAGAGTGGAGTCCGATTATCTGAAGGCTCTGATGCTCATTGTCACGCGCCCACTTCATGTACAACATTAAGAGCGGTGATTATGCAGTCACAGTAAACAGGGTTCAGCACCAACGGGGGCACAACCTCGTATTGTGTAGTGGGGAGAGGGATCGGGGGTGAGATCCCAAGAGCAAATCTTAGAGGTCAGTTGTCAATTGTGCAACTGCTGGATTAGCTGATGCAAGGGTATGCGAGTTGTGGTAGCATCTGTTTAACTGTAACTTGGTGTCTCTTTAAAGTCAACTGGAGGAGCTGCCTCTGAAAAGGGTTCAAACAGGGAGTACTGCTGTTCATAAGGAGGGCACAGATCCCCCCCCCAAAAAAAATAAACAACCCTACCGTTCACTAAGAACTAAAAACGTGGACTATAGCGGATCACTCCTGTCTCGGAGCATGTGCCGTGAGTGACTGGATCTAAAGGCGTGGATTGTGACGAGTCATGACAGGGCAAGAGGAATACTCGTATAGCACTCAGGGCTGTAATGCAGGTCTCTAACCTGAAAGAAGATCCATAGGTTAAGCGCTGATCAAATTGGGACTCCCTCTCTTCAAGGGCTTTAGTAGAGTTCCCCATGCCTTCCACTGATCCCAGAATTTTTTTCCAGAGCACTCAGACATGTAATTACCAGTTGCTGTGGTGTTAATTAGGAAAGTGCGTGTTCCCCCACCCCCCACCCCATACAGAGTCACCACTAATTACCAGGACCTAGGGGTGTAACGAGGCATCGATTCAACGAGCATTGATTCTGAGGCTCACAGCGAGTGCTCTGAATTGCATAGAATTAAAGTTTTTTTTTCACGCTTACACAATGCCCTAAAGCCACTGCAGGCCACGACATTTCGCCGCAACGAATCAAAAATATCATCGATTCACGAATCACAACTGCGGCGATGCATCAAATCGACAATGCTTCGGATCGTTGGGAGATATTGATGACGGGAAGCGTTAGCGGAGAATCGTTACACCCCTGAACCCTACTGACCATGGCACGGCCCCCCGTGAAGGGCATCTCTCTCGAGCAGCACTCAATTATAGTGCTGGGGTTCAGGCAGGGGGCTCCACACCTGGCGCTGGAGGCCCAGGTTACGCACATTGAACGTCGCCCGCGGCTTCGCCAACCGGGGGGCCCTGACCCGCGTCACCACCGACGCCGCCGCCTGCTCCTCCTCGTGAGCCCACGAGGGCGGCGGCGCCGGCAGCTCCGGCCCGTGGCACGCACCGAGCGAGGGCGGCGCGGGATGAACGGGAGGAGAGGGAAGAAGGGCATGAGGAGCGGCTGGCGCGGGAGTCATGGACGCGGTGCGGGAGACGACCGGCGGCGGCCCCCACGGCAGCGTCGCCGCGCGCTGCGTCACCGCGCTAATCGCCGACGCTGCCGTGGCCGCCGAGGCGGCCGGCGCCGCCGGACGGGACCCGGGCGCCGCCGTGGGCAGCGAAGGCCGAGCGACCGCGTCCGGGTCGTACACGAACATCGCCGATTTGAGCTGGTAAGCCGGCCGACGCATCACCTCCTTGGCCGACAAGGGCTTGGTCGCTCGCTTGCCCTTGCCCACCGCGCTGCCGCCGCCGGACTTGGCCTGCTGCTGTTTGCCCCAGGAGGGCGGTGGCGGCGTGCGCACGGTGGACGTGGGCAGCCAGGAGGGGGGCAGCGAGGATGGCGATGAGGGCGTGGGTGCCCGCCGAGGGGCGTCCACCACGTAGTTCTCCATGCGCGTGCGGCGACGGGCAAACAGCTCTCCGCCTTTGCCCTGCGGCACGGGGGGTGCGCGGGGGGGGGGAGATGCGCGCGGAAGGCAAGGGGGAACGCTTGTTATCGTGTGACCGCGTTGTTCGGGTTGATGGACAGCCTCATGGTCAATGGGGTAGGGAGGGCGATGGGGAGGCGGTCGATGAGCAGAGAGGTGGGTGCTGTGAGCAGGTGATTGGTTAAATCCGTTGGTAGTTAGGTGGGTGGGCAAATGAGTGGGTGGAGAGATGATTTTTCAGCTGGGCAGTCGGTGGAAGATAGCTCAGTAGGTGAGTATGGTGGTAGGTAGATAGGTCGTGGGTAAAGAGTTGGGCTGGCAGGTGGAAGCATTGGTGAGGAGGTCGGTGGTGTTTTGTTGGGGGTGAATTCTTGGGAAGGTAATTAATTGGGCAGGTAGGTTGGCTTGTTAGTGGGTTAATCGGTACATATTTAAATGGGTAGGATGATAGAAAACTTAGTTTCACGAGTGCATATTTAAGAAGGCACATAGTTGGGTAATTTGATCAATATTGCTAGAAATGTACTAGTACCTACAGCAGAATGTGGCCAGTACAGCCATATTATGATAACTTTTCGAGTATTTAATTGGTCCAAATCCTAAATTACAGTTTCTATAAAACATAGTAATGATTTTATACGTTGAAAGGTAGTGTATTGTCAAAATTTGCCCATGCCATTACGTTAAGACGACTGCAACTGTGACCAAAAAGACATTCGGTGATATCGCCAAAGGCTGCATCACAACCAAAACTGTCATTGGCCATTGAAATGTTAATTCAAACAGTAGCATAAATCTGTTAGGCTCTGTGTGAACACACAGCGCAAACTGTGCTATGAGCAAGCTCAGTGCCTTGGCTGATATCAGCGCCTTCAGTGCCATGAACGACACTGGGCCTTCCCCTTTCCAATTGCCACCTCCTTCCTCATCTCCATAGCCCTGGCACCTAGGCACCGGAAGCCCACAAACCCCGGTGCAATCGTACCACCTGTACACTAATTATCTACGCCACGAACAAATAACTCAACCACCCACTCACCAATACCACAAACGTGCCACCGATTTTCCATCTGCGATGGGTGCCGCGCTATTATTAACAAGTGCGCACGACGATGGCCGCGAAGGGAGCGGCGTGCATTGCCTGCAGGGTTGGGATGCTCGGCTCGCTGGCCGTGTGCAGGGGGGAGGGCGAGGGGGTGTGCTGGAGGAACATGGCGTTCTCCTGCGGGCCCTCCGCGGGGCTGGATGGCTTGCTGCCGCCCGACGGCTTGGGGGCGATCGGCGGTGGCGTCTTCTCCTTGGTGCCGCCGCCGCCGCCGGCGGAGGGAACGGCGGCGGCGGCGGCGGCGACGACGCCCGGTCCCGAGCGCAGGAAGTTGGAGGCTTCGGCGCCGAGGCTCAGGAAGTCGTCCTCGGGCCCCGACTCGAAGCCGGCGTGCGGTGCGGGCCGCCCGTCGAGCCCCTGCACGAGCGAGAGCAGCTCGGGATTCGGTCGCTGCTTCTCCTTGGGCGGCTCTGGGATGGAGAAGAGGCGCTGCTTGGGGCGTCTCTGTGCCTGCTGTGTGGGAAGAGCGGTGCAGAGAGACAGAGTCCTCACGCTCGCGCGTGAAGCAGAACCAAGATGTCTTATCCCTAAGCAACTTTAAAAATCACTGGTAGACATTTCGCTCCTCTGAAGCGAACACTTCCAACTGATCACGACTACTAATCCTCACACTGAACCGACTAGCCCACCATCCCTAAACCTGACCTTGGCGCTTCACATGATCACATGTTAACTTTTCGTTCAGTTTTCACTTTTAGACATTCCCATCTCCAGCCCTTGTGTAGTCACCGTTCCCACAGATTTAACCGGGACAGAGATCCCAGTCAGCCTGCATCTACAAGCACTTACAAGTACAACACAACATCTGTGGCACATATCTATTGCTGCCACCCAAGCACAGGTGCCAACAGCTGGGCAGTCTGGGCCGGACGTCAACAGGCGGCAAACCCAAGTACCCCCTTCCCTTGCTGCCCCCTCAACCCCGCCACCCACAGCTACCGAGCGCGCTTGTACCTGTAGCACCCCAGTGCGCACGGCTGGCACGGAAATCCTCTGCTCCCTCGAGGGGAGAACCTCGCCCACGGCGGCCGCCGAGCCGCGCTGCATCGCAGGCGACTGTGCGCAGGCCCTGGGCGCCGGTTCCTCCGCCACCGCGGGCATCGCCACCGCCGCCGGCCCTTGAGCGCCGTGAGCTGAGGCCGTGAACGCCTGGGCGGTGCGGTTAACCGCCACGATACCCGGCGAGGATAGCGACAGCTGCTGCTGCTGCTGCTGGCGCTGCTGGCGCTGCTGGGGCGGTTTGGGAGAGAAGCTGACGCGGTTGAACGGCGCCGAACCCGGACGCTGGATGCCGGGCCCTTCCACCACGGGCGTGTAGGGCCGAGCGCTCCGATTCTGTACACCCGACTGCTGCTGCTGCTGTTGCTGCTGCTGATAATGATACTGCTGCTGCTCCTGCTGGTACTGCTGCTGCTGCTGCTGCTCGGCGAGATGCGGCTGCTGAGCGGACTGCGCCGCGGACGCGGCGGCGTGCTGCCCCTGCCCCGAGTAGTTGAACGCAATGGTGACCGGTGCCGCCACGTTCACGCTGACCCCGTGGCCCCGCGACGTCGCCGGAGGGAGCTGCACGCTGGAGGAGAACGTGCAGGACTGCCGGGGCTGCACGCGGCCGTTCGAGGGGACTGCGGGCGGGGGCGCGGCCTGCAGAGCTGCGCGCGGCGTGCGTTTCCGCACGCGTGCGTGCGTGCGTGCGGAAACAGGCGTGCGCGTGGTTGCGCGTTGCGGAATGTGTGTGTGGTGCACGCGTGAGTGTGAATGTCGTTGAAGGGCGTGTGCGTGTTTGTCGTGCGTGTGCGTGCGTGCGGGTGTGCGCACGTGTACGAGAGAGAGACACGTGAACAACAGTGTCAATCAGTTGCTGTGTGTACATGCACTGATGCACTGTATGTACAGCACATGCCTCCTATGGTGGAAGTCCACACTACTGAACAGTGTGGTTAAGTTTTAAATCTCTACAAAGCCAAAATCACATTACATGTAACAAACTATGTTGGCATTGTCACTAATAACGATAGCGTCCACAAATCAGTCAACAGCATTCCCTTAAAGGAAAAACAAAACAGCAATATTTTGTTTGTACGTTATAAATAATCACATTGTGAGCTTAAAGCTAATCTCACACTATACAAATTGCAGAGTTTCTGCCCAGTGAGCCAAAAAAATATTGTGTTTTTTCTTTTTAAACATTATATCACGATTTTTTTTCTCTCTTAAAAATCAAGCTACGACTCTCACAGGGCCCATGGCCATAAGTATGCAATGAAGCATGGGGAGACGTGAGCTCAGTATCTCATTGAGAGCAGACAGCGGAGCATGGTGGAGAATAAAAGTGTCATCAGACGCTGGTGAGCAGCTCATTGCCAGTCGATCAATAGATGAGACTGGTAACGCAATGCTTGCCCAAGGGTGACACCATGCCAGAGAGAAGGGCCACCACGGAGATGAAGTGGTGAGATCGGGTCACGTACGGGGGTCAAATGGATCGTGGCATCGCAAAACCGTGAGCGACGGTGGTGGTTATATAATCCATGGCTGATTCGCAATGATGCAGTGACGCGCTATCACGACAATCACCACAATGACACCGAAACAGCAATTACCATCCGCTTGATCGCCAGCCACGTGGCCGAGAGAATTTCCCGGATTCTGCGCCGTACCGCCTGCTCCCCCTCCCCCCGGGTTCTCCTGCCTCCTCTCCGCGGCGCGCTCCTGCGTGCGGTCCTCTCTGGAGAGCTCCTCGACGCGCTGCCTCCTCCGCTCGAACAGCAGCGCCCCCTTCCCCGTGCCCAGCTCGGGGAGGCTGTCGCGACCGCCCCTGCCTTGACCCTCGACCCCGGCGCTGTCCCGGTCGGACGAGACCGCGTCCCACGCGTTGGGCTGCCCCTCCGCCCCCACGGCCCGCATCCACTCCTCGTCCTCCTCGTCCTCGTCGTCCTCCTCTTCGTCCTCGTCGTAGTCCTCCCCCGACGCGCTCGGCGGCTCGCCCCCCTCCCCGTCGGAGGCCATGCCGTAGCTGACGAGGGTGTAGCGCTTGACCCGCTGGCGGCGCCGGCGGAACATGAGAATGCCGCGCGAGTCGGGCCGGGGGCTCGTCGGGTCCGCGCTGGGCGCGCGCGGCACCGGCGAGGCGAGCGAGTGCGCGATGTTCTGGCACCGTCGGCGCACCTCCTTCTGCTGCTTCTCCACGAGGCTCTCGCCGCGGTTCAGTCCTGCACGCGCGCACGTGCACGCACGTTCGCGTGCGCACGTGCGCGCGTTGGGAAGAGAGTTCGGGGAACGGTGGTGCAGCGGTTAGCGAGCCGCGCTGTGAACCTGAAGAACAGAGTTCGATTCCAGCTCACGGTCAACGACGGACTCGACCTCAAACGAGACTTGGTGCAGTGTGTGTTTAGGTGGTGGTGGCCACCCACCCCCGTCGTGTGCCGTGCCGGCCCGTATAGATGTTGAGGTTATACAGAGGATGTTGGTCTTCGTGAGAGCTATGGCACCTCTGAACTCGTCAACGTGCGGGCGTTGAAAATGTAATTCATTACACTTTCGATTCCCTTGTGAATGCAGCGTTAGCTAATCTATAGGTGTGCATGTAGATTTTAATAATAATGATATTCGCACTTAATAGAGCGCTTTTCATCCGAGGGTCACAAAGCGCTGCACAGTGCTGTGGAGAGAACGGTATGGCTGCTCGTGTTCTGTGTATGTATGCATTAGTGCATTAGAGTGTGCCAGAGGGTGTGTGCGAGTGTGCGAATGTACTGTGCGTTTGCGCTCACAACCGTCTGCGCGGGTGCGATTTGAGTGACTGCATTAGCGCCGGAGGCATGCAGTGGGCGTTGAGTGTGCATTCACTTGCCACGGTTTGACAGACGTGCAGCGATTTAACACAAGCACAGACACACGCGGCCCATGACCATAGCACCCAGAATTACCTCGATCTCTTCAGATCTCATAAGCACAGCAGGTTTGAGCCTGGCTAGCGCTCAGTGTGGGTGACCACCGTGCGCACCGGGTTGTCATTGGCGGTTGCGGTTGTGCGCTACTTCGCGACTGGCAGAGGCCAATGCAACCAAATCGATTGTCGTACGGTACTTCTATGCCCCATATCCACGCTCCAGTTGAGTAGCCTCGCCTACCAGCGCCCATGACCGGCTGATGTGATGAACGTGGGAAGTGAAACGTCGCGGATGAGATTGGGGGGGGGATGGAGGGGAACTCTCGACGAGGTCATCCCGAAAGATCTGCTCTCCGGAGCAATTTCTCGACTCGCAAAGCACCGCTCGCCGCCGACGAGGCAGCGCTTGCCATGCGATGGCAGCCCGCGCCCGCGCACATCGCAGCGATAATTACCGGCGCTAAACCCGACCGGAACGCCAGGAGGAACGGGGGGGGAGGGGAGGGGATTGATATGAGAACACGATAAGAATAGAGAAGCCTTAGTCACGCCTGGGTGTCAGCCCTATTAATACACATCCTGTGATCTGCCCAGCGACGCGTGCATGCTGGCGCGCATCCACGTGCAATGCTTTGGGACGCGACATTCGCGCAGATGTCTCGGGGAGTTACAATGGCCGCGTCATCTCGACGTGCAAAGGCACGCCGGGGCATCGCCGCCGCGTTTGGCCGTCGAAGGCGACTCTGCTGCGCCGCTGATCCGGTGACGCCGGTTCGATTCTCGCTCACCCCCGATGAACACTGGTGATTATTTGAAGCGGTCCTCGACCTCCCCTAGGTCGACTCGGCCTCAACTGAGTACCTGGTGCAGTGTGTAAACATAGCCACGAAGGAAACAAGGATGGCCAGGTGTGGCTACTGGCCACCCACCCCCTTGTGTGCCTGCTGAATTTCATAGGTGCTCGCTAACAGCACTTGACTTATATAGTTTGTTAAAGCCACATGGGGGGATCTTTGTGTTTGTATATATAATCCAGGCACATAAGAAGAGCATTAAACTATTCCAAGACTGATGAATGTTTCATCGTTTGGGTGATTCCTGACAACATTCCGGGAAAATAAATTATGATAAGAAGAAGAAAAAAATCCTGCCGCCCCTGCCCACAACCTCGCTGCCGCGCCCCGTGCCCCCCTCCCCCCCATGCCCCACACGCACTCGCTTGCTTTGCCTTCTCCTTGTACGTGGCGATGAGCTCCTCCTCGTCCACGATGGCCACGTTCCGCAGGGGGTCGACCTCCCTCGTCGCGGCGCCACCGTGCCCGCCGCGCACCGCCAGGTTCAGGGTGAACGCGAGCGCCGCTTGCCCGTCCGGCGCCGCCGCCAGCGTCGCCGCGCCCGCCGTGCCGTCGGCCGCGTCGCTCCTCCGCGACCCCTCGGTGACCCCGGTGTCCCCCTCCTGACCGCCGTTCAGGACGATGTGCAATGAGCTCTGCTTTGGCGCGGCGCTACCGTTGGCGATTTGACCGCTAGCGCCCGACATTCCGTTCACCACCGCCTGCTGCTGCTGCTGCTGTTGCTGCTGCTGCTGCTTCAGCTGCTGCTGCTGCTGTTGGTAGTGGCCGAGCTCAGACGTCGAGTCGTACTCGCTCAGGTCCGACACTTCGACGCCGCCGGCGTGGTAGAGCCCCATGTCTCGGGGCGCGGCGCCGGACGACGAGAGGAAGGAGGGCGGCTGCTGGGAGGCGAGCGGCTGCCGCTCGGTGGGTGAGGCCCGCGGGCTGCGGCGGCGGCCGCCCCACGCGCGGTGCGACGACGTCCAGCCTGGGTCCGTGTTCGCGTCGCTGTCCGTTTCGCCGAAGTACGCGTCGCTGTCGGAGGCCGACGCGAGCTCCTGGTAGCTGGACGAGCGCAGGCGGTGGCCCCCCTCTCCGCCGAGGGCGCCCCCGAAGTTCCTGCACCTGTGGCGCGCGTTGCGGAGGGGAGTCGACATGCGCTGTCAGGTCGGGGGCGCGCGCGCGCGCGCACTCGGCGCCACGCTCGAGGAGGACGCGACGTCGCCATCATCAACAGTAGCAGCCATGGCCACGGCCTGTCGGCAATCGCTCATGGTGCTGCGATGCAACGGTCCAAGCATCACCTGCTCGTGAGGCCACTGCGTCGCTCCGTTACGTCCGTTTGAACATCTTCCCGCGGTGCGTTCGCTCCTTCGACTGCCACTCGGCCGTTAGTCTCGACCGCGGGCCATTAACGCATCATCGGTTCTAGCGGCGTTCCTCCCCACTAACGTTTCTGTTTGGTTACGGTTTTTAAAAATCTCAATGAGGACTCTTTTTTTTCTGATTATCACAAGAAAAGTCATCACTTATTCCAAACACATACTGCCGCCTAGGCTAATTGGTCTTCTGAGTAAATTGCCACTGGTGCCCTGCGATACACTGGCGTCACATCCCGTGTATAGCCCCGCCTAGCACCCGCCCCCCCCCAGACTCAGCCCCCACGCACCTGCCCACGAGGATGTCGAGGGAACCACCGCCCGCGTCCACCAGGTTCATGGCCTGGGTGTGCGTAAGGCCTACGCACGGGTCGCCGTTGATGGCCACCACCTCGTCTCGCTCGCACATCCCCGCTCGCCACGCCGCACTCCGCTTGCGCATCTTCGCAAACGATGCGTGGTGGCGCGGTGAAGAGGTGGGGGAGGGGGGGGGGCAGAAGGAAGAGCGGGGAGAAAGGAAGAGGGCAGCAGCGGAGAGATGGCGGGTGTTCATTGAGTTTATACGTTTTCGCGCTGTTGATCCGTGAACTGGACCGCATTGTCCGACCGCAGCAATTGGATGAGATTATCGGATGGCCAGGATATCAGTAGCCATGTACCGATTGAGGGTCTCATCTCATCTCATTGTCTGAAACCGCTTAGTCCAATACAGGGTCGCGGTGAGCCGGAGCCTATCCCGGCAGACACAGGGCGCAAGGCAAGGATATACC
>JAZEWT010000012.1:14902396-14916837 GCA_036362905.1 Mordacia mordax
CGCGCCGCCCGTTTATTCTAAGTTTCCAGCCTAATCCTGCACAGGGTCGCGGTGAGACGGAGCCTATCGCGACACACACACAGGGCGCACGGCAAGGCTATACCCCGGATGGGACACCAGTCCATCGCAGGGCACCAGGGGGCTCTGTAGTCAGTGGACCAGTTAAACTAACCCGCGGATTTTTGGACTGTCGTATGAAACCGGAGCATCTCGCAAAAATTCACATGCGGACATCGGGAGAACTTTTAAATTCCGCGCGAAGACTTCATCCAGCAGTGGATTGAGATAGGGCTATACGAGGTTGTCATATTTTATACGTTGTATGTAGTGTGTTCACGTGACCACTGCCGTTTTCTGTAATTATTTATAATTTAGCAGGCGCATTTATCCAGGGCGACTTACATGCTCACACAAAGACAACATTTCCAATAAATAAATACGACTCGAGGCCACCGCATTCACCGCGACGCACGGCATGCACACATTCATGAGCAGAATAGCGACCCTGAATCGGGCTCACGGGAGAGATTGAATTGTTGGGCGCATATTTAATACGAACCGTGTCGCGTGTTACAGCCGCAACCACGCCGCACACTGCACTCAACGGGGAATCCCACACGGAGGTGCGATTCTGAATTGAAAGATCTCAGGGTCCCGGTGAGCCGGAGCCTATCCCGGCAGACACCGGGCGCAAGGCAGGGATATACCCATGATGGGACGCCAGTCCATCACCGGGAACTGCGGGAAATTTAGTCTGCGAGCCAAGTAACTTATGCAGCAGCATATTTTTTTGGACTGTGGGAGGAAGCCAGAGTGCCCGGCGAAAACCCACGGGGAGAGAACATGCAAACTCCACACAGAAAGGCACCGGAGCCGAGATTCGAACCCGGGACCTTCTTGTTGTGAGGTGACAGCGCTACCCACTGGGCCACCATGCCGCCCTGAATTGAAAGATGCTTTTTTGAAATTATTATTATGACAGCAGAAAGCACCAGGCGAGATTGCAAGCTCTGCGACACCGACAAACGTTCGAACCAACGCATACAATCATCAGGCAAATCAATGAACTCGCAGCGCCAGTGTGTGCGCAGTGAATGCCTTTCATTATCAACGCGGGCCGTGGAGAGCGAGTCTCAACCTCGAGCCATTCACGAGGCGCGGTCCACGGTTCGTACGGTTTGGTGAAAAGGAGGGAGGTGATGGACAGCCGTGCTGAAGAGCTTTTGGCAAGCGCGGAAAATCACGTCTTCTGAGCGGAGCGAAACCGCTTGCGTCACTGATGTAGGTTTTCACGGCTCGATGCACGATGATTGCTTCCAGCAGCTGCTCTTTCGGGATAGCCGCCAAGATCGCTCCTCCTCGCTCCTTCGCGACGTTTTGCCTCCCACGTTAGAAGCTTCCTCGGGCGCCCAATAATAAGAATAAAGCCAGACAGGAAATAGCAATGCGTCACCATAAAGAGCGTAAAAACACACAGTTGTAGGTGCAGCCATACTTCACCGCATATCGTAATGAAGATGGAGCAGACGCTCAGTGGTGCATTCCTGCAAAGTTTAAAGGTGCAGCCCTGCAATTGCCTGCTCATGCCACCAGCGGCAGAAGGACCTAGGCTAGAGTGAGCATTACAGAGCCCCGTTAGAGGGCATTTGGCCAATTGTCTTTGAAAAAGTGGGCGCCAAAGAGCAGAAAGTAAACCGGTACAGTCCAGTACGGTGTGTCGCTCATGAAGTGGTCGAAAGCATTGGGGGTTGCGATTCCACCGTAGCGGTACGAAACGTAAGTTACTTTCACACCTCTGGGGAGTACCCACACTTTACCCCACCGGACGCGAGCTGCCAAGCCACTCCCTGCGGTGTATCCATTTATCCAGCTGCCGAGACAGAGATGGATGGATAATACAGAAACGTGCTCCGTTGTTCAAAACGACAGCGCCGGGGATCGATCCAGCGGCCTCTGAAGTCCGCTGTTCTAACCATTACGCCGGGGCAGCATCCTATCAATCAATCAATGACATTACAGAGGGGGGTGGGGGGAGGCCACAGCTACCCCATTGGCTTCCGTCAACTTAACCCGTGGCCCGTAGGTGCCTGCAAGCCAGCGGGTTCGGACAGATGAGGTCAGGGTTAATGCTACTCCCGTGCGTTACGACGTAGGGGCCAAAGAGAAGAGAAAACAACGAGAATCCCAACACGGCTAAAAGGAAACAAGTCCGCATGTGGTGAGAAGTCGCGTCACGAGTTGGCAACGGACCATGTGCCTCGTGGGGCGCGGAGGCTCATGAATTTGAATGGCGCGTCGGTAAGCGTGACGGTGTTTATTGAGCTATGAGACAATCGCTTGATTAAAAAAACGTCACGGTTGCCATGGAACCAAGATAATTACTGAAATACAACAGCGCGAAGCCAATTATACTCAATAACAAAATATCCCTTCGTATATCTTTTAACGGACCGTTGGGGAAAGTGCTGTTAGCGAGCACCTATCAAAGATGGCATGGTTTGCTGTGGCCTTTATATCTCCAATGTGATTATTGAGGGCGGCACGGTGGCCCAGTGGGTAGCGCTGTCGCCTCCTCACAGCAAGAAGGTCCCGGGTTCGAATCTTTGCCCGGGTGCCTGTCTGTGTGGAGTTTGCATGTTCTCCCGTGTACGCGTGGGTTTTCGCCGGGCACTCCGTTTTCCTCCCACAGTCCAAAACACATGCTGCCGCATAAGTTAATTGGCTCGCAGACTAAATTGCCCGCAGTGCACGGTGATGGACTGGCGTCCTATCGTGGGTATATCCCTGCCTCGCGCCCTGTGTTTGCCGGGATAAGCTCCGGCTCACCGCGACCCTACAGGACTAAGCGGCTTCTGACAATGAGATGAGAGAGAGAGAGATTATTGAGACACAAGACAAGGTACGCGCGGTGTGGGTGACCACAACCGCCCGCACCCGGCCTCGTTTGAGGTTGAGTCGGTTGCAGTCCATCGCGCTGACCGCTGGGCCACCGCTCCCCACCACAACCACAACCACTCCTCAACCTTCACACACAAACCTGTTCTTCACATTCACACGCGCCGAGAGACGCGATGCGTTCACGCACACACGCGCACGCACCATGTATAAACACACACACATACACACACACATAAGACAAAGACAAAGATGACCCGTGTAGCCTTAAACTATTGCGAAAATGCTGTGAACGAGCGTCTTAGCGAACATGCAGGACGATTGGTCCAGCACACAAGGGGGTGGATAGCCATTACGATGCGAAACTGCCTTAGTCTACCAGGTAGCGATGTTTAGGCACCACACTCGGTACCCATTCGAGTCTTGATCCACCTAGAGGTGGCACCAGAAACGATTCAGAACATCGTCGCTCGTATTTGCGGCGAGCGGGAATCGCACCAGGTTCGTGCACGCAGACACTGGAGGGACGCGAGTGTTTGCGGGGCGGTAGTCATGGACTGAGCCGTACACACACCGTGAGAGCAGTCAACTCTGCGAGCAGGCAGGCTCTCTGGTGGTGGGGGACAGAATGCAGATGCAAATTACTCACGATTAAACTCATTTAAAGGACAGCCATTGCCAAAGAAGGATGCAATTATTTTGACTCTCAAAGCATATTTTTAAGGGCGGCGCCGCGGCGTCGCAGCGACTTGCGCTGCTGCCTCAAAGCAAGAAGACCCGGGTTCGGTTACCGCCTTGGGTGCCTTTTTGTGTGGAGTTTGCGTCTTATTTCTCTCTCTCTCTCTTTCTCCCCGTGCAAGCGTGGGTTTTCGCCGGGTACTCCGGCTTCCTCCTACCGTCCAAAGACACGTTGCTGCCTGCTGAGCAAATTGCCCGCAAAACGTGTTCCCTGCGATGTACTGGCGTCACATCCTGGGTATTCCGCCCGTCTTGCACCCTCTGTCGGCCAAGACAGGCTCTGCCCCCCCGCGACCCTGTACAAGAATAAGCGGGTATTGACAATCAATGAATGATAATAAATGAGTGATATTTTCGTTCAGGGCAGAGAGGTTCCAATGTCATTGGTATACCGCACTTGGTCTTTATCTGTAATCTATTTTAGCTACAGAGATGACATGCTTCATGTGAGTATAAGAATCAATGGCAATTTCATTCTCCCATTATGCTGCTTGTGAGTCGATTTATAATATATTGGACATGACACGAACGCTCAGCAGGTGAGCGCGCACCAGACTGAAATATCCACAACAGTCCAAAGGGCTGTTTGGGTGGAATGCCGTTGGCGAGCACCTATTAACGTCGAAGTCGCGCAGAATTGAGCTCAGTTAGTCCAAGGATGGGCCAGGAAGGTCATGTAGAAAGGATTGCGCTGCGAGTGGAGTGAGCCACAAAAATGTAGGGCTGCAAGGGATTCTTGAATCTATCTGTGTGGTGCTGCAAGTGTTCCTCCTTCATGTGGGGTGGCAAAGTGCCACAGAAGTAGCGCGCTCTCGGCTCGTTGCTGAGGTTCGTGGATGGAATCCGGCAGAACCCTGGTTTTCACTGTGGGTGCACTAACCAGAAATTGTACACGATCTGCTTCGGAGTGGAAGTTTTAAAAAATCCCTTCACATATTTTGCAAGAGTCATGTCTGGATATGGACGTTGGCGAACAGAATGGAACGGCATGAGCGTGCTAAATAAAGACCTAATTCAAGAGCCAAATATTACACCTCCTGGATCGGACTTCTCACGAAGCCACAAGAGTGCCGTCAATCATTTCAGAATTTCAGCAGGACGATGCGCATATCCCCCCCGTGAATGGAACATTCAAGATAAACACCGCGGTGCGACTGTGGCCACGTAACACAAATGATAAGCCACATCGTAAACCACTGCAGTCTGCTCTTCTTCAACGGAGGAGTATTAGTGGGACTGCACAGTTTTTCCCCTGAAGCCCTTTCGTGGCCAGTGGACCTGGACAATTGACATTTAGCCCTCGGACGTAATGTCATACGCAAGAAGAAGAGTTTGTAACAGCAGGCAATTGTGTGCCAGAGTCATGGTCCAATTTTCGCCAAATTCTAAAAAAATCCACCTACGAAGCACTCAATTGGGATTCCAGTCATCCAGCCCTACTGGCAGAATTATGCTTAATTGCAGCCCTTCTGCTATTAATCACTTTGTGCCCACAGACCGCTGCCACTGTCACTGCACTTCCATACCTTTGAGATGTGATGTGAAAACTCTCAGAGACGCCCTGGTATAAGTGGAGCTCTCATATATTATTATTGAAGCAATTCCACTTGGGCGGCGCGGTGGCGCAGTGGTTAGCGCTGACGCCTCACAGCAAGAAGGTCCCGGGTTCGAGTCTCTCGGCTCCGGTGCCTTTCTGTGTGGAGTTTGCATGCTCTCCCCGTGTCCGCGTGGGTTTTCGCCGGGTACTCCGGTTTCCTCCCACAGTCCAAAAGCATGCTCCTGGATAGGTTGATTGGCTCGCAGACTAAAATTGTCCCGCAATGCCCGGCGATGGACCGGCGTCCCGTCGTCGGGTGTATTCCTGCCTTACGCCCTATGTTTCCGGGATAGGCTCCGGCTTCACCGTGACCCTATATAGGATTAAACGGTTTCAGATGAGCAATTCCACTTATGGAACCGGTCAAACATCTCAATGTTGAAGCCCGCTGCTGAAATGTTGTAGACTCATTGAGGCTCTCCTGCATATGTTATCAGCATTCTCTATTAGACATGCACAAGACTGATCCGAGCGGGTCGCACGTTCAGTTGGATCGTGGCACGGTGCGTTAACCACTGTGCCATGACCACCTCCTCATTTCAACCTCCCTTCTCCCCAACAACAACAGCCGTTCGACACTACGTAGAGGTGACGTCACAACAGCCCTTGCGCCAGGTCATATGCACGTTGAGGGCACGTGTAGTGGGCGACGCGGTGGCGCAGTGAGTGGCGCTGTCGCCTCACAGCAGGGAGGTCGCCAGGTTCGATTCCCAACTCGGGTGCCTTTCTGTGTGGAGTTTGCGTGTTCTCTTTCTCTCTCACCGTATCCGCGTGGGTTTTCGCCTGGTACTACGGTTTCCTACCACCGTCTAAAGAAACGCTACTGCCGAAGTTAATTGGCCTGCTGAGTAAATAACTCAAAAAAGTGTTCAGCGATACTGGCGTTATATCCTGTGTATAGCCCCGCCTTGCGACCCTGTACAGGTTAAAGCAAGTATGGATAATGACGATGAGGCCACGTGAAGTGTCTAAGGGCTCGCCAGCAGGATGTAACATGGCAGACTCAAGTGTCACTCGTTCACTGACTGAAACGACTGGCAGATGCACCACCTGTACTCTGCACAGTACCAACTTGGTGTGCTTTAGCCGCCCGGTGCTTCGCTCGTTGACGTGGGCGTCGCTCCTCTGCTCTCCGCTGTTGTTTGACGGCGACTGCTTGCAAACTGCCCGGCCCCCTCCCCCCACATACATCTGCAATAGAAGACGCGCGGATAGATCTGGTGTCCTGTGTTTAAGTTACGAGTGTTTAAATGTGCAATGAACGCACTGTATCTTCACAGCTTGACGCATTGTTCGAAGATGGCTCTGACCTCGCGTTCAGTCATCGAGTCGTTTCAGAATACCGTGCATGATGGGGTTTCATTTCTTTTAATCCCGTTCACCTCCAGGTCACCTGCCGCCTCAATGGCATCGTTTGAGAAGCAAATCGACCACAGGCCGCGCATGGTGACACCCAGCGGGGAAGGGTAAGCAAGTTACAACATCTCATGGGGAGCAATTTTAGTCGGGACAATTACTCCAGGCAGCGTGTCTACGGACTGTGGGAGGGGAAACTGAGTACCCGGTGAAAAACCTACGCAGACGCGGGAAAAACGTGCAAACTCCGCACCCTCGAGCCGGGAATCTAACCCAGTTGATTCTTGCTGTGAAGCGGCAGCGCTACTCAGCGCGCCACCCTTTAGACAAAGGTGGGCGAGACATGCCTGACATTTAGAGACAATGTGGTTTGAAATGTCAGTTGTCTTTGGGCCAACCTGTAGGTAAAAGCAAAAAAAGTGGCTCATTGATTCATGTATGGATCCACAGCGGATCATTAGACTCATAAACACATCTCAGGCAGCCTAAGCTTGCAGCGCATTAAGCTGTCAGTTAAATGTGATGATTTGACATTTTTTCTCTGCTCCAGTTACATCGATCATATGGATAGGCTTCTAATGTATCGATGTATCTTTTCATGGCTCGGTTCACCAGAATTTGCTCTCAAGAGCGGTTCTTTCGGGTCCGCCGTTTCAAGTGTTCCTCCTCTTCTCACACGGAGAGTAGGAATGCTGGACGTCTTTATCTCATCTCATTGTCAGAAACCGCTTAGTCCTGGACGCCGCTCGACGTGTTAAGTGGTCCGAAGATTAATAATAATAATAATTGCACTTCTGGAGCGCTTTGCACAGCTGAGAGTCACAAAGCACTGCACAGAGCTTTGGAGAGAAGGGTATGACAGCAACAACATCAGAGCAGTTCGACTGAAAGTCAAAGATGCAACATGTGCGTTGGACTAGATGGAGGACATCGAACGATACATGTCATAACTAATCTCATCTCATTTCATTGTCAGAAAGCGTCCAGTCCTGTAGAGGGTCGCGGTGAGCCGGAGCCTATTCCGGAAGACACAGGGCGCAAGGCATGGATATACGCACGATAGGACGCCAGTCCATCACCGGGCACTTCGGGAAATTTAGTCTGCAAACCAATTAACCTACGCGGCAACATGTTTTTTGGACTGTGGGAGGAGACCGGAGTGCCCGGCGAAAACCCACGCGGACACGGGGAGAGAACATGCAAACGCCACACAAGAAGGCACCCGAGCCGAGATTCGAACCCGGGACCTTCTTGCTGTGAGGCGACAGCGCTACCCACTGGGCC
The DNA here is from genome assembly GCA_036362905.1 of Mordacia mordax. Taxonomy (NCBI): domain Eukaryota; kingdom Metazoa; phylum Chordata; class Hyperoartia; order Petromyzontiformes; family Petromyzontidae; genus Mordacia; species Mordacia mordax. The sequence continues at coordinate 14,910,267 of JAZEWT010000012.1, forward strand.
ACCGCGCCACCCATGCTGGATATGGCTATCCCGAAAGAGCAGCTCTTTAGAGCGATTTTCAGACGTGTCTCCCTTCGTGAACGTGTCTGGAGAAAGAGAACAGTGTCCCGAGCCAGCTTTACCCACTGCACACTAAGCCTATGTATTGCTCTGTTGCTAACCTTGGCAGCTCTCATCAATCAATGTGTTCATGAGATTTAAATCTGGTGCAGCCGTCAGCGCGCGATTCGCGACCGGAATTCGGAAGGTCACAAGTTCAATTCTCTGGCTCGTGTCGATCGAGCCCTCCTTCAAAGTATAAACTAACTGGCATAAGGGCATCACTCTGCTGAACGCTGACAGAGATTTCCCATGTCCTCAATACAAAAATGTGGAATTGGCGTTAATGCGTTTCAGAGCTATGAGCAAAAGATGAGCGCTGCCCCGTGCTTGCTTGTGTGAGATAACACTTTCACTCGGACTGTGAGAAAGATCACTGATCTTGAGATGAACAATGAGACCCAACAAGTTATTCCAGGAACTTGCGAGTAGCTCACCTTCACTGGAGTGGAGTGCATTGCTTGGCAAGCTGCGCTACGCATCCACAAAACCTGTGTTCTGTTCCCTGTCGGGTGCCAACATCAATCGTTACCGATATCTCGACCGGCCCCAGGTCAACCTCCACTCTGCTTCACCGACGAGCGCGCAAGACTCTGGCCAAACCGCCCCCGCGGCACCGACAGAGCTCTGCCACGTGGGGAAATCTTCATGCAGCAGTTTGTTATGGTCCGATATGTCACACCGATGAGAAAGTGGTTGAAGAATTCAGTACAGCACAGGTGGGAAGTCGTGGTTGCGATAGAGCCATACGAGTAAGATATATAGGTTACTTCCACTCCCCGCTTACACCTCTATTTGGAATGCAGAGTTTAATCTCAACACGGGCGGTGCGGCTGCGTTGTTTACAATTTAACTGGCTGCCCCTCGCGGTTTTTTTTTCTTTCTGGGACTAACGTTTCGTTGTTTTTGTCGGTCCTGGGTGGTCTCACGACTGAGCGAAGCAAGGGTTCTTCATTTCACACTCGGCGAGCGAGGAGGAAAATCATTCTGGCCACAATACCTCCCCCAACCTCCCTGACAAGCCCTACGTTACGCAGACGAACACCGCATCCGCTCGTAGCCTTTACGAGCAGTACCTCTTTATTATCTGTGCCCAAAATAAAAGTTTACATTTGTCCATTTATCATCGTGTTTTCATCTCATCTCATTGTCAGAAACCGCTTAGTCCTGTACAGGGTCGCGGTGAGCCGGAGCCCATTCTGGCAGAAACAAGGGGCAAGGTAGGGATATACCCACGATAGGACGCCAGTCTATCACCTGGCACTGCGTGCAATTTAGTCTGCAAGCCAATTAACCTATGCAGCAGCATGTTTTTTGAACTGTGGGAGGAAACCGCAGTGCCCGGCGAAAACCGACGCGGACACGGGGAGAGAACTCGCAAACTGCACACAGAAAGCAGCGCCCGAGCCGAGATTCGAACCGGGGACCTTCTAGCTGTGAGGAGGCGACAGCGCTACCCGCTGGGCGTTACCAAATGATGCTCTGGATGCCTCGGCAAAATCAAAACGTGTTTTTTTTTCCTTCCCGTAGCTTCGTCTCGTAGCATCAGATCTGCGCGATGAGGTCCATAACTTGACACTCGTACACGGAACGCGACGGGCTGCTCTCTACCTGTGCGTGTGTGAACAGCAGCAGCAGCAAGCAGCAGCAAGCAGCAGCAGCAAGCAGCAGCAAGCAGCAGCAAGCAGCAGCAGTAGCAAGCAGCAAGCAGCAGCAAGCAGCAGCAGCAAGCAGCAGCAGCAAGCAGCAGCAGCAAGCAGCAGCAGCAAGTAGCAGCAGCAAGCAGCAGCAGCAGAACAGCAGCTTGAATCCGTCAATAAAAAAAATTTAGGAGAGGAAAAAACTACGTATAATAATAATAATTGCACTTCTAGAGCGCTTTTCACCCGATGGTCACAAAGCGCTGCACAGAGCTGTGGAGAGAGCAGCATATCAACAACAACATCAGAGTAGATCGATGAAAGTAAAATCATGACTATTAAACAGTGAACGACGCGAAATAGCAAATGAAATAATTGTATAGGGCGGCGCGGTGGCCCAGTGGTTAGCGCTGACGCCTCACAGCAAGAGGGTCCCGGGTTCGAATATCTCGGCTCGGGTGCCTTTCTGTGTGGAGTTTGCATGCTCTCCCCGTGTCCGCGTGGGTTTTCGTCGGGTACTCCGGTTTTCTCCCACAGTCCAAAAGCATGCTCCTGGATAGGTTGATTGGCTCGCAGACTAAAAAATTGTCCCGCAATGTCCAGTGATGGACTGGCGTCCCGTCGTCGGGTGTATTCCTGCCTTACGCCCTGTGTTTCCGGGATAGGCTCCGGCTCACCGTGACCCTATGTAGGATTAAGCGGGATAATGAGATGAGATGAGCCTCCCCCGCACAATTTACACGCCTGGTCATGAACGAGACACGGATATAGAGGCGCGAGGAAACCGCAGAGAAACTGGGAGGGAGAAGGCACCCATGTCGTCAGTCGGCGCCAACATTTGACAGACACTGTATCTTATATATTATGATGTTATCGGCCAATTCGTTTGTGAGGTTTTTTCTTACTTATGGGAAGAAACTGGAAGACCCAGACGAAACCACGCAGAACAGAGGGAGAACGCACAAAATCCACACAGAAAGACATGCCCGAGGCAGGACTCGAACTGCCTCGGGCATAATTTTCTTTGTGCCGGGTAGAACTTTCTTTGTGCCGGGTATAACTTTCTTTGTGCCGGGTAGAACTTTCTTTGTGCAATTACCACTGCATGCACCCCGTACCGTACTTCAATCAATCGCGCTCTCGCGCTCGCTCCGTGTCTGCGAGGCAATGCTTGACTGCACTCATTAACAAAGAGTTCTCATCTCTGCATATTCTCCCGGTGGCGGAGTGAGCAGCGCTTCTGCTTCGCAGCAAGAAGATCCCCGATTCGAATCTGTAATCCCGGAGATCGAGCGTTCTTCCCATGCCCGCGTGGGTTTGCCCCGAGCCCACCGGTTTCCGCTCACAGTCGAAATACATTCGGCCTTGGTTAATTGTCCTGACTAAATTTCCCCCTCAAGGCCCTGAGATGTAACTGTGCTTGCAGTTTATTTGGCTTCACTACAGTGTAAGAATCGAGAAGGTGGGGGGGGGAGTTAACCTTCTCTAAGGAAGGGATCCCCCCCTCCAAATCCCCCCCCACCCACGCTACGGATGTGCTCGCGTCCCACCCTCGTGGCGGTCCGTGCAGAAACTGCCCCGTGCTATTGCTGCGCTCGTGGCAACGGAAGGAACCTGGAATATTCACTGTGGCCTCTGCATTTCCCGAGTTTCGGTTAAAATCGGAATTTGACATCAGTGCGTTATTTAAAAACCAGATGAGAGTCCACGGAGTGGAAACTTGGGGTTTTATTATTTATGTGCAAGGCAGCCGTGGCTTACAAAAGAAATGTATATAGTTTTTAAAATAAATCCATCATATTCAGCATTCTGACGAGATGGCGTTTTGGGTTAGTGTAGGGTTAATGAAAAGACTAGAGGCTGGTTTATTAGTTATTCGCAGCAACCCCTGTACATTCAGCCGAATCATACAAGAACATGACAATTAGGAGCCTTGGATGCCCTTATATGTTCCCACGAAAGCTGCAAAAGCCCAAGGCAAATCGCTGGGAAACGTCCGCACAGCTCCCCCAACACCATGTTTATAGTTTTTTTTTTGCGAAAGATTGGCAATGGAAAAATACTTGGCGCGAAACGTCGGACATCGTGCCAAACAGCACGAGAAACAACCCCAGACCAAGAGCACATCGGAGGGCTATGCAGGATTTTTGCTCTGAGCAGTTAAATATTAAACCGCATACGGCTGCAATTAGCGCACGTGCAGTGCAACACATGAGCGTGTAAGCGCATGTTAAGCACGTGCCCCTAATTGACTCTCGTCTGTAAGTTAGCCTCGTTTTGTGCGCACGTTCATTTTTTTCCCCTTTGAAATCCTTCGGGTAACAAATGATCCCTCAATGCATTGGCTTGTCAGCTTGTTATGTTCTAATGTTTACCGGCACAGCGGAAGTCGTGGAACTGTGCGGCAGCCTGTGGTTTTTTTACTTCGAGTTCAATATTAGTATTAATATAATTCTTTTTTTTTTCCCACTGCTATCCCGATTAGTTTCCACGAACTTGCCTCGTCGATGCTTCGCCCACGTTGAGTGCGTGGTCGAACACGGGGCTTCTCAACGTTTTTGCAGCTCAAGAACCACTTTAATTACTTGGGTCCGGTCTCCACGAACCATTAGGTGACGCTCGGGACCCGCTGATGGGTCGCGACCCACCGGTTCTACCATACTTGACTGGTTCATCTCAACGACAGTTCCATGCACTGCTCATCGTCTCATTTCCCAAGTTCTTATAATAATATTCCTAAATTCAAGACACGTATCAACTCCAAGTACACCTTCAAAAGGTGCTGTCTATTCCTCTGCACTGCCTGTTTTGGAGCCATTGGACATGTGCTATGCAACTGTAATTAAAGCAATATTATTAATACTCTGGCTTTTCTTATAATATTCTCATTCTCATTAACCGCTTAATCCTATATAGGGTCACGGTGAGCCGGAGCCTATCCCGGAAACACAGGGCGTAAGGCAGGAATACACCCGACGACGGGACGCCAGTCCATCGCCGGCTTATAATATTATACACTGCGTAATTTTTTTTGGACACAATAGTAGAAGCCTCTGGTCCACATGGCATCCCTTCCTTGTTTACTTCTGGTCTGTGTTATAATAATAATATTTGCATTTCTAAAGCGCCTTCAACCCGAGGGTCACTAAGCACTGCACAGAGCTATGGAGAGAACGGCATGTCAACAACATCAGAACAGATGAATTAAGCAAAATGATGACTCTAAACCAATGAAGTGCATCAAATGAATAATACAATAATTGTAATGATGTAGGTTTTCACGGCTTGATGCATGATGATTGCTTTCGAAAAGCTGCTCTCTCGACGCGGCTGTCCCGAGAGAGCAGCTTTTCGAAGCAATCGTCAATAAAATATTTGTTAGAAAAAATAAGGGAAGAAGTGTTCCTGAGCAGACACGCGCAGTCAACAGCGTACCATCATCCAAGCCCACAGCAGTGAGCAGCATCAACAGTTCTAGCCAGGGCACTTCAAGGCCTTACAGAACAAGTGGTGTCCAGGGACCTCAACTGACCGAATCTCCAATGGAAGCGAGTTCCAGAGTCTGGGAGCAGCGCGCGAGAAGAACGGCGGTGCGATCTGGGCACATGCAGCAAGCAGCCCGTGTAGGAGGATCGAAGTTGTGTTAAGGAGGGTGCCATGAAGTAGGTCATGAGAGTGGCGTTGTCAAGGCCTCTTCAGGTTGTTATTGCCCAGACTCTGGCAAAACAGTGTTGAAACAACTGCTATGGCATAGGTGTCCCACCCATGACCACTTTGTGGGCATTTCCCACAAGGGAATGATTTACCGCGACTCACGACCGACAGGACACAAGTATCCCATACACACGGTCCATCTCTCGTCAGCGTTTCAACGCCTTATATAGAAGACGTTCAATAGCAGAAGATGGACGGCGGGCCGACGCGAGGCGAGGCAGAGATGGTGGCAGGGGTAAGGTGACGGAGAGAAAGCAAGGGTAGAGAAATTAAAGGTAACAATAAATAAAGTGTATATTTGGTGTTAGAATATCTTAACACTGTATTATTTCCAGATAACGCGTAAGGCTTCTTATTTTTAACGTCTCTACACTGGGAAAAAGTACCCCTAGGCTAAACTGCTCAACCCGAGATACTAATGCATTGATATTGTGTTGTGCTGAGCTGATGGTCTTTTCGCAACGTTTGGCTCGCACTGAGACCAGTTTGTAAAGGAATCTGTCTCTGTCGTGGGCCAATCAGTTTCAAGGACAATGCACACATTGTAAAAGCATTTTATTTGCATGTTTTGCCACGCGCGTGTGTGTTTTGCTGTCGCTGTTGTGGTTGCAAACTTGACACGTTTCACGAAAGGTGTCTATTTGGTGTTTCAAGCCCTTGTCGCTGTATTATTGCCGTGAAAACGGGGTAGAGCCTCTTTAAACAATAAGTGCATTGTAAAATCTCTCTGCACGACGGAAAACTCCGCCATAAATTACAATTGCATTAGCGTGGCCCGGGCAGACGGGCAGAGAAAATAGGTCTCACACGCAAGCCACGCGAGGCCAAGTCTAACCCAAGTATAGGAAAAAAACACAGCATTCCGCCCTCATTATCAAGGCACCATACTTGGAGGAGCCTTAAAAGGAAAGGCAATCGCCGGGTCTGTTGTCCCACAGCTTTGCGACGCGGTCCGTTTGTGAGGGGGGGGGTCAGCGTCTCGCAATAAGTCCCAAAGAGCAACTTTGCACTCCCCTCCCGACCCATCTCCCTCTTTCCCTCCCCATCACTTTTTTCCTACCTTTTTTTTTGCTACGCGTCCACCAAAGCCATGTGGTAGCGTTTATCAAGCCCCCCCC
>JAZEWT010000012.1:14931105-14949168 GCA_036362905.1 Mordacia mordax
TCCGCGTGTGCTTCCGCCGAGTCCTCTAGTTTCCTCCCACAACGAAAACACTCGTTAAGTCATTGGTCCATCGTCGTGCAGTGTCTGGAAAATGTTGGCGCGTGCCGACTGCATGGCTGCCTCCACCCCACTTCTCTGGCTTCCTCGCGCCTCTGTATCTCGCTTATGACCAGGCGTGGAATTTGTGCGCATTATAAATTGTACCATTATTTCCGATAAAATCGGGGGCGTTTAGGATAAATTGGTCATAGTTTAATGGTAGCACTTTCGGGGCCATAATTGCTTTTGTCGTCTATCATCATTAAGCACGGTGAGAAACTCACAATGCCAAGAACAGTTTGACCCAGAATAATTTCCCATGGACGTTTATACCTGAGAAAACGGACTCTAAACATTTCAAAAGTTTTGCAAAAATTCTGGGAAACTGTCCAAAAAAGTCCAGGAACCACGGCTGAATTAATATTCCTGCTCGTAATCGCACTGTGGCGAGGCTTAGCAGCGGAACCAGCGAGGGTTTGCAATTATTTTAATAACACGCATCTGTGCTCTGTTTTAGATCATTTTTTTATTTGTCTATTTTGTAAATGCACAATGAGGAAGCAATTTGGGTTTTTGTATAAATTAGGAAAATATTGGCAGTGCTGAGAATACTACCAGCTTTCATTTTTGCCATTTTAATGATTGCAATACTTAATTGAGATACTTTACATGCATTTGCTTTCATTATTTATCTAATTTCATCGTTGTGTGATTTATAGCGCCTGCACATTGAACGCAGATTTCCAATGCTACGCAACATCATTATCAGCAATGCATTATATCCATTAACCCTACATCCCTGTACAGTCTGGATGTGCACATTACTCCACTCGTATCTACCAAAGTTCAAGATTGCAGCACGAGTTTCAGCCAAATAAACTTTATATATGGTTTGCATTGCTTCATTCGGACCTCTGTTGCGTCGTAGGAATCCCACTGGGTATTTACTGCTGCATTAATAAACATCTATATAACCGGATTTAATTCTTAGGAGCTTCTGTACCAAGGAAATCGAATAGAATTAATGGGTGTATATATTCTCATCTCATCTCATTGTCAGAAAACGCTTAGTCCTGTACAGGGTCGCGGTGAACCGGAGCCTATCCCGGCAGACACAGAGCGCAAGGCAGGGATACACCCACGATGGGACGCCAGCCCATCACCGGGTACTGCGGGCAATTTAGTCTGCAAGCATAATTAACCTATGCAGCAGCATGTTTTTTGGACTCTGAGAGGAAATCGGAGTGCCCGGCGAAAACCCACACGGACACGCGGAGAACATACAAACTCCACACAGAAAGGCACCCGAGCCGAGATTCGAACCCGGAACCTTCTTGCTGTGAGGCGACAGCGCTACCCACTGGGCCACCGTGCCGCCAAATCGGTGTATATATTCTTACTAAGTTTACACCATTGTCAGTGCGGGTTGGGGAAGACAGTTTTGAATTTCTCTCCCTTTCGCTGGACACACAATGTGGCTACGCAGCAGCGCAAACTGGCCTGCAATGGGCAGCCATCACCGACACAACGCATTTTCCAGCACAAACCTGCTTGGATTACAAGTTTTATGGTGATGGAGGTGCATTCTGAACGATCCGGTAAATCGGTCTTTCGGTTACAACGCAAAGCGAACGGCGATCGCGATATTTATGGGAATGTAATCTCACACCTCTGCGGCACACAGAAGGCAGCGTCTTCTCGTCCTCACCACTGCATCTCAACGGATTACAGCTTCCGCATGCAAACTAACCACGCAGACGCAGTGGAATATGTTAGGGCACGCATTCATTATATTTCCAGCAGCCAGCGCCGTAAACACAAGTGGCTTGTTGTTATATAATGCGGCTGAAAACCTTGATATTTCCAGCCGTCGCGGGGCCAATGTGCCACGGTTGGATTTTGTTACAGACGTGACTTTTTACAAAACGTCAGAACGTTACCAGAGCGCGCGACAACCGCAACAAATGTTAAAGACCGTTTGATGTTATTTACAAGAGTGGGATGTTGTGCATTCGTGTTGTCGATGCCCTCCCTGATCGCGGAGGCGATAATTAAATGCAGCCTGCGACTAAATCTTAACCATTGCTGTTACCAGGCTCACTGCTGCGTCGGACGAGGAGTCTGGAAGAATTCTTACTTTGTTTAAACAGTGATCAATAAACCAGACGGGAAACCCATCCCTCTTCCCCGCCATCCGAGTACGCACACACGAAACGCAAAGACCCATCCCCTACGTAGCCTACATAGACTCTTGGGGAATGAATTGTGTTAGTAAGCGCTCATGAATGCTGGGGGGGGGGGGCAGGTTGATGGTTAGTATCACGCCCAGCCACCTTGTCTCTGTACTACTGATATAAACATGCCACAGCCAGGTACTGTATTCGTTGAATGCTAGGTCGACCTCACAAATGATTCAGATGGCGTTCATCATTTTTAAAGTAGACCACTGTTGAAAGAACGCTCAGGTCGGAATTTGAACCCATGCTGGTGAGGCATGGAGGGAGCCACTGTGCTTGGGCCCCACACACAAACACATTCAGAGTTGGGTTTCCGCAACGAAGCGACTATGAAGCCAGACGACCGTGGAAAGAAGGCGATATCTGGGCGGTTTGCGAGGGGAAGATCTACGTGCACATGTATCGTTTCGAGTGAGGTGCTGTGTTTTCACGCAACTGGGTGAAAACCGAAAACTTTCATCTGCATAAAAATTAAAGTAAGAAAAAAAGCTGCAATGATAATTTGAACTGAAGTTCGAAAATACTGAATAGAAGTTTTTTTTACTGATCGGCAAAAAAAGAATCGGGACACATTTCCCGGCAGATAGATTTTCCTCAACTGAACAATGTCCCGGAAAAACAAGGACAGGTGGCAACCTAGCCCTTGCCACGCCCCCAGTCTCCCACCCCCAGAATGTCTCACACTAGGTGGCACGGTGGCTGTGAGTGGCGCTGCTGTCTCACAGTAAGAAGGACCTGGGTTCGCTTCCCAACACGGGTACTTTTTTGTGTGTACAATTTGCATGCCCTCCCGTGTCCGTATGGGTTTTCGCCGCGTACTCCGGGTTCCTCGCACAGCTCAAAGACGTACACAAGTCGAGATTTATTGTCTTAACGACATTTCCCCTGGTGCACTGAGATGTTGTAACGCGCTTACACCTCCCCGCTGGACAACTGTAAAAAAAAGCGTGACATAGCTCAACGGTTCAGTCCAGCTTCATTTTAAAAAAATGACTTCCCCAGCGGGGCGGCACGGTGGCCCAGTGGGTAGCGCTTTCGCCTCACAGCAAGAAGGTCCCGGGTTCGAATCTCGGCTCGGATGCCTTTCTGTGTGGAGTTTGCATGTTCTCTCCCCGTGTCCGCGTGGGTTTTCGCCGGGCACTCCGGTTTCCCCCCACAGTCCAAAACATATGCTGCTTGCATAGGTTAATTGGCTTGCAGACTGATGGACTGGCGTCCCATCGTGGGTATATCCCTGCCTTGCTCCCTGTCTCTGCCGGGATAGGCTCCAATACACCGCGACCCTGTACAGGACTGAGCGTTTTCTGACAATGAGATGAGATTTTCCCCGGCTCGAGTTACGGGTTGGGTGCACGTGCGGCCCGTCTCGAGGCCACGAGGCCACCGGCGGTGGAACAGACGGTACTACCGCCCCCGTTGGCACCTGTGGCGTCTCACAAACTCAGTGGGCGTCTCGGCGTTAATGGCTGAGTCGGCCTCCCGCGGCCCAAGAACAATGTTGTAGTGAGTGTCAATTGCTATGGGCTTTTTATGGTCAAAGTGTAATTTCTAACACATGTATATTACTGTGACGTTCAAACGATTCCTCCCAGTCTATGTAGAGTCAGTTTGACATACTGCCATTCGTGAAAACATATAATCTTATGATACATTATATTTACCCTGGAAAGCCTTACTCAGTTTCAATATAAAAAAAAAGATCTGTTTCAGTTTACTTTTGGTACACTCCTGCAGTTTTCATATATGTAGAAACAAACTGCAGCTGTATTCCTGGTCAATTACACTCATTTGTCAATGCACCGCGGATGGCGTAACTTGCTTACCCTTCCCTGCTGCACAAGTGAACAGCTTCTTTAATTAATTCACTATCAATACCCGCTTTAATCCCGTACAAGTTCGCCGGGGAGCTGGAGCCTAAACCAGAGTCCCTCGCGAAAAGCCACGCGCATTGTGAGGGTTGTATTTGTTTCACCATACTTTGCGCCGCTCAGTGTGGATCGGCAAAGACGGGGCAGTCCTCGGACTTGCTCAGACGGTACTCGCCACTGTTAAACCTTAGCCAGGAATCGAACACAGGACAGAGGTCAGTGCAGTGCAATAACCAACGCACCTCCACCCTGCCCTGGCCGAACGGCAGCGTTTTCTCTGCGCCACCACCGGTCATACTGAACTCACCCACGTCCCATTTGCAGCAACGCAGCACGGAGCCGCCTTCAAGCAGCAGCTTAAGGCCGCCGCCTGCTCGGCACCTCCGAGTTCACCACTCGTCAACGCGTCGGTGAGGATTTTATTTCCAGAGCATCTGAAGGCGACGCATGCAATGCGCGAGGCGACAAGGCACGGAGGACGGTGGGGAGAGAGAGCAGTTGTCACGCATCGAGCCGTGGAAACCTACATCGGCACAACGCGTTCGAATTTGTTCAAGCATTCGCCCGCAGCGACTTACGTTCATCTCTCATCTCATCTCATTGTCTGAAACCGCTTAATCCTATATAGGGTCACGGTGAGCCGGAGCCTATCCCGGAAACGCAGGGCGTAAGGCAGGAATACACCCGACGACGGGACGCCGGTCCATCGCCGGGCATTGCGGGACAATTTTAGTCTGCGAGCCAATCAACCTATCCAGGAGCATGCTTTTGGACTGTGGGAGGAAACCGGAGTACCCGGCGAAAACCCACGCGGACACGGGGAGAGCATGCAAACTCCACACAGAAAGGCACCCGAGCCGAGAGATTCGAACCCGGGACCTTCTTGCTGTGAGGCGTCAGCGCTAACCACTAGGCCACCGCGCCGCCCAACTTACGTTCATTGTTATGATTACTTCAACAGAAAGAGCGTGTGTCAAGAAACGCCACGTCATGTGAGAAGATAACACAACGACTTCACCCAGAGAGCTGAGAAAGCTCGTTGCTCGACTGCTTTCCACGGGGCACACCATTGCCCCTCAATCGTGCATTCTCACATGCGCTTTAATACTTTGTGAGCACAGACTGAAAGCCCCAAGTGTCAGTCGGCCAGTCACAGCCTAATGGCTCCAGCTCTTTCGTGCTTTACAAACCGTGTCTACAAAGTGCTTTAATTATAGGGGTCTCAGCACCGCACCTGACAAGACACTTTTGCTTCAGGGAAGACCTATATAGTTTTTTAACATCTCACTTAAATCCCAGTTCCCACCCTGTGCCTTTACAAGCCATTCCAGACTGCTGAACAAGCATAGTTTGGAGCTAGCTATTAAATTAGATGTATTTGAGGTGGCCTGCTAGCTCGAAGGTCAGAGGTCGGAACGAGTCTCAGCCAGGTCACCAATGGCTATAGAAAAAGATATCCTTACATTAGAATGTTACATTTAAATGTCAGTTTTATTTACCTTTGACGAACCCTTTGTGGGTTGGTAAATAGATACATCTGTTTTTATGCAACTTTAGTAGTTTTGTGATTTTCCTGGGCTGTTCCTTGACACACGGTTTGAGCATTCAAGTCGATAAGTGATGACATTACGCAGATTACACAATTTCAGTATAATTTTGGGAGAAATTGAAAAAACGTCATTCAAATAAACATCCTTCCTCTTAACATTCATTAGCCATGTAAATCCATTGCAAAACCTCTTCATATCACGAGAGCTTACGTTGACATATTTATGAAGATGAAACTAAAGGAACCTTTGACGAGTCACGAGGCACTAGACGTTGGACAGTGAGTCACAGGTCAACACATGCACACGCATATACAACGCATGTACACACACGTACCGTCATAATAATAATAATAGTTGCATTTACAGAGCGCTTTTCACCCGAGGGTCACAAAGCGCTGCACAGAACTGCGGAGATCATCATCGTCAATCACTTGAAGTTGAGTAGGTCTGGTCATTTGTCGATGTGGAAATGGCTAAAGAGGCCAATCCGAGATCCATTGGTCCTGTTACATTCCGGGCAGGTGAGAGTGGTTGAAGAGGCAGCAGACATAGGTGGTTGAGCCTTTCTGGTGTAGCGACTCCCGTTGTCGCCTCTCCTCTGCGGCACGGTGGGTGCCTTTTTCGAATTGTGCTGACCCTTTCTGAGCAATCTTTCTCAATGCGGTCCTGTCTTGTGCCATTTCCTACCATCCATTGAAGCTGATGTGTGCACTTGTTCAGGTGGAATTAAATGTTGTCCTAAAAGTGATTTTTGCGAGCTTGAGGAGTTTGCTCTCTTTCCTTTAGTTGATCAAATGACAACTGTGTGGTTGGTTCATCGCAGTTAATGTTGAACAATGGCCGCAGTGATGCTGTGACTGCCAGCTTCCTCCAGGACACTGATTTTCGTGCGCCTGTCCTCCCAGCTTATTCTCAACATCTTCTGGAAGCACCTCTGATAGTAGAACTCAATGGCTTTCACCGTGCCCGCTGTAAGTTGTGCAGGTCTCCATCCATAAAGCAAGGGCTAGAGAACTACAGCCTTGTAGACGAGAAGCTTGATCTTGGTGTGGATGTCCCAGCCCTCAAAAAACTCATTCACTCAGCTTGGCAAAGGCCCTACCGGCAGAGCTTATTCTGTGCTGGATCTCAAAGTCGATGTACATTCTGGCTGCTCTCTAGGAGGTTGTTGTCAAAGTGAATGGTTGGAGGTAGTGAATCTTTTTCAGGTGCAGTTCGGTGTAGAATTTGAGTTTTATTAACGTTGAGATTAAGTCCCAAGAGCTTGTATGCCCTTGCAAAGGCATCTATGATCCATTGAAGGTCTGCCTCAGAGTGTGCAAATAGGGCATGGTCATAAGCGTACTTGAGCTCCAAAATGGAGGTGGTTGTCACTTTACTCTTTCCCTTAAATCTCACCTGTAGAGGGTCGCGGTGAGCCGGAGCCGATCCTGGCAGACACAAGGCGCAAGGCGGGGATATACCCACGATGGGACGCCAGTCCATCATCGGGCACTGAGAGCAATTTAGTCTGCAAGCCAATAAACCTATGCAAGCCACATGTTTTTTGGATTGTGGGAGGAAAACAGAGAGCCCAGCAAAAACCCACGTGGACACGGGGAGGACATGCAAACTCCACACAGAAAGGCACCCGAGCCGAGATTCGAACCCGATACCTTGCTGTGAGGCGACAGCGCTACCCACTGGGCCACCGTGCCGCCCCTCCCTTAAATCTGTTAAGGTTAAAGAGCCTTTCATCAGTCTGATGTCTTTACACTCCCTGTGGCAGGTCTTCACCTGGGAGTTGGAGGTTGGCGAGATTTTCTCGTGCCTAAAAGTCGTTCTCTCTTTGATCAAATACCGTCGACATTAAATGAATACACCCTCGTTATAGAGTGTAAACATGACATATATTATTATGCGCTAGAGCACCTGTCATGCCCTGGTAGCCACTCATCCCAACTACGTGTCCAGCTCAAACCTGCTGCACTTGTGAGATGTCAAGGCATCAGGCACATGAAGTGTAACTTTCGTAATGTTATCGGACAATCACAATCTAAGCCAGTCACAAACTTAACAAAAACTCACATTTGTCAAAAACACCGTGACCTTCAAATGAAAAGTATGGGTGACGCATCGAGCAATGGATATGTCGCAAAGCACAAACAGAATCCAGACAAAACCCGTGCCCCCACCACAGGCTGTCTGAAATGTTTGTAGCACTGTTGCAGTGTAATACGAGCAACTTATTTCTCGTGAGTTTTCTTCACAATGGAAAACCGCTGTCGCCTCACAGCAAGAAGCACCCGAATTCGATTCCCCCCTCGGTTGCCTTTCTGTGTGGAGTTTGCGTGTTCTCACCCCGTGCCCGCGTGGGTATTAGCCGGGTCCTCCGGTTTACTCCCACCGACAAAAGACACGTTGCTGCCCAGGTTAATTGGCCTGCTCAGTAAATTTCCCCCCAGAAAAGTTTGACCTGCGATGTACTGGCGTCATACCCTGGGTATTACCCCCTATTGCGCCCTCTGTCGGTCAGGATAGACTCCACGCTCCCCCCACCTCCGACCTTGTACAGGATTAAGCGGGTATTTGATCATGAATGAATGAATGAAATACATTTGTAGGGTGAGGTGCTTTAGCGTAACAACGAAACATTACGGCGAAAGATCCAGTGACGCGTGAAGCCGGTGGGGCAGTGTGAAGCACTGCCACCTCACGGCAAGAACGTCTCAGTTCGATTCCTTGCACGGGTAACTTTGTGCGGAGTTTGCGTTTTCTCTCCGCAAACTCCGTGTCCGCGTGGGTTTTCGCCGGGTATTCCGCTTTGTTCCCACCGTCCAAAAACATGGTGCCCAGGTTAACTTGCCTGCCTAAACTACCCTCAGTGCCCGGAAATATTGTGACTTTATTTCCCCTCCTCACTGGGCAACTACTAAACGGTTCCACACAGCTCATCGGTTCCTTCCGACTGTAAGAAAACGGACCGATTTATAGCTGAAAATTACAACTTGCAAAACATTACACATAGCCAGACAAATGTAATACGGGAATATTAAAACAAACATCGTTTTCGCTCTCATTCAAATCGTTTTTATATTCGTTATTGGTTCGAGGGGAAGGTAATGCCACGCTCTTTTGTGAGGATAATATTTGAGCTATGGTAAAATTGCAAGGCTAGCCCACGCACCTGGGTTTTATTAGCTGCTTTTTATAT
The DNA here is from genome assembly GCA_036362905.1 of Mordacia mordax. Taxonomy (NCBI): domain Eukaryota; kingdom Metazoa; phylum Chordata; class Hyperoartia; order Petromyzontiformes; family Petromyzontidae; genus Mordacia; species Mordacia mordax. Next base: position 14,939,993 of record JAZEWT010000012.1, read on the forward strand.
TTTAACTAAATAAACATGCCTGTCCTACCGGTGCCGAGCAACTGAAACCCATGTCCAATGCGGTGCGTGTTGGACTGCGAGGCTCATATTAAAGATTGTAATCGGATGTAAAACAGTAACAGCAACTGGAAGACTTTTTTTTTTAGAGTGCGCGTGTGTAAGCGCGCGTGTGTGTGTGTGGGGAGCGGTGGCGCAGTGGTTAGCGCGCTGCGCTACGAACCCCGTGACCCGAGTTCCATTCCCGCAGTTAACGATGTTCTGAACCGGTTCACGGCATTCCCCGGGGCGATTCACCCTAAAACGAGCGCCTGGTGCAATGTGTTAACATTGTCACTCAGGAGACAAAGGCGGCCGGGCGTGGTGTTGGCCAATCACACTCTTGTGTGCCGTACTCGTCTTCATTTGGGTGCTCGCTAACGCACTTGACCCTACAGGCGGTTAAGGCTATACGAGGGATCTTTGTTCGTTTCCAGGTTATTGTTAACGCCTGAAAATTAAGTCAGGGCCTGTCCTCGTTCTCCTCTGTCCAGCGCGAGTTCTCCAAACACGTGATGCGCGGTGCAAACGTTAGCACTGAGAAGACAAAGGTAACCGAGTGGAGGGATCTCGATCATTGCGCACTGTGCCTGTCCGCGTGTGTGAACGTGTGTGTGTGTGTGTGTGCGTGCGTGCTGCCTCGCAGTGCTGTCTGTTCACCAACAACACCTGGTTTCCTGCCATGGCTTCCTGCCTTAGACTTTTAACCACCACATAAGGTGTCAAAGTGCACCGAGCCTGGCACCAGAATGTTGTTACCGTCACTGCTGTGTGGTGGTTATAAAAACACTTGTGGTGTGGTAGTGCTTCCGCGCAATTACCTGCTGCTCATGGTGTTGCTGGTAGAGGCCTCTCGATCGATGGAGTCTTGTAGTCCCTTTACACAGTGGACAAACTTTTGGGAGGACGTGGGGATGCTCAGACTTTATCTCACGGTGGTGTGTACCCAGGTGTTCCACCCGGTAGCCAGATGAGGAGAGATTGTATTAACCTTGCCCCAACTGCCGCGCCGGGCGAACGAACCAGACACCACTGCATTGCAAGCCCTCAGTCAAGCAGCGTCATCCAGTATAAGAGTGGGCGATCATACTTGTTGAGGCGTTCCGAGGACCCGACAGACGAGATGGTTTCGTCAGACACCAGTTGCTTTGGTCACATTCACACCAAACAGCATCTCCAGCGGACTCAGGATAGTAGAGTGAAACCCGAGCCCTTTTCAGGTCTTGCGCGGCACCACACTCCAATAGCCATGCTTCACCTCCCTTCCCCACGCATGACTACTGCATCTATCTCGACCTCACTCCGACCCACCACAAGTAATTGCAATCACTGCCCAGGCGAATAAGGGCTTGACGTTCGGCGACGCAGTATGCGTACTTTGAAAACCACTGCCCTAGAAAACGCTTCCAATCAATCCCTTCATTGACGGGATTTCAAATGCATCTTCATCAGCCCCACCCGGAACCGTAATCATTCTATTCAGGCCACACTTTCTACCCGCAATTCCACGCAACCATCACAAATCGCACACACAACGTGTCCCCTTTTCAAATCCCAGACATTCCTTCTTTCACAACCGTAACGTCCAACGGGTTTCCTGATTAACATGACGCCACTCCAAATACCAATGCGTATGCGTGCAACATCTCAGTTTTCCTTTCAACACGATGCTTCAATTTTCAGGCCGCGCGTGTGGTCCTTCTCTGCAGCTTAATCCACGGGGCCTCCAACGTGGAAGGCGACATTTTGCGGAGAGCTCAGGAACGCTCGACACGGCTAACCCGTCAGACAGCCATGGAGAGAAATTCTCATAAATTGGTAAAAAAAAGAAAACTGCAGCAGCGCGTTAATCAATAAAGTCCACCCTTCCATCCAAGTACATCTGGAAATCTCTCGACTAGCAGCTCAGCTACACAACCAGCACTCGAATGTCATGCACACAACGATGTCACGATATTTTATTGAGGCGCAGAGTCCACTTTGTGGGAACCCCGTGTACCGACTGCAATCCGCTCCACGTTCTCAACTCCCAGGTTTTCGCCACAAAACATCTGTAAATTGCGATCTGCACCGGGGGCTGCTGTTTCAGCCCCACGATCCCACTTGCAGCGACATAACGCGTCTTGACAAGCGTTCATTTGTGTTTGCACTCTGGTGTCGCCAGATGGAAGAGTTCGCCAGGTGTGATCGTCGCCGGCCCAGCAGCGTGCATGAGACGTCCAGCGAACATCAGACTCTAACCGTCGAGTCATTCAACGCCGTCATTCCCAACACCAGTGGGCCGCGAGCGCCACCTAGTGGTCCGCGTGGAACAACCTGGGCCTCGAGGCGCAAAAGATTGAAAACCCTTGGTATAAGACAGCTAATAACACATTAATTTACTTCCTATCAATTTTTCTTAATTCACTGTGAAGGGCCTTTGCGACGTAGCCTTCATTGTATCGCGTTGTATACATTATTCCTTATTCTCAAACTATATGAATTATCATGAGTTATATATTATGCATCATTATCAACAGATTATCCATATCAGCATTATCTACCTCGGCTTCCTCATCGGGTCGTCCTCCCCCCTCCTTTCTCTTTGGAGATTGCGTCTTCTCCCCGTGTCCGAGTGAATTTATTTTTTATCGGGTACTCGAATTTCCTTTCACAGTCCAAAGACATGCTGCCTACGTCAATGACCTGACTAGAAATGCCCACGGTGCCCAGCGATGAACTGGCATCCAATCCCGGGCGTAGCCCAAATTATCTACAAACTTACCTGAGGTGGTGTCGTTAAACACCCAATCGCATTGTTTACGTCCACGCAACGTGATGCCGCGCACTCCCATCGCCCACCGAGCACCATCTCCCGCAGAAGAGCGAAACCAAGAACTCTGTTCGGGGGTGGCGCGGTAGCGCAGTGAGTAGCGCTGTTGCCTCAGAGCAAGAAGCGCCTGGGTTCGGATCCAGGCTCTGGTGCCTCTCTGTGTGGAGTTTGCGTGTTCTCTCTGCGTCCGCGTGCGTTTTTTCTGGGTTCTCCGGTTCCTCTCTCCACTCCATCGTCCAAAGACCCGCTGCGCCCTGAGTTAATTGACCTGTTGAGTAAATTGCCCAAAAAAGTGCCCTGCGATGGACTGCTGTCATATCCTTGGTATAGCCCCGCCTTGTACCCTGTGTCCGCCGGGATAGGCTCTGCCCCCCAAGACCCTGTATCGGATTAATCGGGTACTGATACTGAACTGAACAATCAAGGGCACCCTGTACCACCTCCCTGCCTCATTCATCATCATCACACGCCCTTGCAATTAGATTCCATTCCTCCCTCTCTCGAACAATTCTAATTTACACCTTTCATCTCTCTCTCTCGGGCGGCACGGTGGCCCTATGCTGCTGCATAGGTTAATTGGCTTGCAGACTAAATTGGCCCGCAGTGCCCGGTGATGGATTGGCGTCCCATCGTGGGTGTATCCCTGCCTTGCGCCCTGTGTCTGCCGGGAGAGGCTCCGGCTCACCGTGACCCTGTATAGGACTAAGCGGTTTCAGACAATGAGATGAGATGAGATCTCTCTCTATCTCTCGCACATACACACACACACACACACTTCCAACTGCCGACTCAAACCAGACACGTTAGCAATCCTAGCTCATGAAACCAACATTGTCCGGAATTGGCGAAGTGAGTTTTAAGGGCTGGAAAGTAGATGACTCTTGTTAACTGTACGAAATATTATACAATACAAGAGGATGTAGGATGTTATAAAGCTGGTAACCTCTGTTAAATTTACTCAAGGCGGACAAACCCACGGAGCGACGCACAGAGTGAGGACACTGAGTAGACGTGTCGAGCCGTGAGCGGCGGGACATCGGTTAGCGCGCCGTGCAACTCAGAGATGTCAGTTCCCATCCTGGCCATGGCTAACATTAGCAACAATGCCTGGGTGCTGATGTAGGTTTTCACGGCTCGATGCGTGATGATTGCTTCGAAAAACTGCTCTCTCGGGACAGCCGCGTCGATCGCTCAAGCGTCGCGAGGTGGAGAGAGATGGAGCGATCGACGTGGCTGTCCCGAGAGAGCAGCTTTTCGAAGCAATCATCACGTCTGGGTACCTCACTTCACTTCACCAGGAAACCACAGTGACGAGCTTGGTGGTGTTCATGTTTTTGCTGTCAGACTGCAACTTTCAACAGCTGGACACGGGCTTCGAACTTTGCTCCACCAGTCCTTGCTGTCATGAATTGCTGCTGCCCAGTCGTGACCTCTGGGTGCTGCAGTCTCCTCTGCTACATCTATCTGCTTCTCTCTCGGTCCCCGCTCCGTCTTCTCTCGCCCCCCTCCCTCCCCCTCCATCCCCCCATATCACCCGCCCCCCTCCCATATTACATTCAAAGATCCGACGTTAGTGAGATGGGACGGGGATTGACAAAAGGGCCCAGCATTGTACGGTACCTTATCATTGAACAAGTATCGGTCTGAACGCCTGACAAGCTGACAAGCAAATGAGTGACGGTAAAATACAGGTTTGCGTTGCGCGACCGTGAATACGCAAGGTTCAAGGTCTCCTAAACATCCTCACAATCCCAGGGTCGAGGTTCACTCGGCACCAAGCCGTCATTGCGTGAAAGGGGAGGTCAGGTTTAGCGGCTGCGAGCACACACAGGGACGGCCTCTGTGGGCTGGTGTTGACAGCGCGTGGCCCTGTGTATGTGGCACGGGAGCCGTCTTTCAACATCGGAGTCTAAATGCTTTGAGGAATTGCTGTTGCTAAGCTGGGCTTATGGAGGGGATACCTCTTCAGATAGCTGCGGAGTATGGCTGGCATGGGCCCTGGTGCAATGAATGAAATGGGACCCCTGTCCAATTTCCACGCTATTTGCGGCTCGCACCGAGACCATTGCGGCCCGTGAGGCCCCCAGCTCACTCGATAGCTAAATACCATTAACGTAAAAGACAAGTGCGGTACGTGTCTGTGAAACGCTGTTCTGATTGCCCCAGCGCAAGAACGGCTTCGCTGATCTTCTCAAATTTGAGCTCAGTCGCTTCGTCGACGCCGAAATTTATTTCAAAAAATCTGAGTCTGCTGTGACGCCGACAACGAGTAGCTGCCAACAACAAAATTTTGTTGTTGATTTGCCGTTCTCTCCACAGCTCTGTGCAGCGCTTTGTGACCCTCGGGTGAATTACGCCCTAGAAGTACAGCTATTATTATTGTACGAGCTTAAAAACACGGCTGCCGATGCACGACTCCATCACAGGTGACGGTGTCCGTAACACAGTCAGCCATGCTAGCAGCTCTGCTGAATAACGATCGGGTGCTCACCAAGAATATGGTTTATAGTTAAGTACAATTATAGCTTTAATAATAATAAAAACAATTAAGTGCTAAACAATAAAAGCACAGCACAATACTTACACCGGTCATGTTCACGAGCAAATACACTAGCCAGTATATAACGGAGCAAGTGTTTGTATGTGTGTCCACAATGAAGGACCTAGCTTCGAATACTTCATGATCGCAAACTGTATCTGCTCAAGACCAAGGCTATTGTGTCGTATTTCTTTAACTTTCCACTTGCTGACGACTCCTTAAAGGACATCGGGAAGAAATCCAGATCAAAGCAGACAAATCAGCAACAACGTCATCAACAAAACATGTCAGAAGAACGTGTTACACGCTTGGAAAAAGCTCGCCCGTAGTGCGGGTACTCTGCTAGTTGTAATGGAAGCGTCGCTTTAGAGTGTCTGCAAAACAACCGTCCGGAGATTGAAATCCAATGTTACGCATGACAAATCCCTACAGTTACATGCGTTCTAAAAGACAACCGGATTTGACAATGGAAAGCAGCATAAAGGTGTGAATGAGGACTAATCCGTGTTTGAAGACTGTTACATATGTAACAGAAACGAGGACACTGATGTAAGCTCACCAAATGAGGACAGCCGCAGCTGTGCTTATACCCAAACTAGTGTGCTTGTATCAGAAGGTGTCCTTCGCCTTTTCCCTGTCAGTGCAATGTAAGACAAGACTCAGTCCATTCGTCAATAATACTGTGATTGTAAAAGGAAAATATATATATATAATTGGTGAAGTTTTGGGAAATCACAGATCTTCCCGGAAGGTGACCCGGTGAGTAGCTATGCCGACTCATAGCAATAAGCTCCCTGGTTCATCTCTCATGCTCTGACGTTAGCACGTTCTTCCCGTCTCCGCGTGGGTTTTCTCCGTGTACTCCGATTTTCTCCCACAGTCCAAGGACATGCTGCCTAGGTTTAATTGCCCTGATTAAATTGCCCTCGGTGCCCTGAGATATTGCAACTTGCTTACTCCTCCTTGCTGGACAACTGTTAAAAAGAGCTACATAGATCAATGGTTCATTTAAGCTTAAATACACCCGTTATTCGGCGCGCTCCTGTCTTTGTGGGGTTAGTGGTGGTGACGCGGTTAGCCCGCAGCGCTGCGAACACGGCGCGACCAAGTTGGACTCCCGTTCGCGGCCAACGCCAGTGACTATTTTCTGACACCGGTGCTGGGCTTCCCCTAGGTCGACTCAGCCTCGAATGAGTACCTGGTGCAGTGTGTAAACGTCGCCACGGGTGAGGAAAAAGCGACCGGGCGGGGAGTTGGTCACCCAGCCTCTCGTGTACTACAGCACTTGACCCTGCAGTCAGATAAGGCTACAGAGGGGATCTTTGTCTTTGTTCTTCTCATCTCATTATCTGAAACCGCTTAATCCTATATAGGGTCACGGTGAAGCCGGAGCCTATCCCGGAAACACAGGGCGTAAGGCAGGAATACACCCGACGACGGGACGCCGGTCCATCGCCGGGCATTGCGGGACAATTTTTAGTCTCCGAGCCAATCAACCTATCCAGGAGCATGCTTTTGGACTGTGGGAGGAAACCGGAGTACCCGGCGAAAACCCACGCGGACACGGGGAGAGCATGCAAACTCCACACAGAAAGGCACCGGAGCCGAGAGACTCGAACCCGGGACCTTCTTGCTGTGAGGCGTCAGCGCTAACCACTGCGCCACCGCGCCGCCCGTCAAACAAAAATGTTATCGCTGCTGATTTTCCGTTCTGGTGCCATTTGTTATTGACGTGCCGTTCTCTTCGCTGCTCTGCGAAGCGCTTTGTGACCCTCGGGTGAAAAGCGCTCTATAAATGCAATTATTGTTAATAATTATTATTAAAAGGCAAGATCTTTCCTCTGACCCAGGGAATCAGTGTCAGCGACTGGCACTGGACCCTCTGCCCCTTCCCCCCAACGCGTCGCGTCGTTGTGTGTGCACACGCGAGCGCTTTGATCTTTGGTCACCTTGAGGCGACAATTCAAGTGGAGTCGTCGCAATTGTTGCAGGGCAGGTACATTTTTCGATGCGATTGGTACGGCCAGAGAGGTTTTTTAAAACACAACACCGAGCCTTGCAAGCCACTCGAATCACGGCTCTTTGATAACATTTCTAAAGGGGGAGCAAATACAGCTGGTTTTGTATTTTGTTGGCTAAGCACAAACTATGTAACTCCTACATAAAACATGATTTGCGATCTGTGCGCGCCCTGACTGCGGCATTTCAGCGGTCACGAAAGAATGCCGTGTACGTTTGACAATATATATAAAAATAAAGCTGACAAAAACAACAGAAGTAAGCGGCGGGGGCGATGAAACAAAATCGGTGTCTATGCAGGAATATTGCTCTCGGGAAAACGGAGACCGTATCCCAAATGGATCTAAAATTCGGATGAAATCCAGCGCCACGTATTTGCTTTTCGCTCGTGTGCCCAGCGCGTTTGACAGGAACACATCCTCAGCTCGCGCGATGGACAGCGGTGTCTGTTGCGAGATTTTTTTTTTATTCTGCCGAAATCGTGTGACTCGACCCTTAACCTAATCTCTCGCGACAATCTCGGCGGAAGGCTCCGTCCCTTGCAGGCTGTCTCGCCGCGACTCCGCTGGCCCGATCTTGCCTGCGTCCCTGTGTTCCACAGCACCAGCAGTAGTCGGGAGACATCGTCGGCCGTCATCTATTCACTGCTGGATGAGGGTATTTTGCACGATCTTGCGACGCAGAAATGCGTGCGTCGCCCGCACGTGGGGTGATGTCATTGCTCCACCTCCGCGCAGGATACACCGCCGATAATTCCTGCTTCAGATACAATTTTGGCACTCGTGTTGACCGCCGGCAATAATTCAATCCAGGGCTTCTCAACATTTTGTACCTTAAGGCCCACTTGGCAGACTTGGGTATGGTCTCGCCAGACAACTAGTGCCCCACTGATAGGTCGCGACCCGAAGGTTGGGAAATACGGGAATAATCTTTTCACTTCTCCTGCCCAAGCCGACTGACATTCCTTAATAGTCAGTATGATACATCGAGCGTGTTTGTGTTTTCCAATGTATGTGTTGTTCGTTTTGTGTGTAATTTCAAGCATGCACCTGTCCATGCATCTGTGCGCACGCTCCAGCTTGTGTTTCATTTAATACCGATAATAATTTATTATAATATAGAGTAGCGCTTGAAAGCAAGAAAGAGGTCCCAAGCCGCTGCAGGAAACCGCTGATATGTGGGGGGAGGCAGACACTCGATCAGCTGGCGCCAACCAACTAGACACTGCCTCCCCATATATTATGACGTTAGTGGCCAATTAATGGGTGTTTGTTGTGGGAGGAAACCGGAGAACCCAATCAATCAGGGTTTTTTTTCATTCTAGCTATGCAGCTCTTTATACCCGCTTTTACTTAACTTGCATTGGGGGGTGTGTGTAATGGTTAGAATGTTTGAGCACAAAATTAAAACATTTCCGATAAAGCTGGAGAGCTGAAATTTTGCACGCAGGCATAACTCGGATAACAATGTAATCTAGTGAAATAAACTTTAAAGATTGGCGACAAACCGATCCTGGGCCCGCCATAGAAACGATCCTTTCTCTGTTACGCATCATAGCGAGCGGGCGCTGCGGGGGGAGGAGCGCGCGGGGAGAGCGGGCGGCTCCGATTGGTGGGACTCGGCGGCTCGCTAGGCGAGCCGCCTGATTGGCCATGCAGCGGGCGATGAAGTTTAAAGCACTTATACAAAACTAGTAGAAAATAAAATCTCATCTCATCTCATTGTCTGAAACCGCTTAGTCCTATACAGGGTCACGGTGAAGCCGGAGCC
>JAZEWT010000012.1:15017523-15031855 GCA_036362905.1 Mordacia mordax
CATCACCCACGGTTATGTGTGCAGGTGTGCGGGTGAGTTGCTTGGCTCACCTTGCCCCTATGGATGACAATGAACGTGGGAGCCTGCAGGGCCTCCATCCCCACGGCTCCCAGGATTCCACTGCCGCCCGCCGCCCTCGCGACGTCCTGATTGGCGGCTCGCTCCGACACGTTCCCGAAATGCACGTCCCTCAGCTGAGGGAAAAGCACTCGCGTTGTTGGGAGTCCTTGAATCTCAACACGAAGTTTACAACACTGATCCTTGGTTTAGTAGAATTGCTAAACCAAGGATCAGTCGTGGTTTCAAATGTACGCCGAACGTTGCAACCTGTTTTGAGCGATTTACTAAATAACAAGCATAAACAAAAGTGCAAAAGAATTATAATGATTCAATTTAATTGCATTCGCACTGGTTTACACGTGCCGAATGCAATTTCACGTTACTTTCCAACGAAGTTTAAAGTTAAATCAATACAGGATAAAAAATGTGAGGCATTTTCACCTCAACAAATAGCATTAGACTTAGCCAAATTGCATTCTGGCTGAAGAACTAGTGGCCACAAGTGAAGGAACGTCCAAAAGTAATACTTCTTTTGTATTTTATATCACTTTTCATTGATATAATACAAAATGCAACGTATTGATTGAAATGACAAACATTTGGCTAATTTTAAACATAGCTCACACCATGTTCTATGTCCCTACACCAATGAGGAATCAGGACAAGTGTTCAATTGTTGCAGCAAAAAGATGAATCGACTTGAAGCAGACATTTGCCTACAGCATTTTGCTATAATAGCATTCGTGTCAAAATGTTATTCAAACAGGCCAACTCATCAGAGCACAAAACAGATGAAGACATGCAAGTGCCAATTCTGGGCTGTGTGGTGGATGGAGCAGCTTTATCCATGCAAACTGTGCACTGGCGACGGATGTTATCAGGGCTAGTGATCACTCCAGCTTTGCTGTGCTGGAGAAGCGTTACTGGCATTCCGAATGTTAAATAGCTCCTGCAACATTTCTTAATTCGCGCAAGAAATGTCACCAGGCATGCAACAGTGCATCAATTCGTTGGTTGAAATCAATCATCATGCTTCCAACGCATGTAAAGCAGAACATGCCTGAAATCAAATCATTTCAAATGCATGATACATTGTACACATTGGACAAACTAACACAACGATAAAAACCTTAATTGTGAAAAGGGGACCAAAAAACCCAAATATAAATAAGAGGGGAAATTTTTTTTACCAAAAAATAAATTGTAATGATGTAGGTTTTCACGGCTCGATGCATGATGATTGCTTCGAAAAGCTGCTCTCTCGGGACAGCCGCGTCGATGGCTCTCTCTCCTCTCCTCGCGACGTTTCGCCTCACACGTTAGAGGCATCCTCAGGCGCTTTTCGAAGCAATCATCAAAAAATAAATTCGCCAATTAAATTGCAATCCGAAAAATAATGACAATCGAATGGCTCGTGGGCTGTCTGGGTATATGAATAGCGTGGCAGTGTACGTATTTATGACTTGCTGGCGTCTGAAATGTCGTACTGAAGCAATGAACACGTTATCGAGTTGATGAAGCGCACACGTGATTAGGATTTGTTTTCCCGTCGTTGCTCGCGGCATTCACAGCGTCACTCACCGCTACGCTCAGAAGCTGCTCCTCCTGGTTGGACCACAGCACGGAGAGGTGCATCCGCCCGTCCAGGCTCGCCCCCGCCATGTGCCGGCGCCCCGTGCCCGGCACCAAGGGCCCCGTGGCCACGCTGGCGCTGTAGGCGTACGTGTAGCGTCTTCCCCCACGCCAGCGTCCTAAGATCGTCCCATCTACGTCGGGGGGTGGGTGGGGGGGGTTAGTATCCGAAGAGGGTTGAAGATTAATGCTGCAGGGGCTGCATACCAGCAAAATTTCGATTCTGAGCGGCCCCGTCAAACGCACGGACTGTGTTTTCTGGATTATTATGCACTCTTGGGTGGCATGGCAGTGCAGTGAGAAACGCTGCCACCCCGTGGGAAGAATCTCTGAGTTCTTTTCCCGGCTCAGGTGCCTGTCTGTGTGGAGTTTGGATGTTCTCCCCGTGTCTGTTGAGGTTTTCGCTGGATTTTCCGGTTTCCTCCCAAAGGCCAAACCATGCTACATAGATTAAATGGTCTGACTAATTTTCTCACGGTGCTCCGCAATTTACTAACCTCCCATCTTGGGTATAGCCCTATGTCTGCCAGGATAGGCTCTAGATTTACTCAGCCCCTGTTGAGGATGGAAGGGGTACGGATAATGAGTGATGATGCACTCTTTACTTCCCCTACCCAAAACGAAAGTTGGAAATGCATGAAAACCTGGTGTGTATGCGGGCATACATTTGAATGTGCAAGGTGTGTCTGTCTTACTATGCGAGGCATCCTCTAGTCTGGAGAATACAGCACTCCTTTGCAATTGCTGAAGTGCCAAACTGTGGGGCTATTAAACATTCTATAGCTCTTCTTGTCATTACAGTAAAGAATAACTTGTGCCGATGCTAAAATGGTATTGTTAATTTTAACTTTAACCTTTAAGTTTTACCTTAAAATTCGCATATCTCATTTAAAACCACAGTTGAAAACGTGGCAAACAATGCAGTGTTCGGCAACGGGCATTTATTTTGCTTCAACGAAAAATTACCCTGTGCAGGATTAAGCGGGTGTTGATAATGAATGAATGGTACATGAAGAGAAATGGCTATGGCGTAAAAAGATGGGCCGTTCAACATTATTACGTGCATTGGCCCTCATCAAACGTCACCTAATTTCGTGGATGAGGACCTCTGGACCAGGTAGCAATGTCACTGCGGTGGTGGGTTTGTGGAGTGGTGGTTCTGGTGATCTCGCATTATTCATTGCTGGTGTTTACGACTATTGAGTCTCAATGGTGACAAGATAGAGCGTTCGAATACCATGCAGTGTTTTTGGACAGTGGCCCTTAGCTGTAATCAAGTAATTTGGTGGCAAGGGCTGGTGGATCATACAGATTTGAAATTCTATGACAGGTGTTTATGTAGATGGCAGTTCTTTAAGCGGATGTGTAAACCTCTGTACGGAACTTTATCTCTTTGTATGCGTGTTTTTCTTGGCTCCCCAGTTTCATGCAAAACACCCGTTAAAAAGTAATTTACAAAGCACCCCGGTGCTGATTTATTTTAATCGTCTTGAGACGCGTTGAAACTTGCCTTGATATTTGCATGACATTTTACACGAAATTGTGACATTAAATTCGCTAAGAGTGGCCTCAGTGGCTTGGTGTCGGCTCATTTACCAGCTTTATGGAGCTGCTGACCCATAAGGGGTCTTGTGATTTCCGCATCAGCATGCGTATTAAGTTTGTTTACCCACAGAAGATTTCAAACAGTATGAAAGTAACATTCCTATTCTGAGATTTTGGCAACGAAATCACATTTACACACGTATGCTTCCTTCAAGAAAATTTTCGGGATTATATTTTAAGAGGGTAATTGACCGTATTTCTGATTAATCTCTCAGCGTTGTTTTAAAAATGAAAAACATACTTCACTGTCCAAATTCTGGTTTAAAAATAAGTTATCTGCTGCATTGTGTTCTTCCAGTTGCCACTGTGTGAGATAAAGGTTTGTCAATGATAAATGAAATAACACCAATTGACCGCAGTTCAGTGATCATGTGGTGTTTAATAAGGGTACTCTACCGCAACAAACCAGGAAACAAGCATAAAGATATGTGTTGGACATTCCGACATTCCATTTATCACTTATTAAGAAATCGCTTTCAAAAAGAAGGCAAATTCTGGTGAATCAACGTTTGAAAACAGGTGGAACAAAAATGTTGCTTTATCAGATAAGCGAGCTCGACCCTGATTAGTGGCAGTACTATTTGGTTGAGGTCAGAAGTCAAGGTAGATGGTGTAACGATTCCCACCTCTGGCTTCTGGACCATGTGTGGCCTCTAGGGTAAAGGTGCAGTCACAGTAAAACGACACCTTTATCGCGAGCGCCGCCGTGTCTACTCCGGATCGACGCAACCTTTCCCCCGCCTTTGGGTGTCATAAACTTAAAAAACGGGATCAGCCAACGGGTTAATGTCACCCGATTGAGTTGGGGATTTCGAGCAGGTGCCGTATTAAAATAATCAAGATTGAAAGTAACAATAATTGCTCTCCATGGCTGTTCGTCTGGGATAGCCGTGTCGAGCGTTCCCCCTCCACACACTAACATGGCTCTCCCGAAAATAACATATATGGTGAACTACTCTCACACATCCAGCCGTGAAAACCCACACGATAACAAAAGTGGCAATGCCTCTGGATTAGGCCCCAAACTATGCGAGGATTTGGGATGCCCCCTGCTGCCTCTGGAACGACACCACCTCGCTCCTGATGAATGCTGACTCGTCACTAGTGGTAGCAACGTATGCACACGTGGCATGTGTACGCTGAATGTCAATTCTCTTTGCAATGCAAGGGACGGTATTACGTCTCACTGCTATTTAACTTTAACGCAATTGGCTCGGTTAGCACTGTAGGAGCTGAATTCCAAAGGTGTTTCTGTCCATGATACTTGTCGCAAAAGATTCTGCAGTTCCAGGAAAAGAGAGTGGTACAGCATGACCTGCTCTTTATGGCATAACCACACTGTACCATGTTTATCTTTAGTGTTTTACTTCTTTCAGAGATTCATTCTGTGCGTGCATTTTATATGTTTTAACGTTACCTGAATTATTTTCTAAGTGTGGCGTTTTAGCACAGATTTTTCGTTATTTCTGTGATGTTTCCTTTCTTTTTTCATAAAAAACAGTTTCTTGTAAAACACTTTGGGTCTCAAACAGTTCCTACCTGGTTATACAGATGTACTACTTATACAACTTCGTTCGCGTTTGATACAACACACTTAGCAATGTTGTTTTTAAAAAAACACAAACCCGTTATCAAAACACAGGCAAACATGCAATAAGTATGACATTTTAAATAAGCACGGTATATCAGTTTCAAAACAGCAGTAGTGTCACATTTAGCAAAGTGCTTAATAGAATCTGCGAGATGCTCTTTACACTTCAGCATGCGACAAAGCATGAGTAGCGGATACAATTGCCATGAATTACGTTGGCAAATGTCACGCAGGCTGACAGCAGACAAGTGTTATTAAAATCCAAATTCCATTACCTTTTTTTGCAGCGGTGTCGAAGATGGCACACAGCAGGATTATCAGCGACACGAGCCTCCTCATTCTCGATTCCGATGTAATTACTGATTTATGTTTACTGCTCACGGCGCTGAATGTTGTTTGGAAAGGGCTGCGATTTTAAAGAGAAAGGATAAAATGACTGCAGCCTCCGAGTTTTAAAGGGGGGTGAGGGGGGCTCATGGTGACGCAGACTCCAAATCACAGGACCCAAAGTCCAACTCACGTGGGTGGACTGTGGTTAATGATTCACGTGCAGAGCAGAGACGCTCACAAACAGCAAAACCTAGTTTTAAAAAATGCCCCTCCAATTTCTACAGTTGTGAGAAAATGACCGGTGTGGAGCCGAGGTTGTCTGGTGGTATCGCTGCGCAAGTGATGCGCCCAGAGGGGCAGCAAAAATAGTCTCGAAACAACCAGGAGCAGGCTCGCTCTGAAACATTGAGGGTGTCGTACTGGCGAATGTGGCTGATTGGTTAGATTGCTCTTGCCATGAACAAAGTTTGCCCCCCTCCATAAATCTTGATTACAAGAGTGTACCCACCGCCATGCGTTATGCTGTGGACATCAGAGGTCAATTCGGTATCGAATGCATTGCTGCAGTGTACTCCTCTCCTCGCAACGTCCATTATGTATGATAGTGTTTATCGTACTAGGATCATGTTAAATCTACACAACTACCGGCTGACTGTACCGAGCCTAATGAGCATTCGCTCCCACGCGGGCGGCGCGGTGGCCCAGTGGTTAGCGCTGTCGCCTCACAGCAAGAAGGTCCCGGGTTCGAGTCTCTCGGCTCCGGTGCCTTTCTGTGTGGAGTTTGCATGCTCTCCCCGTGTCCGCGTGGGTTTTCGCCGGGTACTCCGGTTTCCTCCCACAGTCCAAAAGCATGCTCCTGGATAGGTTGATTGGCTCGCAATCTAAAATTGTCCCGCAATGCCCGGCGATGGACCGGCGTCCCGTCGTCGGGTGTATTCCTGCCTTACGCCCTATGTTTCCGGGATAGGCTCCGGCTTCACCGTGACCCTATATAGGATTAAGCGGTTTCAGATAATGAGATGAGAGACATTCAAAGGCTTCCTCACCGGCATGACCGGCCCCGATGTCACCGTTGTTTGAAAGGATAACCCACGGACCACGGCACAGAACCGAGGAATTTGTCCGAAAGGTCGCGGGTTTCTTAGCCACATCGAGTTCACGTTGCCGCTCACTCGGGGAGGTCGACGAGTCGACTGGCTCACGCAGCAGCCTCGACATATGAACGTCGCTCATCGACTGCCCGACAAACGAAAGAACTCTACGAATGTTGGGGGTGGGGGGTCACCAGACAGGACCACGTACTGCAGCTGTGGCCCTTGCCTCGCACCCATTACACGAAGCAGGAGGGTGGGAGGTAACGCATGTTCCTTAAAGCGATACCTAGATTCGATTCCCAATTCTGGCACACGTGTGAATGTATGCTTTCTCCTCGTTCTGTAAGCGGTTTCCTCCAGGTTGTCTTGTTTTTCCCCCCCTCCTCACTGGGTAACCTTTGTTGTTGAAAACTCGCAAAGCCTTGCAAGGACACATTTAAAAATCCACCGCTGAACTCCCATCTGGCCCCGTTTGAGGGTCAGTAGTAACTGTACGATAGCTACGGAGGAATGTGCATATTATGTAACCGGCTCAATCACAAACGAAGATACGCATCGATACATTATCGATGCGTAAGTGTGTGTGAGGACATCAACTTTCGACTGTACACGTGAGACACATTCCCAAAGATGATGGTGGCTCAAAAATCAGTTTGCACGTAAAAAAATCTCCTTTTAATGGGTTGACTTGCTTTGGGACATTACATTTTTAGAGCTCAATTTGCAATCAAATTATCCTCTGTCCGACATTTACCCAAGTTCAACTCAACCAAACAATGGCTTCATGAGTTTACAGTTGTATTTCTTTATTCTAATTATAGTCTCTGCATATAATGCACAAGGTACACGTTTTAATCACGCTACTTTGACAACCGTGAGGTGTGTAGAGAACGTTACAATTCAAGTATTCAAATCAATGCAGATTAACTTACTGCAAGTATGTTAAAATTACCCCCACCCAGCATTCCACAGGGACAATCCCTAATACAACAATAATAAAGAATTACAATTTAGTTTTTTTTAGAAACCCCCCCCCCCCCAACAGATCTGCTTGTTCACTTGTCAATATCACACGTGAAATTTCTAAATACAAAGCAGGAATTTGAGATGGTGAGCTAATGTAAATAGGAATGGTTACATGCTCTGCATACAATTCAATGATTATTGTCATTAGCCGTCATAAATTCAGTGCTGGATGAATTTACAGTTTACAATGCTATGCATGTGTAACAACCTTAAAACAGGCTCCCCCGGTAGAGGCCTGTTGAGAATCGGCTAGCGTCACAGGTTTTCTGTCCCATTCAAACTGTCCCCCAGTTCCTGTCCCATTCAAACTGCCCCCAGTTTCCCCTCCCCTATCAAACTCATTGGTCTCAGTGCAGGCAGCAGAAGGGATCACGATTGGGTCAAGGCCAAAGTCAAGTGCCGGGCGGCACGCTGGCATAGTAGGTAGCACTGTTGCCTCAGAGCAAGAAGGTCCAGGGTTCGAATCTTGGCTCGGGTGCCTTTCTGTGTGGAGTTTGCATGTTCGCCCCGTGTCCGCGTGGGTTTTCGCCGGGCACTCCGGTTTCCTCCCACAGTTCAAAAAACATGCTGCTGCATAGGTTAATTGGCTTGCAGACTAAATTGCCTGCAGTGCCCGGTGATGGACTGGCGTCCCATCGTGGGTATATCCCTGCCTTGCGCCCTGTGTCTACCGGCATAGGCTCCGGCTCACCGCGACCCTGTACAGGACTAAGCGGTTTCTGACAACGATATGAGATGGCAAAGTCAAATGGCACAAGGCGGGAACAGGGGAGGACCGGACCAGATGGGTCTATTCGAACGAAGGCCGGACGGGATGCTGGGCCTATTGTGAAAGCTTCGTCAGAATAACTACGGCTGGCTGGAGGATAGAGACCAGGAGTGGACAGGACGTCATGTAGAGGGAACCTAACATATCCCAGTGATAGCCCAAGTGATAACCCCAGTTACCCTGCTAGTTGTTATACCCCTAGCGTTAAGCCCTTAAAAGTTACAACACATGGGTGTTTCTAACGTTCCATCAATAAACACCTAGAGATTCAACGCCGTCCCCGTCGGTGTCGTTACACCTGTATACAGGTTTGATTTTGCAGCTACAGGCGACCACATCCAGAGGCCCTGTATATCAACGGTGGAATTTTTTTTATAAACTATAGCGTTACACTTGTATGATTTTTACATGCACTGCAATACATCGATTCTTACAAACAAGATTGTACTCATCACGAGATTTAAATCAACATGAATCATCCAAGTCAGTGCATCGTTACCACCCTGTTTTAGTCTCGAAAGGCAGGAAACACCGGACAGTAGCCAGATTACATTCTCTTATATGATTGCTTGGCATACAATGCAATGTATTAAACTGGCACTGAGATTTAATTGTCTTCCTGGCTTTGGAGCATGGGTAAAAAATAATTTCCCTTTCCAAAGAGGCCAAACAGGACTTTCGAATACTTTGGGCTGGCCACACATTAACGCACACATACTGCTGTTAACTCCCGAGATGTCCTTGCAGTGACAGAAATGACTTGTAAAATTAGACACACAGTCGATTAGTGGTAGGCCTCGTGAGGCTGTGGATTAGGAAGCCGTGGACCAGATGTTTCTCTCAAAAGGATTGTCTCCCACACTTGCTTTTCAAGGGAAAATGTTTAATACAATATGCATAAACTCCTGCTGCGTCAATATTAATATTCTCACTACTAGTAAAAATTTATATTAAAAAAAAACCCTAAAACAGCAGTTTAGTAACATATCTAGTAATTTTCAAAATGGATAAGAGTCCCCAATTCCTATATGAGGACTGGAGTGCATGTCAACGCGCACAGTGCATTGTGGGAAGGTAAGTGCAATGCATTATGGGACAAGATGAGCAGCTAAGCCTGCATGTTCACAAAGCAGCTTGGGACATAAATAAACGGGTTAGTGCTTCTGCTGTCAAGAAACAACAGTCTCATTACACATCGCATAAATACAGTGCACTCTGGTTCTAAAATCAAAATATTTTCATCAGTAATCAAGCGACTAAAACATACATTGCAGATTCTTGTGTTGCTTTCATTGCCTTCAGCCACGCTCAAGTCACTGATGTATGAAGGCCTCTGGAAACCTTCAACATCACTCGCGGTTCCCCAATGTCATTGTCAGAAATAAATTTGTCACATGCAGTGTGTATATAAAACGGGTACTCAGTAATTCACAGTGCTGTTATGAAGAATAATACTACATGCTAAAATAAGTTATGTTGGTTTTTTTCACATGCGATAGTGAAATATATATCTCGGTCTTACAAGTGCGCAAGTCTGTCAAGTTATTAGGAGTGTGGTGATCCCAGGTTTAAGACATCGCTAGAGCACTATGGGGTGGCGCGGTGGCCCAGTGGTTAGAGCTGTCGCCTCACAGCAAGAAGGTCCCGGGTTCGAATCTCTCGGCTCGGGTGCCTTTCTGTGTGGAGTTTGCATGCTCTCCCCGTGTCCGCGTGGGTTTTCGCCGGGCACTCCGGTTTCCTCCCACAGTCCAAAAAGCATGCTGCTACATAGGTTAATTGGCTCGCAGGCTAAATTGCCCCGCAGTGCCCGGCGATGGACTGGCGTCCCATCGTCGGTATATCCTTGCCTTGCGCCCTGTGTCTTCCGGGATAGGCTCCGGCTTCACCGTGACCCTGTATAGGACTAAGCGGTTTCAGACAATGAGATGAGATGAGAGCACTATGGTTAGAAGTTCGCCTAGTGTTTACCAGCACTACGAGTTCATTTTTGACGTCACATACTTTGATCAGAGCACTACATTTCAAGCAAAGGCGCGTACATTATTAGCCACAGCAGTGTTGAGTCTAAGCAAGAACAAGTATTCAAAAAAATAAGTGCGGCAATATTATAAACCAGTAAAAAAAAACCACGAGATGTTTTGACTTCCTCTTCTGCTTTCTCTTAACAAACATTGCAGCCGGTGAGACAGAAGAACACGAACCGGTATTTACAGTGCAGGACCAATAGTCACAGGTGTAAACCACCCCCAGCTCTCCCCCGCTTCTGTACAGAGGGTATCGTGCCTCGCTAGCTCGTAGGCGCACGCCCCGTCGAGCGAGCGCTTGACGAGAAAAAAAACGACTCTTTCCATCGGCATACGCCATCTGTGCCCCAGCGCCGCGCCGCACAGGACCAGGCCACGACGGCCCGGCTGCTGGCGCCGGGTCGTTTCTCCACCGCAGAAGCCGAGTCGTGCCGGTGGCGTCGTGCGGAATACGCAGTGCCGAGAAACGCGTGCCAGATGACGTGGCTGTGGCCTTGCAGCATGCTGGCTTAATGTGTATTGATCACATCGGTTAGTTATCGGCTGTGTATTATTATTATTATTACTCGTGTTAATTAGGCCTTGCCCCTGCGTGGCCCTGAGTTGAATTCAAATGTATCGTGTGGCCAGAGTATCTTGGTTTGGTCATGGCTCGGCGTGAAATAACACCTGTAGTGTTAGGGCCTCCTTGTTGGCACAATTTGGATTTGGCAATGGAAAAAGGGTAAAGGTGGACGTGAAGACGCAGCAAGGATTACAGAAGAAAGTTACAAGTCGGGCACAATAATAACAATAATAATTGCATTTATAGGGCGCTTTTCACCCGGGGGTCACAAGAAATGTGGCATAGTCACAGGAAATGATCCCACGGATCACAGAACGGATTTCGGATGCAACCATCGAATGGAGTTCGGAAAAAACATCGCATAGATTGTCGCATGGTTGCAGGGATTACGGAATGGTTGCAGGGGGTCACGGAAGAGCTGCCAGAACCATACAACGTCTGCGACAGTCGCACACCGAACGATTGCACGGAGCACGCTAAGAGTTTTCGAGAACACCCGATCGTGGCAGGGATCGCGCAACGGCCGAAGGCGATTCCAAGCACGGTCGCCGGGATCACGCGACCGTCGTCGCCGGCATCACAGCATGGTTTCTCCCCCACGGTCCCACCGGCATCGGGACGGCTTCTCCGGGTCCGTGTCGCAGTCTGAGTCCACCTGGACGTTGAACTGCGGCGCCGAGCGACCGCTCGTCCGTGCCTTGGGGCTAGAGGTGGGGGATGGGCACGAGATCTTTAGGTGCAGGGTGATTCTACGGGGTGACGGGACAGGGATGGGCGTGCGGCATCGTGGTGGTGGGGGGGGGGCATCGAGGGTGGTCAGGGCAACAGGAGTCGTGCGCAGCGGAGGGAAAGAAGCACAGGAGTGGGATGGCAGGAAAGAAATTGAATAGCGGAGGGATATGTGTCAATGAAGACGAATTGTAACGTAAAAGAAAAATACCAATAGAGTAAGGTGGAAGTATGAAATTATATTTCAAATAAGATGTTAAGGGCTCAATATATTAGTTGAAATAAGGTCATGAGCAAAGAAGCGATGCACGATAGATCACAGCGAGCAATGAAGGAAGCAAAACAATTGCCAAGGGCAGAACGACACAATGAATGATGGAAGCCAGGAAGGAAGACAAAAAGGAAATGTAAGTGATTAGTACGTGAGGTGTTCTCACAGAAGCGTAAGCCTGTTGAACACAGACAGAAACACTGTCATCTCAATGACAGAACAATATACTGGCGACGACGCAGTAAAGCAACGCGAGTGAAGGCGAGGAACTCTGTGGCTGCGGCGAGACGGCAGCACGGGAATTTACCGGCGATCCTTGAGGTCCAACTGGCTGTTGGGAAGGAGCTCCGCGCGCAGCTGTTCTGCAGAAGGATGGACCTTGAGCTTCTCCTGGGTATGAAGAGAGACACGGACGCTCCGCTCGATGTCCATAGGGGTACAGGCATCTCGAGGTCCGCCACCTCACTCTAATGATTAAGCACCACCCCTGTGGATGATACCTGTGCTGTGGTTGGAATGGGACCAAGCAGACACATTTGGAGGGAAATTGCTGACTGAGCAAATACTGTGGAATCTAGCAGCAGTAAGTGATGGCATCATCGATATTGGCTGGGATGACCTCTTTAGCCAAATTGTAATGGGGGGAGAGGGGGGGACATTACTGATGATTAGGGGGCATGGGGGTCCTACATTGAGATGTTTGGCAAATTGCATTAACAGTAGTTTGGAGTTATGGGCAAGGTAATGAAACAACATCCAGTAAAAGTATCATGCAAATGAGGGGACAACAAAATCACTCTTAAGAGCTGCTCTTTCGGGAAAGCTGTATCAAGCATTCCTTCTTTCTCGTTCGTGACGTTTCGCCTGCTACGTTGCAATCCAGCATCGGACGCCTACAACGCGGGAGGCCGATCGTCGCTCAGAAGAGAGGAGGATCGCTTGACGCCGCTTTCCAGGAAAGAGCAGCTGTCACGTGCAGTTCTCACAACATCGTGGCCGTGCAAACCACCGTCAACACGAGAGGTCAAGACTCGACATCGCCCTCTCCTGGCCACATTGCAGAGCCACTCTTGGCAACGCCGAGATAAACAGCCTTGCTTGGCCTCTCGCTCCCAGCAACGAACCCAGTGTGAGCGTCGCACCCGCCCCCACGTACAGGGAGACACGCCCACCCTTGCGGAAGTGTGAGTGAAGCATGATTGAGGTGAGAACGCTTGATGTTCGAGCTTTGCACATATTTATACAATTATATCCGTAGTTGGTTGATAATGAGGTATTCTGTATTATCCGCAGGGCTGTGGAGTTTTGATGTGACTACGTATGTTGGTGGGTGTGTTTGAAGGCACGTGGTGTTAAGCGGTTTGATGGAGGCATTGTTATTTGGGAGAGGGGGGGAATCTTTTGTGAGTTTTGGCACGAAGAGCACGTGGCTGCATGCGGCGGCCATCTTAGGTACGCACGGCATTTTTTTTATCGAGTGTGAGTGAAGCATGATTGAGGGCTGTGGAGTTTTGATGTGACGACGTATTTTGGTAGGTGTGTGTGAAGGTGCTGTTGTCTGCAGAGTAATAAATATCATCATTTCGGGAGAAGATACGTGTGGAATCAATCAAGTCCTTGTGGAAGGGGAGTAACGAGTGTCGGCGAACCAGGAGCGGTGCATGCGCGGCACGAGGGGGATTAAACAAAAACACAATGCAGAACTCTACCATCTGAATCACCTCCTCCTCGCCACGTGTGCACTCGCGCGCGCCGAGTTCAACCCGGTGTCTGACATTCTAGCCGGCCTAGGCGCCGGCCTTCAGTCTCTCGTGCGATCGGCGGCCGTATCGTTGGGTACAGAGGGAGACGGCGCAGGTTGGAGCCGGTTTACACCCGGCTCGACGCCGCTGAGCCCGCTGACGGCGCATCGGTCACCGGAGCTCACGTCGTCACTCTCGCTGTCGGTGCCGCTCTTGGACCTCCTCTTCTTTTTCTTCTTCTTCTCGTCCTCCTTCTTCTTCTTGTCCTTCTCTGGCATGACGTCGTCGAGCCAGCTGAGGTCGTGCTGGGAGAAGATGCACTCCATCGCCTTGCGCACCACCAGCAGCGCCAGCACCTGGCACCGCAACGACAAAACGAAATGAGCAGGAGAATGCGTCAGTAAATAAGTGAGGAGATAACAGGGTTCACGTTTCTCCTACGAATAAAGGTGTCCATATGAAGAGTTGACACCAAGGGCTGGGCCACCGGAAGTGTTAAATATTTAAAGCTGTTCTGCTAAATGCAATTTTGTGGAGGCATTGCAACGATAAAACGTGTTATGCTTATAAGGATGTAAGGTCAAGTTGATATCTGGTACAACTCTATTTTTAAAACATATATATATATAAATGGATACAGTTCATAATGCGCACATGTTCAAATTTAGAAGGTATTAATTCGAGGAGAGAATGACTCACAGGTGAGAATTAACCGCAGAGAGGCAGGGAGAGGGAAAGGCAGCCACCTGCTTGCCTGGCGACAAAATATGACAGACACTGCATCCTATACATCATGATGTCTCATCTCATCTCATTATCTGAAACCGCTTAATCCTATATAGGGTCACGGTGAGCCGGAGCCTATCCCGGAAACACAGGGCGTAAGGCAGGAAT
>JAZEWT010000012.1:15042412-15057608 GCA_036362905.1 Mordacia mordax
ACAGCCGCGTCGATCGCTCCCTCTCTCTCTCTCCACACACACAGCGTCTGAGGATGCCTCGAACGTGTGAGGCGAAACGTCGCGATGGAGGGAGAGGGAGCGATCGACGTGGCTGTCCAGAGAGAGCAGCTTTTCAAAGCAATCATAAGCCAACAATGTTGTTTTATTTACCCCCAATATTTTAATAATTGTGTACAATTACCGTATTGTCATGAGATGCCGTGCCCACTCAGAGCTACACATGGCGCTTAGCATCTTCTCGCGTTATAATGAAAGTGAGCTACGATCGGTTAAATCTGCGATTCATTCAGGCGACCAAATTGCCCACAAACTAGGGTTGCAGCAGCATATTCTCACATGCATTGATTATGAAAAAATGTTGGTTAGAATCCATTTAAATATATCTATATGCTTGAATTCAGCCAACTGAGTGAAAACGTTACTTCAACATGTTTTTTATTATTGGTGTTATATTTGTGCAGAACGAGTGGATGCCATTGACTGACAACACCTGAGAAACTACGTTAATCAAGGAAGGATGAAGTCTGAATGAAAATTTTAGGATCTCAGCTGCACTGGCTCAATGTTCTGACCTTCTGAGCCACCTCAATTTCATATAAGGCAGTGTTAATGATAACAGTGTTGAGATTTATTCAGCGTGCAATGAATAAATAAACGTGCAAATGTGCGCATACATAAATGCAGTAGATTTGAATTGAAATATGATAATGATTAAATAAACACGTATGTGGAGGGTCCCTGTTGGTGGAAACAAATCATTATTAATTAGACTGTTAATTTAAGCATCTTTCTGATTGTAATAACTGCAATTTAGAAGCATAATCATCAGTGTACTCTCTCCGTTTTTCAGATGCATTGCATGTAAATGTATAACGTTGCTCGCAAAAAAAGCTTGTTGTTGATTAATTGCTTTCAAGAAGTACATTTCACCCCATTTATGTGCTCGTTCTTATTACCATTAATGTACCCCTCGGCCAATTGCACCACAAAAGTACCGCGTGTAGCGAATATATTAAAATAATATACATGGGAACATTGTTATTCGTAACATTACTGTTTTTATAATTGTTGGTTTCTACGTGAAGTATGAAAGGTAGCGAACTTCACTGGAACGTCCTGTAAGGCTATTTACTTATTGCCTACAATGCCACATAGAATCAACTAACACAAAGGCGCGGCCCTGCAATTCCTCGCTCGTGCCACTGCGGGCAGAAGGGCCTCCATGCGAGGAGGCTCTAGATTCGCCATTCTCATCCATCAGTGGGGTGCGAGCACCACCTAGCGGTCCGTGGAGATCAGATCCCAAGTGGGCCACGAGGTACAAATGGTTGAGAAGCCCTGCTCCAAGAGGGGTGGAAGGGTGGTGCGGTGGTAACATCTGCGCCACACAGACATTAATTCCTGCCCGATACGGTTCGATTCCCATCTCGGGCGTCGTCCTTCGTGGAGTTTGTGTTCTCCGCCTTATGTGTGCCGGTTACCTCCGGGTGCTCCAGTTTGCTCCCACGACAAACACTAATAAATTGGCCAGTACCATCATAACACAGGGTGCAGCCATAAGTCGGTCTACCAAGAAAAATGAAATCACTTTGTGAGGAATATTATTTGTTATAGAAATTGTTCAGTCGCCTCTATCATGTCGCATACACATGTTGCAAGAATTTTTACGAAAGCACAAGCTAGTCAATTCACTACTGCACCCAGCGCATTGCAATCATTGTTTCCAAACCAGTGCAAACAAACATAAACATAATTATTGTTGGTAAAGCAACTTATGTCGCACCCTGTATATTTGGATGCAGTGTCTGGCGGGTTGGCGCCAGCTATCAGCGTGGCTATCTCGCCCCAACCCACCATTCCTGCAACACTTTGGGACCTCTGGTTGAAAGGTGTTACTATATAAATGTAGTAAACCATGATTATAAATTGTTTGATCGACTCTTTCCATGCTGCTCAGACGTGTTGCAGGAGGATGAAGTACCCACACTTTGCCCCGCCACATGTGATGCACCCCATACATCCCGCTGGGTAGGATATACTGTTGCTCTACGTCTGTTGTTCAGGTGGCAGGCAAAACGTCGACAAACCAATGGCGCATTATCAAAAGGGTTGGGATTTTGAAATGCGGCGAATTAAACAAAAGTATTTTGTCAAGAGGGCAAGCGTCAAGCAAAACCGCCAGGGAAGCAAGCAAATGGAGCGAGAGATGAGAGTGCTCGTTTTAAAAATGTGGCCGTTTATTTAATCTGTGGGCCGTAACGAACGTTTTTACTGCCGTTCCTGCCGTTGCCAGTGTTGGCAGTGTTGCATCTTGCACTTAGGGCACTGAAGCAAGAACTGTGCACACTGCAGACGCATCAGCAGCAATGCAGGGCTGTGAGCTAGCATTTGCTGCAGTGCAGCATTTTCACAAGGGGGAAAAAGCGACATCGAGTCGTTCACATCATGCCTTTTAGATTCAGCACAATTTTTCCATCGACACCTTAATCTTAGCGCTTGTAACTTAGTACCTTAATTATCTCGCGTATTAACCCTGCATCTAATCCGTAGCTCCACCCGTGGGTTAATTCCAACATTGGTTCGCAATTCCACGCATTTAAATCTGTCAAGTTCATTTTCTTCTGTTGTATGGTTGGAGTCAGTAAAATGCCTCATCTGGAGCTGTTTTATTTCATAGTACATTTCAATAATCTTGCTTTTTTATGCGACTTTTCCCAAGTAAATGTCATAGCTGTCATGGCCCAAACACCTCGTCTGTCATCTCAAGTCAAAACACACTTTTTAAATGTCACCAACGGAGGGGATTATTAAACGTGAGTCACGCTTAAGTTGCGTTTTGTCAAAATTGGCCGCCATCGATAACTGCAGCCCACCTCTCTGAAGGTGTATTGGCCTTATGGGACTCATTAAAATGGATCGTAATTTAGCCAGGATGAATGTTGAGATTCACACACATCTCATTTCAAAACGGCACAGAGGCCCAATAGCAGCAATAATTTTATTTCTGCAACAAATTTAGAAAATCTGTAAACGCGTCTGATTTATATTGGGGCAATGGCCTTAAACTGTCAAACTTTTACATGTTTTTTTCCTGTAATATATCAATAGTTTTGTGTGATTTATCTCAGTGTTGTTCTAATAATTGTACCGTGACCATGTCACCAGATACTATACCCAATGACGGTTTACACGAAGCCTTGTGTCTCTTCGTTGTGTTAGAATACAAATGAGAGGGGGGCATGGTGGCACAGTGGGTAGCGCTGCCACCTCACAGCAAGAAGGACCCAGGTTCGATTCCTGGCTCGGGTACCTTTTCAGTGTAGAGTTTGCATGTTCTCCCTGTATCCGCGTGGGTTTTTACTGGGAACTCCGGTTTCCTCCAACAGTTCAAAAACATGCTGCCTAGGTTACTTGTGTGAACTAAACCGTCCCTGGTGCCCTGAGATGTAATAACTTGATTACCCCTCCCCACTGGATAACTGTTGAAAATAGCTACAAAGCTCAACCGTTCTTTCCAGCTTAATTCAACAATGACTGAGTTATGACCAGATTGGATGACAACTTCGGAAGGTCCTGACAAGATGCCTCCCCCCCTACCCCCCACTAAGCATGCATTAGCAGGTGATAAACAGGAAAACCAATGCAGTGTTTTCTGCGTGGACGGCACTACGTGCAAGGGGATAGGACACCAGGACACTATGTTAACCTGTGAAACGCTTGGGATTTAAATCCAACATTCAGAGTGCACTGTGCTGGTATTTTTTAAATTCACCCTCCTTTGGCCACAGTATCCGTCCACGAAGCAATACTATGTTTAGCTTTAGTAATCACAGCAGGTTACGGCTGTTAAAGCAAAGAGCTTTTTTAAATCCGCGTAACCAAAAGCACGGGACGGTAAGATAGAAACATTTGAGATATTTTTCCCGATCTCAGGGGGGGTTCAGATAACGCTCCCCGCCGGCCCTGCGGCGCCGCCTGTCTAACTCATAGTGGATCGTGTGCGGTGGCACAGCCAGCGTAGGCGCCGGTGTCGTGTGGCGGAGGTTGCGAGATGGGCGTACCAGGGAGAAATCGGTGTCGTTAGGTCCCAGCGTGGTTGCCACTGTTACCGTGCCATTTACGACAGAGTTGGCTGTGAAGGAGAGGGTGGGGGGTGGGGTGGAAATGTGAAATAAAATGAAATTAAACAAATGCATGATAAATGGCAGCAGGCTTTTCTGAAGCGTTTTACATTCACACACACACACACTGTGCACGGTCTAATGGCCACCAGAAAGCTACAAATGTAATATTCAATTATTTTAAAAGCCCTGCTATGGGGGGCACCTGGATCTGTAAAATCGACTTCTATGCCGGGCTGCAATTTAGAAGCCGCAGCAAAGGAGTTCAGAGGCAACGTTGCAAGGACTCTCGAAAGGTCATGCAAAAAAAAACTCGCTCCATCAACCACATGGACTGGGAGGCTGCGGTGAGCATCCGACCGGTTTGCTTTCGAACACGTTCCGCTGGACTGGGCCACATGGAGGGAACGAGCGTCGGTAAACTGAGAGAGAAGCGCGCGCGTTGCAAGCAACAATGCAGCGCAACTCCACACTCGACTGAAGCACAGAAATACTGTGCAAGGGATTTTGTTTCTGTACTGCCTTCCACCGTCCACCATAGAGCAACCTGCTTAATACACGGAGATTACTGAAGTACTATCCAGGCCAAAACCTGTTTGGAGTCCGAGATATGAGCAGATTGGGTCCATGCCAAGTGATTTGGACAAAGGCATTATTAATAATACACAATATACAACAATATTATACAAAAGGCATTACATTCCTACGTGGTATCCTCACTTATTGGGAATATAGACGTGGATATATATAATTGGGCGGCGCGGTGGCGCAGTGGTTAGCGCTAACGCCTCACAGCAAGAAGGTCCCGGGTTCGAGTCTCTCGGCTCCGGTGCCTTTCTGTGTGGAGTTTGCATGCTCTCCCCGTGTCCGCGTGGGTTTTCGCCGGGTACTCCGGTTTCCTCCCACAGTCCAAAAGCATGCTCCTGGATAGGTTGATTGGCTCGGAGACTAAAATTGTCCCGCAATGCCCGGCGATGGACCGGCGTCCCGTCGTCGGGTGTATTCCTGCCTTACGCCCTGTGTTTCCGGGATAGGCTCCGGCTTCACCGTGACCCTATATAGGATTAAGCGGTTTCAGATAATGAGATGAGATGAGATATATATAATTCAATACAGCCATACAGCTTGGTATTCATAGCGTGCAATATACGATTCACTGAGGACCAAGATCAGAACAAGAGGTACTAGATGTAAGGATGCAGGCTCTCGGATGGCTTTTGGATCTAAACGAACAAACTCAATGCACTATATTATGCTCAGCTGGCACAAGAAGTTTTGGAACAGATAACTAGAACAGAAAGCTGTCCTTAAGGGAGAGAACGTTGTATTTTAAATGCGTTTTTTTTTTGTGAACACGAAAAAATGTGAAATGAATGCGGTTTGACCCAGATTCCTGCTCACATAGCCACTATCGCAGGCAAACCCGAATCGCTAAATTGGGAGAGTGGGTAATGGGTGGAGGACACGTCTGAGTGACTCTGCACGGGCTTAAAGGAGATGAGAGACACAACGCACGTACTCACTGGTGGCGCAGAGCGGCGCGCGTTCGCAAGCAGTGGATCGAGCAAAGAGAGGAGAGAAAGAAGAGAAAAAGGCATTGGGTGAGACTTGGGAGTAGAGTGAACTTCGCTGTCCAAGCAAACGCGGAGGCCGCTGAGCGCATACGCACGCCTCGTCCTGTGTCTTGTCCCAAAAATGATGGCTGGCTTTGTGCCGACACAAGGATGCACATTGAATGGGGACAGTGTCATATAAGTGAGAGCAAAATAAAAAAAAAACATCAAGCCAAGTGGCAAATATAGACTTCGGAGGATGGCGCGCGGCTTTCCAGTAACACAACGGCAATCACTAATTTCGATTTTAGATTTAGGGTACAGAGGGGAAAAGGTCATCGCGCCAAACTGGCACGTTTCAATGGGATAAAGTTATGAAACATCTTATAAGCGCAGTCAAATAAAAGCAGGCGCAATAGCACAAGCAAACGTTTTGTGAAGTGCAATCGGTTTGTATAGACAGACGTGTTTCTCTGTGCATGCACACTTTTATAATTAGAACCGAAAATGTCAAAAGCCCTAATATGTACAATGGAATATTCGTCATAGAGAATTTCTCTTTGTGAGTGTGAATGTATCAATTTATTGAATGTTTAGAGAAAGGGCTCAACGTGGAATGTTTGTATTTTAATTCCAAATCAATAAACCGCTTAAGCACATTGTATATTAGAAAAGACGGTGATGAATGATGAGCCCTAAGATTACTAAAAGTCCACAAACTTACACATCTACTGAAAAACATCTTTAATCTAGCAAAATAAAATCAGTAAAACATCTCCCTCTGGAGACTCTGAACCACCTTCGCGCTACAGTGAGCCCCAACAAAAAGCAAATGATCGCGGGTCGATTCTCACTGAACAGAGCATCAGTCCAGGTCTGTAGTGATGTGGGTTTTCATGGCTTGATGGGTGAGAATTGCTTTCCATAGCTGTTCTTGCAGGAACTCTAAAGTGATGGCAGGTACTCACACTTTACTCCTACACGCGAGACCTGCCACTCGACACGGCTATCCATGAATAAAAATGCATAACGCGCCGCACAAATTCCACGCGCTGCCGCAGACAAGTCACAGATACGGAGCCGTAGCGAGGGAACTGCAGAGAGGGGGAAGTCAGGCAGGCGAACAGCCAGCGCCAACCTGCCAGACACTGCTTCCTATATATTCCGATGTTATCGGCAGATCAATGAGTCTTTTATTTCAGCTGTGGGAGGAAATTGTAGAAGCCGCAGGAAACCAAGGCAGAACAGGAGGAGAACACACAGAAAGGTCGTCTGAGGTGTGAATGGAACCGCCTCGCGCAGGACTTTCACCACTGTGTCACCCTGCCGCCCAAAACTGCTACGGAAAATAATTTTCATTTTCCAGGTCACTGGTAGATGAGTAGGTGCCATGTGACTCGTAGCCACAGTAGGGAGTTTACTGGATGCATTGTACCAGCAAGTGCAAATACAATTTCTTTGGAAATGAGAAGTTAATGTAAAGAGTAAAGGTGCAGCCCTGCAACTGCTTGCTCATGCCACTGCTGATGGAAGCGTCTGCACTATAGCAATGTCTAGAGTTCCCCGAGACAGGATTTTGGCAAATTCTTTCACTCTGGCCTAACGACACGAAAGGGATGAGATGTGCTCTCACTCTACTCCAAAACACGCAACCTGCCGATGGACCGTGGCCGGGTGGCCAGAGGACTTGGAGGACGGGGATTTTAAGAAACTCTCACCGCTGTTTCAACTGTTACGCAGGGAACGCGAATCACATCGGTGACCCCTGCATCTCCGTACTGCAAGCACGGTGGTGCTGCGTCATCTTGGGTCGGCTCGAGTGACAATTCGAGCGGCTCCACACTTGCGAGCATGGCTCAGTGACTCGTACCTGGGTCTGGCGCCTGGCAGGTGCAGGTGTACAGCGTGACGTAGTCGGGCCTATAGTCGAAGTTTATGGGGTAGTACTTGAACAGGCCGAGCATCTTCTTGATGGCGTCGTAGATGAAGATGAAGCTGATGAGGGCGGAGAAGCCCTCCTCCGTGAAGCGGGTGAAGTACTGCACCAGGTAGGAGGCGTCCGTCGCCACCAGAATAATGCTCATCAAGGCCGACCACAGCCCGATCCACAGCCGGAACTCCAGATAGTCAAATTTGTTCTCCCTGGATGCACCGGGATGAAAGAAAAATCCCAGATAGGTGGCAGTGAAATGTCTACACGTAATCGACTCCCTGTGGACACGTTTGGCAACGAATTTCCAGCTCGTCCATCTGGTTTTTAACTGGTCTCTTACATGCTCTGGGATGACGGTTCTCCTTTAATTATATACACATCACATATATCTCAGATATACATCAGCAATTCACCCAAGTATAAAACAACTCATTACGCAGAAATAAAGTATGGAGGCTGGAAGAAAAAAGTACAATACAGAACACGATTTGCTGTATATCCTGCATAGACTGCTCGTGCTTAGTACCAAGTACTGCTAGCAAGCGCACAATACAGGTGGCAAGATACACGCTGGGGTAACCAGGCCAGGTCCATGCATGGCCTCACTTGTCCGCACAACACTGATGTTCACACACAATACACCTTCACGTCATCCCGATGGGGACACGGAAACACTCGCCAACCGTGGCCGGGGAAGCACGCGCTCACGCTCACGCAACCGCCGCTCACTTGCTGAAGTTAAAGAGGAGCCTCTCAAACACCAGCACGGGTCCTGTGCTGCTGAGGATGATGAGCGGCTGGCCGGAAAACATGCAGAACACAGCGCCAGACAGGGCCGTGCCTAAGAAACTCTCCAGCACGCCCTGAGAAACAAGCACAAGCAACAAAAAAGCACACACACACACAATAGAATTAGATATGATAATGGTAATTAGTTAACATTTATATCGGTGGGTTTTTCACTCAGATGTCCAGAGGTGCTGCAGCAGGGGTGGGAGAGAGGCAGCCATGTAGACAGCCAGCGCCAACCCGCCAGACACCGCACCCTTATACATGACGATGGAATCTGGCAATTAACTGAGTGTTTTTTAGTTGTGGGGAAAAAAAAAACTGCAGAACCCGTAGTGATCCCACGTTGAACAGGGGATGAAGACACAAATTCCACGCAGCAAGATGCCCCAGGTAGGAAACGAACCACCCCAGACACTGTTCATACAGAACTTGTCACGTTACTTTATATATAAACAAAAAAATGTCATAAAAGCCATTACCTGTTTGATACAGCCCCAAAATAGGCTGGCTCATACAAATATGCATTTAAATTAGATTCCAAAGACTTTATTGCGCCGGCATTTCTAATGTGACTTGGAAGAGAGTTTTATAAGCGGGGCGCATTACAACTAAAGGCTCTCCTACTGCGATGCCAAGAAGAGATCTATATTTGAATGTCGTGGTTGAAATGAAGCAGCAAATTAGTTCCAAACATGCTTTTCAAACCGAAATTATTGAGCGCTTGTCAACAGCGTGTAACACAGAGTAAGTGGAATTGATTCCTGCTGAGATGTTGGGGAATACCCTGGCCTCTCTATAATTTTCATGCCATGTGGGTTACCAATGACGAGACGTGGATGTTTGGAAGGATGACCCGCTCATGATAACACCTTCGTCAACTTACATTTAGTTAATAAATGCACAATACATTTTTTTGTCAGCATTTAACGTTTCCATCAATGGAATCACAGCATCCGTGTCCTTGTAAACGTTTATTCCCAGTTCTCTCATTACAAAAAACCGTGCTGCATCCTGCCACCCTTGCGGCCATTCATAATTGAGATAATTATTCTCATTCCCGTTCGAATGGTCAATTCCACGTTCGTCGGCAAACACGTTTATGTGCAGAGGCAGCAAACGTGAACCCCATGTGTGTACAGTCATAGTGCTGCAGCTACGGTGAATATTGAAACCGTCGATGCAACAGGCGGCAACATCCGTCTCTGGGTTTCACAGGCAATCGGAGCGATAGCTGCTGACGCCAAGCAGTGCAAATCAGCACTGTGTACATGAATAAATAAGACTTCGCCGAATAACATCGAAGAACTGAGATGTGCAGAAAAATACAAAAAGCATATCGTGTTAATAAAAGTTGCTGAAAATGTGTTACATTGACGTAGGCTCCAATGACTTGACGTATGAGCTGCTCTTTTGGGATAGCCGTGTTGAGCGTTCTTCCTCTCCCCTTCGTGATGCTTCGCCCCCCCCACGTTGGGAGGCCTCGCGACGCTTCCAACGTGAGAGGCAAATTGTCGGGGAGGCTGAGGAATGCTCGATACGGCGACCTCAAAAGGTCGGCTCTTCGAAGTCATTCTCGAAGCTACTTTTGCTGCGCTATTGTTTTACGCGCAGCGCTAGATGATAGAATGAAACTGGAAACTTCGAGATTGCGCGTGTACGGTGCCAACCCTTATACCAAGGCCACTCCCGGAGCGGTGAGTGGTCGTCGCTTTATGTTTGAACACTCCCCGTGTGTCCGCGTGGGTTTTCGCTGGGTGCTCTTGTTTCCTCCCACCGTTCAAAGACATCCTGCTGCCTAGGTTTATTGGCCTGCTGCGAAAATTGCCCCCAGTGTCCTGCGATGTACTGGCGTCACATCATGGGTATCGCCCCGCCTTTCGTGCTCTGTGTGCCGAGATAGGCTCCAACCCCCAACGCCCCTGCACAGGACTAAGCGGGTATTGATGATGACAATGAAAGGAAGGGATGGGTGCATAACTGCTCATTACTCTCTGTTCATGGTGAAAACACAGTGCTCTATGGAGGTTGATATCGAGGGAATCAGCCCGTTTGTCACATTACCCAGAGCACAGCGGTTATTGCTGTAATTAATATGACAGCCCTGCCGCTGTTGACTTCACAAGTGCACCCTCGATCAATATTGAGCCTGATTAGTTACAGGTCAGTGTAGGACAAATAAATAAAAAAATATGGTCAATAGCCCTTTCGACTAAGCGTATTGTAAACAAAATTGTTGTAGAATCGTTCACTAGAGAGCCGTTATGGATTGCTGTATATTACTAATAATAATAATTGCATTTATCGAGCGCTTTTCACCCGAGGGTCACAAAGCGCTGCACAAAGCTGCGGAGAGAACGTTTGCTGACGATTCAGTTCAAAGGAAGAAGTATCAAGGACACACACGAAACTAATTTATACAGACAACACAGAAGAGGCAACGCAGACGTTAACACGAATTAAAATCCCAATGCATACATTGGCACTGAGTACTCTAAACGGTAAAATTCCATGCGGTGCAACTGAAATCGGTTCATAATGCACTCAACAACTGGGGAGAATTGTGGTGCAGTGGTTAGCTCACTGTACTAGGAACCTGCTGCCGAGGTTAATCGGCCTGCTGAGTAACCCCAAAAAGTATGCTCTGCGACGTATTGGCGTCACATCCTGGGTATTCCACCTGCCTTGCGCCCTCTGTCGGCCGGGATAGGCTGCAGCCTCCCACGACCCTTAACAGGATTAGGCGGGTATAGATCATAATGCTGACTAGGAAGCCAGCGACACCAGTTTGATTCCTGGCAATAGTGAATACCCGCAGCAAGTAATGTCTGAAACGAGTCCTGATGGCCAGTGTCTTCACTGGCCATCAGTCATGAGGATTGTTGGACACCGGGCTGCAATGTATTATTTTTGTTATTGTATCAAATATTGTTACAGCGCACACTACCTTAAAGATAGCTTTCCATCCAGTATTATTCCAAATAATGTATTAAACTATATTTATTATTTGAGCTCAGAGAGAGGTTATCCATTAATCACATGAGTGTGAATCAGATTATTTAACATTGGAAGCTTTTGTCGGTGTGTAGAGCATTAAGCAGGCTTTCCCTCTTTGTTATCCTATCAAAGCAAATATTCCATGCAAACGCTAAGAGATTTTCATCTAATGAGTAACACAGAGGGCTAACAAAATAGGGCAGCGATGACAATGGAACCTGGTCCAATAATTCACCCAGAAATAACACCTATGTCTGCAGCCCTCACACACACAGCATGAGGCAAGGATGACTGGTTGTGTTGCACAGCTCTTCAATGCAATTTCAGGTCGTACCCACGTATTGAACAGCACCATGTCTGACGTTGTTTTCCACGTGCTGGCACTGTTGTGAACTGAACGCAGCCATTCATTCCGCTTCTAAAGAAACGTTTAGCACGCGGAGACAAACGTTCGACATTGTGTCGAGCAGTATGCTGTACAATCACAAAATGCACCTGAGATTGATGGTGTAATACCACCGCTTGGTCCAACCGTTATAACCATTCACTACACCCTTCTGTCTTCAAGAAACACTGTGGCATTGACTGGATTATCGCGATTCCTGGGCATAGTTGCTGTCTATCGCATAACGTAATGCTGGTGGAGTTGCTGTTGCACAGTGCAGATCTAGCGTGGCAGTGGAGGCGTACCGAATTCACCAAATACAATACGAAGCCTCTGACTTTCGGCTTATGAGAGGGTTTAAAAATGCTCAGTCCAGGTTAGTAATTTCGACTACTGTGTATATTCCTGGTCTGTATGGTGAAAACGTAGAAAGTGTGTTATTTTCAGCAATATATAATATAGTTTGAAATCGCAATCGCTTGGATTAGGTTGCAGCTTCACAAAAACAAATCACAAGAATACGGCTCTGGAGTTGACCTAAGCAAGAGATCCCTTTTAAGCGTGCATCCATCATCTTCGTCGGGTCCCACAATGTCATCGACTCCATCTGCGGGCGGCTCCCTTTGAAAGTGTGTCGCTCCCTTAGCAAAATCAACCATGAGCCACTTACAATAAGCCATGTGGCTGGGTTGGCTCAGCCTGCAAAGGCTGCAGTGGGGAATCTGCTTGGGTCCCACTAAGCCGGATTACAAACCGAGCCAACTTGCTTTCCATCGGTGAGGGCAATGTGGCATTAGAGAAGGTTTTGGCAAATGTTCGGTCGTCAGGAGCTCTTGCCTGCATGTTGTCAGTGGCATCACCCAGCAACCCGCCGAATGTGATGGCGTTGGTGATGGTGGCCAAGTAGATGAAGAGGGTGGCCGATAGCGACTGGATGCTCAGCGCGTCGTAGATGTCGCTGCAGAAAAAGGGCAGCTTTCTCTTGATGTCACTGTAGAGGCCGCCAAACACTCTGTGGAGGGTACACGGACAAATAATGTGCACAGGTGTTTTAACAGCATTTGTATTCAAAAGTGTTTGTGTGATTATATATGAGACCACGCGTGCGTGTGTGTAGTGCAGCGGTAAAAACGCTGCGCTATGAACCCGCGACCCCAGTTCATTTCCCGCTCGATGGCCAATAAAAGTGATGGTTTTCTGAAACGGACCTGGGCCTCCCCTAAGTCCAAATTTCGTACCTGGTGTGATGTGTAAACATCGCCACTAAAGAGGCAAAGGTGGCTTTGGTGTGGCCACCCACTTCCTCATGTGCCAGGCTGGCCTTCGTAGGTGCCATTCGGAAACATTACTTGATCCTACAATCGGTCTTTGCATGGCACATGTTGGTGTACGTGTGGATGATTTCAACGGTTAAGTTCAAATTGTGTCTGTGGAACGGTCATGGATGCCCACACTCCCCAGAAGCATGCTTCCAAAAAACAATTACATGTAAAAAGTTTTTAGTTGCGCTCGCAGATCCAGCGTGCACGTTGAAAGCCTAGAATTACAGCAAATATTGAGAGCTTGAAAACACAAGCAGTAAATGATGACGATACGCATAATTAGTGATAAAGATTGTGAATATATAACATTTAATATGATGGCGTTTGATGTCACCAACGATAACAACGATGGACCGACAACGATGATGACGATAGAGTGGTTTCTTTTTTATTACCGTCCCGTGCGCTGTAGTTCCTCCCCAGTACCGTGGCCGCCACCGCCTCCGTCGCCGCCGCCATCGCCTCCCTCCTGCGGAGCGTCCCCGTTAGCTCCCGCGTCCATGACGGAGAAGTGCGACTTCCTGCGAGGGAAAACGGCGGCGTCGCTAACTCGTTACGCTTTCAAAAACAAACAACAAAACCCGTGATTTTTCCGCTCTGGTGTCGCCGTTGTTGTTGTTGGCACGCCGTTCACTCAGCAGGAGCTCTGTGCAGCGCTTTGTGACCCTCGGGTGAAAAGCGCTCTTATAAATGCCGTTGTTATCACTTTTAGTATCATAACGCGGGCGCATTCGTTCAACGTCGAAAGCAATCGAAGAACCATTCAATGGCGTGACGAAGCAGCAGAGAGGCGGGGGAAGGCGGCTACGCAGTTACCCAGCGGCAACATTTTCAGGACACTGTGTTCTATATATATTATGGGACACACAAACTCCACACAGAAAGGCTCCCGAGGTGGGAATCTAACTGCCTCGGGCAAGACCTACTTTCTGTGAGGCGTGGATGTTACCGCTGCATCACACTGCTGCCCAGAGGAGCAAATGTAAACCTTATAAACCATTGACATTCCTCTTTTGGACGCCCCTCCACTGTTAGTCTCCATCAACGGCCATGATATCCTATCGGTGTGATCCTCCACAAGCTCAGGCCTCCTGTATGAGATCTCAGCCGAATGCCTGCTCTCAGATCTCTGTGTTCTTTCATTACATCTTTCAGTGTAAATCCAAGCGCACGTCTCTGTGTGCTTCTTTGCACCATTTTTTTTGCATTTCGCTCCATTTTTCGTGTTTCAAAATGATGTTTTAGAGCAGGGAATATGAACCGACTGGAATTTTTATTCCGCAGGCAAACTGATCGACTGCATCTCATATTCTTATGTCGACATCATACAACCTTTTCATTTCTTCACTTTCATCTTGGTCCACCTTCAATAAGGTTCAGCTTCAATAACTACCATAGGCCTATGTCTATGCACACACTATGATGTCGTTATTTGTTCCATCAGTGTGCTTCGTACAGATAACTCCAATTTGTTTGGTCAACTTCACAATGATTTTAAATAACTAATAGAAGGTAGGTGAGTGAAATCATATAACAGCTTGATAAACGACGCCTGCTAAGTGGGGCTTCAATATAAATGATAAAAACAAAAGGCATGTAAAAGATGATCCACTCTGATGAATGACACTGACTTCCAAAGGTCACCCTGGCCGCACTTATAACTCGGAGCTGGGATTATTCAGAGAAATGAGCCCCGTGTGACATTTAAGCCAGATGGACAAAATAACAATATCAGTGAAACACGCCACTTAATATGCGAATGCGCATGTATTTTGTTTAAATCAGAGCGATTTAATTAGGCGGCTTCAGTGTCTCTGGGAAATAAATTAAAAAATGAAAAAAAATATGTTTGATTGGGCACACAGGGGATACAACGGACGAAAATGTTGGCGGAAACTCAAATCCTAGAGTCCTAATCTGGCAGTTTTATACTTTAAAATGATCAACTTTTTTTGCTGAACAAGCAATGCACACATCTCTCATCTCATCTCATTGTCTGAAACCGCTTAGTCCTATACAGGGTCA
Source organism: Mordacia mordax (assembly GCA_036362905.1). Lineage (NCBI taxonomy): Eukaryota > Metazoa > Chordata > Hyperoartia > Petromyzontiformes > Petromyzontidae > Mordacia > Mordacia mordax. Next base: position 15,057,559 of record JAZEWT010000012.1, read on the forward strand.
CGGTGAAGCCGGAGCCTATCTCGGCAGACACAGGGCGCAAGGCAAGGATA
>JAZEWT010000012.1:15075873-15087068 GCA_036362905.1 Mordacia mordax
TGGATGGATGGATGTTCATCATAATCATCACTGGCTTTGATAGCATCGTTGTTTTTCACACCATCGTCAGTAGCATCATCAGGTCCTGTTATGTTGCACCGAGTAATGTGGATAAACTAACATTCATTGTCTCTCTCGACATCGCTCACCAGCCAACACAGTTTTGTCACTTCACTCGGTATTGGGCATATACGATGAACGTTTTTTTTTGTTTAATCAAAAAACATCGAACACAAATATAACAAAACGTTGCAAACATCCTCTTTTTGTTAAGATGGTGCTTTGAGAGACTACCCAGCAAAGACGTTGACCCCTACATTCACGTAGGGTCGACTATTGCGATGCTCTCCTGCCAGGCTTGATGGCAGGGATTTTTTTTTTACCGATGACAATGTGTTTAGAATGCAGCAGTTCTGTCGAGAATATCTTCTCTCGAACACACATCCCCAGTCCTGGCATCCTTGCGCTGACTCCCAGTAAGGCACAGAGCCCAGTTCAAGATTCTGCTCTCAACTTTCGAACCATTAAGAGACATATGTTTATATTTTTTTACAGCAGAAAGGATTTTGTGAGCTTTCAAGCTGTGGGTGGCGGGATTCCTGCGACACAAAAAAAGGTCCGAAATGACAACCATAACAACACATAAAAGAAGACTCGCACCAACCTATATCCATGACCTAATGAACCCTGGCACACCATTTCACAACCTACGCTCCTCAGATCGGGCATTATTGGCATCCACAACAGTGACTCAGCCTCTGTTGTTGATATTTTCAAGGCATGCCTCTCCATGTAACCCTCACGGTTGTGATTGCTTCTACACATAGATAGATGTTGATAGATGTGTATTAATACGGCAGGATGTACCCAGTGAACTTGCAAGCTCAAACTGCGGGATTTCTGCGACACAACAAACGTCCGAACTGCCCAACGAGACAACGCATAAAATCAAAAGGTAAATAAACTCTCACAGATACAATATGTGCGAAAATGAAACTCTAACCGTAACTATAAAAACGAACAGTAACACAAGGCTGTCTCTTGTCCGTACGGCAAGAACGACCCCTTGTATAACCATAATATTCTTCAGGGCTTTGAGGAATGTCTTTCGCTTTATAAAAGTGAATTCTTGTTATTATTAAATCACAACCAGGTAGGTCTAGGGTCCATTAAAAACATCATCTTCCTACCGTCCATACAATAATGAGTACCACCTTGCAAGAAGTCACCCGTGCTTATGCCACAGATAGAACAGCACCCACAATGATATTGTGGAGTCACTCAATGACTCTTTGAGCAAGTGGAAACTAACTTAGTATTTATTTTACCATTTACCAATACCACAAGGATTACCAACAAAATGAGGGTAATATTTGTTGTGTAAACCTCATTTAAAGAAAGCATGTTAACAAAACTAACATGACTCCGGATACCATGAGCGTGCCTGTAACACAACAGGAGCGCGTGGATGTAAGCGCGTGTCTCCGTTCTGGGGGCGCATTTGTGATTTTGTTTGTGAATATCTCTTTGTGGACTCAGGACCCTAACAAAACTAGAGGTTCGATTTTTTTAAATATTGTTTTCTCACCTTCCAAATTATTATTCCAGGTGTGCTACCAGCATTACGCCCCTTACGTGAAACACCAATTCTCACCTCTTGCAGAGCCACGGAACCCGTCATGTTAGCGAATGGTGCAAGAAAGCGGATATCACAGAGCTACCACTGAGATCTCTGCAAACCACATTGGCTCCACACAGTGGCGAGGTGGCACTTTGCCAGCCTACCCAGCATCTTTGCCACTAAAAGCAATTATTGTCAGACGATGGTAAAACCAACATTTTCATTTACAGAGCTTGAACCTTCCAAAAATGCAATGCGGAAATCAAATTTAAGACAATCTCATCTTATTGTCAGAAACCGCTAAGTCCTGTACAGGGTCGTGGTGAGCCGGAGCCTATCCCGGCAGACACAGGGCGCAAGGCAGGGATATACCCACGATGGGGCGCCAGTCCACCACAAAACTTAAGACTACAAGCTCACAAATGTCAAGCACATGGATTGAAGCCAAATTATCAGTCGAGGTAGCTTAGCGCTCTGATCGCTTAGCCTCTCGGTGACCTCACTAAACTATTCGCTATAGGCTGGCTTGAGAGCCGGTACAAACTCAACTCGACTTGATTGGCTAAAGTGAGTAGAGGTGTGTTAGGACTTAGTGAAATGCAATTTTTATTCAACAATGAATGTTAATTTAACCAATTCCCAATATGTGTATTTAAATTTAGAGGTATTATAAATTTGCATTTTATAATTATAGTTGAAAGTCTGATCATGTTTTACATGTTCTGAAACGATGTATATGTAAAAAAAACCATAAAAAATTCATTGTTGCTAATTTTCCGGTCTGGTGCCGTTGTTGTTGACATGCCGTTCTCTCTGCAGCTCTGTGCAACGCTTTGTGACCCTCGGGTGAAAAGCGCTGTATAAATGCAATTAATATAATTATTACTGGAAAGTGCTTTTGTATCCACCTCCGACTGATTTTTCACATTCCCGCAAGTTAGCCGGACCTACCTTCCACCTCCTCGTCATCACACTTGTGCTTCTGGTAGACGTAGCCGCGGTCGATCACTGCCTCGTCCTCCATCCTGTGGCGAGGGATGAGAATGAGTGAACCCCGCAATAACCGGGGCGGGGGAAAGGCGGGCGGGCGGGCGGGGGGGAGGTGTTGATGATCGGCGGGATTGTGGCACAGCGTAAGTAATCCGGTACGGTCCAGTGCTACGTAGCGGTAAGGAAGTCGCTAAGGCATTCAGTGCGGTACAGGTGGGAGAGAGGGTTGTGACACAACTGTACCGGTAAGAAATAAGCTGCTTTCTCCTCCAGAGTGTGGTCAACTAAATCACCTAATAGCAACAGGCACCGGAGACGCAATGTACAATGGGATAATTCCACCTTTAGGAAATCAAAAATGAAAATAGTGTTTCAATCAACAGTATCCCCACAATCATTTAAGCAAATGAATAACTTGGATTTTTTTTGTATTTGTAACCTGTACAGTTTTTGTTCCCTGTCGGGGAGATGCAACGATTTGTAGCCATGGGAAACCACTGCCACATGGCAAGTATGAAGGCGGTCAGTACCAGCACCAATGACAAATATCCAAGCTCTGTGGTCCCATAATTGGATGCTTGGTCAACTCCACGAATGAGCGTCTATATATGTGAAAGGAAACCAGAGAACTTGGAGAAAACCCATACATGCGAGGGAGACAAACACTTAACCCCCATACCGATGGAATACATATTATATATCCTTGCCGCAGTGCCATCCTACTCAGGCAAAGCAGGAGATAATAATAATAATTGCACTTCTAGAGCGCTTTCCACCCGAGAGTCACAAAGCGCTGCACAGAGCTGTGGAGAGAACGGCACGTCAGCAACAGCAAGGACATTTGAATGGCAAATCAACAACCTGGCCACATCTTCGCCCACAGATGGGAAGTTTCGTGAATTTGCATGATCCACCAACCCTCATGAAAGTGTAGGTGTGCGCATCAGTACCCCTGCCTGTATGGAATCTTGACAAGTGGTCATATCGAGGCATTTTGTGAAACCAAATTGATTTAATCCCTCTAAATATTATATTTCTGTGCACCAGTTATCCAATAAGGGTATTAAGAAAAAGTGCAGTGCGTGCGGGATCTTTAGCGTTCGCCAAATGAACACTGGCACAGCTTACAGTCACTAGAGCGCACTGCATTACTAGCGCGAGCAAATATAAATGCATTAAGCCTATCAGAGCAAATGTCAGATTGCTATCTTAATTTGCTTGGTAAAGGTCTGTTATTGGAGTCAATCTAGTATATAACGTGCTAATGCTTTGACAGTTTATACTCTGTGATAAAAATGGAATTGATATTTGAAACCGCGCTAAATGCACTTTACAAATATATATAAAGCATCGTCACAAATGTCACGCTCATAGTTTCATGGATTTTACGTCGCACACACACGACACACAAAACACGCACATATAGACGTATACGGAATTGTTAAATAAAATACAATATGTTAGTTATTTAAACTGCTGGACATTCATAAGCTTGTGAAAATAATAATAATAATAATTGCATTTACAGAGCGATTTTCCTCCGAGGGTCACAAAACGCTGCACATATTTGAATTGTAAAGCAGCGTGGTTTACAAATACATATTTTAAAAACCGTGCCACTTCATAATAGTATGAATACAATTACAAACGTCAAAACTGTTCACAATGCGCACAACTGTAGAGCTCTAAGCTGAATAACAACTACGTGTTTGTTGTACTGTTGCATACAATCGACTATATCCGTTTACGTTTCAAAAACACAACTCTCCGGCGTAAACAAACCCACGGACAGACGCAAAATTACGACACCGAAATGAAACCATCGTGGAAAATATTTTTTTCTAAAAATACCGTACGAACAAGTGCGCCGCTTCGGAACATTTACGATGTCACCAATACGCAGAGATAAATAAACAGCAACGGTCAAACACAACGCTCGCTCGCTGGCTCCGTTTCGCGACGATGATCGGAGCGCAGCGAGAAGCAGGCTTACACGGCGCGACCCTACCTAAACTGGTCGAGCCATGCCGTTTGCGGTCGAGGATTGTCATGCACCGAGTGAGCGAGCTCCATGCACGGGCTATGGCACGGAGGGTCGTGACTGCCCGTTCCTCGCCGCGTCACCCTTGATCATGATCCTCGTGTGCACACAATGGGCCGTCCAGTTGATTTAGCCGCGTACAGTTTTTACCCGCGAGCGGGAATGGATTTTTCGAGCTGTCTTTATGGCCCCGGCCAGGAGACACCAGACGCATCTGGGTCGTACGCCGCAGAGTTGATATTGCCTCTCGATGAGCTGTGCAATAGACGTCCGAAGCTTTGGGGGGGGGGCGGGTAATTACTTATTTAAATCTTAAGAGCTGACGTGTTCGTTAATCGATGCAGCGCAGCATCCGAGCATCTGCTCGGCGTTGTGAATGCACCCGCTTAGTTTCCAATGGGTTGGCTGCTCGTGGAGAGTTGTGGGTCCGGCAGACGCAGCGGGACCACTCCTGAATGATTTGTGGCACAAAAGTCCACTGACGTGCAATGAGTGTGTGTTGGCCACCGACTGCAGCTGTATGGGACACAATTCAGTGTTTCAGTGTTCATTATTTACTCCAAATCAACTCATTCTTATTATTTTACACCATGCCCTTCAAAACTCGAGAGCTGAGATTGACTCTCAGTCATGACTAATATCAGTGTGAAGTGACATATGAACCAGTTTTAAGCACTATACATTTACTTAAGGGTGCAATAATTATTTTATTGAATGGTGAACAAAGACTCAACACATATTTTTTTGGTCTACTTACCAACAAGTTAGCTATTGGGTTCAACTACGAAAGAACAGCTGAGTGACAGCGGCATTTTTATTTTTATACTATTATTTATTACACGCGATGGTGGAAATCAGAGCCGGCGCTCAGCATAAGCAGACGATGCCAGTGTTTAGGGCCCCGAGCAGCTCAAGGGCCCTTCCCGTGTTCACTTTTTATTAATATTTATTTTCATAAGAACCTGCCTGCGCAGCCGGTGCTTAGTCGGTGCTTCGGGCCCCCAATGGGCATCGATGGTAATGCCGATGAAGGGTGACCGCAGGAGTGCAGTGATGTCGCGAATCGCGGCGGGCAATGCGGGTGTTTCCGCGACACCAGTCGACGCCCTGATGCCCTGGGAGCAGAGATGCCACTTAGCGTCAACGAGTGCTCGATCAAGCGAAAGCAATGATCTCGAGCTGATTGCGTTACGGGCGGCGCTTCCCCGAGTTACGATAACACCGGCCCCATGCCGGCAAAGCAGAGGGCCCCAATCCACCGCACGGCGCGCCAGCCACCACGATGCCACCCATGCCACCATGACAACCGATCGAGTTGGGAGGCATCTGAATGGAAACTTGCTAACGAGTTCCACGGAGTGAAAACGATAACCACGAGCGCATTCGCATCTCATTCCACGTTTGAAATCGCTCGCTCACGCGGACACGCATGGTGGATTGCTATTGAACAAGTTTAGTGGCAGCTTGCCCTTCACGCTACGACGGAGCAGTGAGTGGGGGCAACTCCCCGCTTACCCTCCCAACCAACCGGCCCACGTGTGTGGGGGCCACGCGCGCCCCACCCCGACGCACGGCTCGCCCCGTCCCCGGTTCCGTGGGGAGCGTCTGCCTTGTCAATAATAACACTGACGATGGCGCGGTGAGTTGTGCCGCCACCTCACAGCAAGAAACCCCGGGGTTCGATTCCCTGCTCGGATGCCGCTTTTGTGCGTGGAGTTTGCATGTTCTCCCCACTTCCGCGTGGGCTTTTGCCGCGTACTCCGGTTTCCTACCGTAGTCCAAAGATATGCTGCCTTGGTTAACTGGCCTGACTAAATTATCACTGCTGCCCTGTGATGGACCGGCGTCAACTTCTGGGTATAGCCCAAGATATCTACTGACTTTTTTACCTCCCTTCCCCGCTGGACAACTGTTAAAAAGAACCACATAGGTCAACGGTTCTTTCTAGGTTATAAATATAATAATAAGAAAAAACTGACCGGTTGTGGCTGCCGTGTCACGGGCAGTGGGCCCCAAATGATGGCCCATGGAAAGTGGACAGTGAGGGCTTTGAGTGCCAAGTTAGCATTGAGCCCCGCTGTGTGTTTAACATTGCACCTGATGGGAAATCAAGCATTAATATCTATTCGTGTAACATTGTCACATTGGAGGGGGTGGAGTGGTGTTCCTGTGGTTCAAGCAACCGCTCTACGAACCCAGCGACCAGAGCTTAATACTGGCCTGGGACTAAATGCAACGGTGTGCCAGGTGTTAAACGAGTCCAGAGCACCGACCGGAATGGTGAAGTATGGTCAAACAACCGGCACAGCGTGGTGAGGGCTTCATCCAGCAGTGGATTGATAAAAAAAAACCATTCGTGATAGCTGTTCTTTTGGGAGACAACTTCGTGAAGAGCGCCTATCCTGAAAGAACAGCTGTAGAGAGCAATTGTCATACATCAATGCAGCCGTGGGCGGCGCGGTGGCCCAGTGGTAAGCGCTGTCGCCTCACAGCAAGAAGGTCCCGGGTTCGAATCTCTCGGCTCGGGTGCCTTTCTGTGTGGAGTTTGCATGCTCTCCCCGTGTCCGCGTGGGTTTTCGCCGGGCACTCCGGTTTCCTCCCACAGTCCAAAAAGCATGCTGCTACATAGGTTGATTGGCTCGCAGGCTAAATTGCCCCGCAATGCCCGGCGATGGACTGGCGTCCCATCGTCGGTATATCCTTGCCTTGCGCCCTGTGTCTGCCGGGATAGGCTCCGGCTTCACCGTGACCCTGTATAGGACTAAGCGGTTTCAGACAATGAGATGAGATGAGACTGCAGCCGTTCATAAGCTAATATTGCTATTAATCGACATTAAAATTACTGTATATTTATTTTCCTTATGGCATTGCAACACTGCGTGTGGTGGTGACGGCAAAGGGAGGCCTTCATCCAGCAATGGATAGACACTTACTGATAACTGATGATGATGATGAAAAGACAAAGCCTACACCTTCTACATGTCAACGAACAAATCGTCACATGCAGCAATGCTGAGCGTTATAAAATTCAGAGGTGAACAAGCGACAGACAGGTTGTCACGAATACTCAAACGCAGCATGATTTACGATGCCCGTGGAGATGTTTTCCACGCCAAGTTCCATGACAAGATGATTTGTGACAGCATGCACGTGAACTGAGATCATGAGCATCTTGTTGTCGTGATTAACATCGGTTTCCACCGCCGTTATCAAATGTTCATCCAGCGACAAGAAAATCAACGCTCGAAAGATTTGAAATGAGAATGTCATTTCATCAATTGTCTCTTTTTTTCCTATGGGAACATTTCTGCCAATACTAAAATGTAAAAAATGAGAAACTTTTGACCGTATCTGTCAATTGTACACGTGTTAAGATCTTAAAACACCAAGTAGACACTTTTCACAAAGTGTCAAGTTTGCAAAAAAACACACGTGCTTGTGGTAAAATACGCAAACGTTATTTTGTTCGAATGTTTTGCTGCACGTCTCATCTCATTGTCAGAAACCGCTTAGTCATGTACAGGGTCGCAGTGAGCCGAAGCCTATCCCGGCAGACACAGGGTGCAAGGCAGGAATACACCCACGATGGGACGCCAGTTCATCACCGGGCACTGTGGGCATTTAGTCTGCAAGCCAATTAACCTATGCAGCAGCATGTTTTTTGGACTATGGGAGAAAACTGGAGTGCCCGGCGAAAACCCACGCGGACACGGGGGAGAACATGCAAACTCCACACAGAAAGTCACCCGACCCGAGATTCGAACCCGGGCCCTTCTTGCTGTGATTCGACAGCACTACCCACTGGGCCACCGTGCCATCCGCCGCCCTTGCTGCAAGTCAGAAATGGTATAAAGAAAAAAAACAAGTACCCATAACTTAAACTGTTCGACCTGTGCTACAAAGGCATTGATATTGCATTGTCCTCAGCTGATCGCCTTTTGGCAACATAACACTGAGACTATGCTGTAAAGAAAGCTGTCTGGTGTGGGTCAATCGGTTTCAAAGACAATGCCTATATTATCAAAGCATATTGATTGCATTTTTTGCCTTACAAAGCGTGTCTATTTGTTGTTTTTAAGAACTTTACACTGTATTATTGGTAAATCATCTTATTTTTTTACATCTCTATACTGGCAACAACAAAAAAAAGGCATCTGGTAATACTTTTTCTCATTTTGACGTTTCCCTTCTCTCACCTCTCCCTCTGATTGACAGGATGGTCAAGATGTCTCGTCACCCCACACCTATTGGTATACAAAGATGCTACGTTTGAGAGACTGGCATGGGTGTGACAAGACATCTGGACCACCACGCAGAAGATCACAACCAGGCGCTTTACACAATGCATGTGTAGTGGGATTCGTACCGCACATTGGTCGTGGCAGGGAGGGGGGGGAGTAGGGAGAATACCAGGAAAGGGAGGTGTGAGAAGCGAGGATGTAGAGTTAGTCACGTGGCGTTTGAAGAGCCACGTGCAGCGTGGGAAACTGAAACTGAGAAGCTGAGGGCGAAGCGATAAACCCGCTTATACCTGATGTTCATTTTAATTCTTTGTTGTGTTGAACAAAGACAAATTATAAAGACAAGTCGTTGGCTCGTACCTCTGCTTTGTGCAACGCTACATGTGTGCTCATGCAGGACAAGGCGACCATTGGTATCCTGGTTCTGTTCAGCTATTTGAGCTTCCTTTAAAACATCAACACGATTTGAAGAAAATATACGTAAGAGCTTCTAAAGTACACTGCATGGGTAGGTACGGTCACATAATTACATTGCAGTATACCACAGTTGGTTATACACAGGACCACCCATCAACGGTTTACGGGCTTGCTTCATTAAATTTTACACTCACGCAAAGCAGGGGTTCTTGACCTTTCGCACTTCAAGGCCCACTTGGTCCACTTGGGATTAATATCCACGGGCCGCTAGGTGGCGTTCGGGGCCCCGTGATGGGTCTCGATCTTACTGGTTGAGAATGGCGGAGCTTAAGTATGATGCAAAGCCAGCCGGAATACTTTCATCACTTAAATTACATACTTTAAAAAGCTGCATTATATTTTCTGACTCAACATCCCTCTAGCGAGCCCTTTGCCCGGGGCAATTTAAAAGAATGTTTATCTTTTAATACGCGTAGCATCGTTCACACAATTTTAGTCTGACAATCGCCAATAAACCAGAGACAAGTTGTAAGGCATCCAAGCAGAAAGCCTGTAACAAAAGTTCCCAAGTTCTGCAATCCTCTATATGTTAAGCTCTTTTCAGCCACTTGATATGGGGGTAATCTGGGGCAGCCGCATGAATCATTTCAAAAACCAGTTTTACATGAATTGCTGAAATCCAGTTAATATCAGACGTTTCTCTTAACACTCAAGGGAAAAACTTAAAGGATAGTAAACAATGTTAAAATCTAATGCTGATGTTAAAAACACACACTGTACATCCATTTAAAAACACGTAAATCACCGATAAAAACTGGAATGTACTGTCATTGCTTTACTCTAATGCAGGATGAAGGCACGTGGTGTTTGGTGAGGTCGGGAGCCATAGCTAGCATTTCTCTACGTCAACCTGTGCCTAGAATCGAACTCAGATTATTGCGTTCAGCGTGCAGTGAGCACTGCACCACAACTCAATCGCAGAAATACATGTAATTCCAAATTACATGATACTATATATGTCTAATTACAACTTCAAATTGAAGCCAACATCCATACAGTTTCCTAATTTGCTCCAGGTTCACCTGAAGTTATTGCTGTACACTGTGTATACATACCTTTAAGTGTTTCCAGTTTTGTGTCTTGTTTGGCAAACTTGTTGAAACTAACTTGTGGCTTTTGCTCATAATTAGCACAACCTTACAGTCTTAAGCGCTTCAATAATACCTCGTCATTCATTTTAACAGGTTGTTATAATGAAACTGATCGGCAGCTATGACACGGCCAACACTTTTAACGTGTGTTATGTGATTTATCAGTTTGTTTTTATGAATACTTGACAACACTTTTCCTGGTTTTCATACCTGGCTCGTCTACATTTCTGTGTGGAGTTTGCACATTCTCTGTCTATCCACGTGGGTTATCGCCAAGTATTCCAGTTTCCTCCCACCGTCGGCTTACTGGCTAAACTAGCGCAAGTGACCTGCGATGGACTGGCATCCTATCAAGGATATAGCCCTGCCTTGCACTCAGTGTCTGTCAGGATAGGCTATGATCCACCGCGACCCTGCACAGGCTTAAGCGGGCACTGATAATGAATGAACATACTGTATCCTTTAACATACATTTACAAATAATATTGATAAAGGTCTACATGTACAGATAATATTGATGAAGGTGCATACGTTTTCATAAACAGATGCTTGCTGTATGCAGGTATCTGCCACTCAAAGCCATTGCGCGTCATGCCACATGAACTCTAATGCACACACGTCTACTGAGAGTGCGACTTCCCAGGTATTGGTACCTGACGTTAAACTCTAACGTACACGGTCAATGTGTCACACAGTGAGCTGTGCTGAAAATAGCCGAGATAAGGCATAACCAG
>JAZEWT010000012.1:15090925-15101990 GCA_036362905.1 Mordacia mordax
TCCCTGCCTTGCACCCTGTATCTGCCGGGATAGGCTCCGGCTCACCGCGACCCTGTACAGCATCAAGCGGTTTCTGACACTGAGATGAGATGAGACGTAGTTACATAACATTTGTATAGATTCAATATCAACATCCATTGGCTGTCAACATACAGTGGTCACAACTTAAGGCCAAATTAAAGTAAAATTGATTCAAAGTAGTTTAAAGTAAGCGTTCCATTTGCTTGCCTTTGTTGTTGTTTACACGGATATGACAGTGACCCCAAAAACATGTGCCTCTCCTTGTCTACGTATTAAATAAGAACAGTGCAACATTATCCGACTTATTAAACAAACAATTCTCAAATAGGACATTAGAAGTGACACTTTGTTCAATACACTGGCCGACACTATATTCAATCACACAATGCAAGATGGGGTTATGTGGATCACTGTGGAGTGAAAATGGATATAGAAAATTGCCTGATTATTCATCTCATTGTCAGAAACTGCTCAGTCCTGAACAGGATCGCGGTGAGCTGGAGCCTATACCGGCAGACACAGGGCGCAAGGCACGATGGGATGCACTGTAGGTAATTTAGTCTGCAAGCAAATTAACCTATGTAGCAGCATGGTTTTTTTTTTGGACTGTGGGAGGAAACCGGAGTGCCCGATGAAAACCCACGCGGACACGGGGAGAGAGAACATGCAAACTCCACACAGAAAGCAGCACCCGAGCCGAGATTCGAACACGGGCGTTCTTGCTGTGAGGCGACAGCGCTACCCACTGGGCCACCGTGCCGCCCTGCTTCATTACTATGACGTCCAATTGTTACTGCCCAAAAAAACCGGGATTGTTGCTGATTATCCATTCTCGTGTCGTTGTTGACGTGGTGCCGTTCTCTCCGCAGCTCTGTGCAGCGCTTTGTGACCCTCGGGAGAAAAGCGCTCTAGAAATGCAATTATTATTATTACGTGTCTAACAATGTGTCCGTTCTGGGTTAAACGAAGAGATACACTCAATGTACACGTTTCCAATCGCGCATGTTAAAATCGATAATTTATCATTTGCGTGTTAAAATTCATGTCCCATGCAGCCACTAGATGCGCTACAATAAATCGCTATGGAGAAGCAATAAAATATTTCCATTCGTCAATAACGCAGCCTTAAAAGAAAATACAAATTAATATAACAGGTAACATTTCAGGCAATTGCCTGAAACACATGTGTTCAAAATGTTGATATTTGTGCTTGTGTACCACTGTCATTGCAGTGGCATCACCCAATATATTTTTTATTTATTGTGGAAAATCAAATTGACTGTTGAATCGAATGACAACCGCAAATCAAATCACAATCCCCCCCCCCCCTAGAATCAAACCCTGACTTGTGACAATTCCTCACATCGCGATAAGTGAGGGCAAATCGATCCAGGCCTTGTTACAGCTGATGTAGAGACACACACACACACTGCAGTTGTTACAGCAATAACCTTCACAGTTGTAGCGTTTCGTCAGGGTCACGACACCGTCGTGAGTTATTGTCAAGGAAAAGATAGGGCACACTTGTGTAATTTACGCACGGGCCGATGGATGTTTGCGAGAATGTGGAAAACGCGAACTGGGACTCGGCGTCACTCCATATGCAGGCGGTGGAGTCGTCATTCACGTCTGGCTGCCCCGGAGTGAATGTGTATTTGAGTTCAGTAAATCGTGCAAAGTGCCCCCATTCGTCAGGTTGTCCAGCTGCTAAGCGCGTCAGGGGTTACGTTGAGTGTGGCCGCTTTATCACGAATAAGTCAGCCGGTGGAATGGCCTTTACACTGGTCATCATGAATTTCATGCTCAGCAGTAGCCATTGTCTAGCTACTGCTGGATGAAGCTTAACACGTGACCGGTTTGTTTGTTTTAAATCACAGTTGCCGAGGACGGGCCCAAAAGTCTAAAACAACATGGAATCAGCAACAAAAGGCTTTAAAATCTAATTAGTATTCCTTTGTACTGTTAAACGCTATACTAATTAATGAGCCACATTGCAAAGTAGGAACAGCTACATTTAGATTACACAAAGAGAGAAGATGAAAATTATACATGTCGAACTAATATCAAAATATTTGCTTAGAGAAATATGAAATGACCCTGCAGAATAATTCCTCTCCGTGGGAAACAAAGTAAGGGCATTATGTTGAGGACATTGCTGGAAATATTTCAAAGATTTCCTTCTTCTTCTTTCAAAGATTCCCTTCTTTTCGTTGAGGACGAAAAAGGCAGTGCCCTGCAAAACGCACATATCCAAAGGAATGACACTTAGCCTACCACCATGTACGTGATTGTTCCATACAACTAGGCCCTGAATAATACACCAAAATACTCCTTCAGTGGCCCTAAAATGATTGGATGCATATGATTTGGGTATTGGGAAAACTACACTCAGAGACATAATAAACAGCGATTACAGAACATTACGCAAGTTAGGTTTGGGATAGTTGGCAAACACCATTTAGGTTTTTTTTGATGGGATAAAAGGCGGAGAATCTGACGGGAACTAGGGCAGAAGCGAGGGAGACCACAGAGACTCCACAAAGCAAGGTCCCTAAGTCGGGAAACGAACCCAGGGTTTATATAAATGTTAACACTCTTGACACCCTAACCCCAAGCATAGCTAGCATAGCAGGACTGGTTAGTTGTTTGGTTAGGGTTTGTGGGAGAGCTACTACTAGTCACTGGTTGATTAGTTAGGGTATGAGTGAACGCGAGTTTTAGTGCTTAGATGGCTAGATAACAGGATCATTGGAAGGTCTAGTACTCGTAACTGGTTAATTGGTTGGTAAGGGTTCGGACTACAGTAATTACTGTATCCCACTGTATATTGTCAAGAATCTGAGACTCTTTACCCCCTACCCTCGTGTTGTCATGTTAACGCTCCTCATTAGTCTGAAAACCAGAGCTCCGCTCTTGCGCCCTCCAGTGACTACAGCGCGCCTCTGCAGGCTCCGAGTCACTGGACCCATCATTGCTGCCACACTTCTTAAGCTGGAAGGACGCGTTGAGCTATGTGACTCCACGAAACAGTTGCTTGTGGGAGAGGGGTGAGCAGGTGACGACATCTCAGGGCACCAGAGGCAATTTAATTGCCTAGGCAGGATGTCTTTCGACTGTGGGAGTTAACCGAAGTACTCGGCGAAAAGCTACACGGACACGGGAAGAACCTGAAAACCCCACACAGAGACAGGGATCGAACCTAGATGCTTCTTACTGTGAGGTAGCAGCGCAATTAGCCACGCCACCGTGCCGCCCGTATAGAGGTGTGGACTTGTATACGGAAAATGACATAACCTCCAGGGCGGCACGGTGGCCCAGTGGTTAGCGCTGTCACATCACAGCAAGAAGGGCCCGGGTTCGAATCTCGGCTCGGGTGCCTTTCTGTGTGGAGTTTGCATGTTCTCTCCCCGTGTCCGCGTGGGTTTTCGCCGGGCACTCCGTTTTCCTCCCACAGTCCAAAATACATGCTGCTGCATAGGTTAATTGGCTTGCAGACCAAATTGCACTCAGTGGCCGGTGATGGACTGGCGTACCATCGTGGGTATATCTCTGCCTTGCGCCTTGTGTCTGCCGGGATATGTTCCGGCTCACCGCGACCCTGTACAGGACTAAGAGGTTTCTGACAATGAGATTAGTTGAGACATAACCTCCAAATTTGATGATCATCGTAATCGTTACCGTCAACCATGGTGTATTCACAGCTGGCTGTCACTCTCTCCACGTTCTTGCCATCACTCAGGGCCACGAGGTGCCACAGTTATTTCGCTCCTGACCAGGGGAGTCGGTTCCATCGCTCCGTCTCCCACACTCGTCGTCCTCTCGAACACGCTAACACGTCTTTACTGTGACCGTGATTTATTCGCCAGTCTCATTCATTGGCCACCATCATGATGCCATAGATGCAGCTGGAATAACTATCATATCCGTTCTATGTTTCCAAATCATGCAATACCAGCAAGCAGCGTTAATCACCATCAAAAAAAGTTATATATCTCTCATCTCATTATCTGAAACCGCTTAATCCTATATAGGGTCACGGTGAAGCCGGAGCCTATCCCGGAAACATAGGGCGTAAGGCAGGAATACACCCGACGACGGGACGCCGGTCTATCGCCGGGCATTGCGGGACAATTTTAGTCTGCGAGCCAATCAACCTATCCAGGAGCATGCTTTTGGACTGTGGGAGGAAACCGGAGTACCCGGCGAAAACCCACGCGGACACGGGGAGAGCATGCAAACTCCACACAGAAAGGCACCGGAGCCGAGAGACTCGAACCCGGGACCTTCTTGCTGTGAGGCGTCAGCGCTAACCACTGCGCCACCAAATGAATAAACAAATTAATGAAAGTCACGCGTAAAAGCAAAACACTCACTAGCATTCAACTGATATCACTTATTTACAGAACGTTTTCATTTCACAACACGAGTCCAATGGCATCAGCACCGATGGCCTTGGTTGCTGAATTTTCGCAGCAGGTAACTCTGCCCTGCAGGGCATTAACGCGCCTCTCCGGAACGGAGAGGCGCGCTTGACTGGGCGAGCACGAAATCAAATCACCTTTCGTGTTCCTCCGCGGCAGGAGAACGCGGCGAAATCCGCAACGTTCTTCAAGTATGCATCGCACGCCGCGCTTAGGTGATGTCCGAAAAATAATAAAAAATAAAAATTTGAACACCTAGATTGGTGCCGGGTGAAATGTCACGATTTCGTTCGAATGTGTACGAGTGTAGCCCTTTCACTATTCACTGCTGGAATTAGAGGCCTCTCTCACGTCTCGCCTGCCCAGATCTTGGGAGAAGGGCGGTGAGGGGGGGTTTATTCCACTGCATACAAATTAAATGCAGAAATGCAGGAAAGCTAAATTGAAGACGCGTTTAGAGCCACATTTACAATTTGGAATGTGTGACAATAAACATTCCTCGTTCAGCTTCCGACAGTCGCTTCACAGCGGCGTTTCAAACATCACAAAACCACACGCGTGTAACTAACGAATATATGAACAACACGGTTTTCAGCTTGACCATCCGTGAACCTGATGATGCCTCCTCTATCGTGGGAGGCGAAACGTCGTGAAGGAAAGCAGAGGAACACTTGGTACAGCTATCCAAAAAGAACAGCTGTTAAGAGCAATTCTCATGCTGCAACGTACTGGATAGTGTTACTTGGTAAATGTGGGGAAATAGAAGTACAGTGCAATAATTGGTTTTGCTGCACTACCCTTGTTACCCTAAGTATCATTTGAACAACAACTTTTAAAATGATAAGTTAAATAATCCAAATTTATTCATCCTAATAACGTATCTTTTTCATGAGCAAGACTAAATGTATAATGTTTTTAACGTTTGTTAAATAAATGCATTTAGAAAATAACGAACACACAGTAAATGTTGTGCAAATCAGCTACACCAGAAAGATTGTGTAAATTCAAAAACAGGTATAATTCAGATACTGTTGTTTGACAAAGCTTTCAATCGGAGTACATGGCACGAATAGTGCCCGTTAGACAAAGAGTGATTACATTCTAAAAATATGGAAGGGGTACTGGGTGGCACGGTGGCATAGTGAGTAGCGCTGCTGCCTCACAGCAAGAAGTTCCGGGTTTGGTTCCCGGCTCGGGTGCCTTTCTGCGTAGCGTTTGCGTGTTCTTTCCACGTGTCCACGTGGGTTTTCCCCGGGTACTTCGGTTTCTTCCCACCGTCCAAAGACGCTGCTGCCTAGGGTAAGTGGCCTGCTGAGTAAATTGCCACAAAAAGTGTCCTGCGATGTACTGGCCTCACATCCTTCGTATAGCCCCGCCTTGCGCCTTGTGTCTGACGGGATAGGTTCTGGTCCCCCGCGACTCTGTACATAATTAAGCTAGTACTGATACTGAACCGAAGCGTTGCTCAACTTTGCAAAATGTTAACAAGAAGAGTGTTTGCTACATTGATTTAAAGTTATCAGTATTTCTACCCGACACACATAATAGCCCCCATCACCATGGTGACAATCTATGCAACGCCAAAGATAAACGTGAAAATATTTTTAAGGAACTTTTCTATACAAATTTTGTTCGCAGTTCAGATTGCAGGCACGCTCACAAACATTTCAGGCTTCCAAAAATGAAAGGAACGAGAGAAAAAAATCACGGCTCGTGAACTGAACCAACTACAGGAATGTGCCACCCTCGTGGCACATTGGTCGCATATTGGAGGTGTTTCTATATTTACCCGGGCGTGGTGGAGATGGTGGGGTTGTCCGTGGTTGTGGTGGTGGTGGGCTGCTTGCGCGCAGGTGGCCGGGCCTCCCCATCCGCCCGGAGGAATCTCAGGTGGGGTCGCGAGTCTTCGAACTTCTGCCTGGCCACGTGCTCTCCCCGCGGGCCATCCCCCGCGCATCCAGCGCTCTCCGCGGGCAGCAGCTGCGGCCGCAGGGTCTTTGAGAAATCCAGCGAACGCCCGAGGGGAGGCTCGTCCGCCTCCTCGCGTCCGCGCACCTCAAACCCAACCCGTCGTGGCTGCGAGACCTCGAGGACGTCGCCCCCTCCGAGGCTCTTCTCGGCCCCGCGCGGGACCCCGAGCGACTCCTCGGAGACGCTGCAGTAGCCCGAGGAGTGACCCGCCGGCTCCTTCGGACCCCCTACGCTGGCGGCCGCGAGCAGGGAGCCCTCGCTCTCGTACGAGCAGAGGTTCGAAGGGCTCTTCTCGTCCAGAGAGCCGCCGCTGATGGTGAACACCTCGTACTTTGAAGACATCGCTGGCTGCCGCGCAACGGCTAGCGTTTATTTAACGGTTCCTATAACGACTGCAATTTAGGTCAGGCACACCTGAGCGTCTAAACCGTCCGGGTGCGATTACGCGGAGAGAGTAGCTTACGCGAGCGGTCCGTATTATTGACAAACACACGTGGCGGTGTCGGTGGCGGTACAAGTGCACAGTTTATTGGACTAAAGCCCCAAAGATGACAACTTTTTTTGTTAAAAATCGAGTTCGCGCTCGACAGTTGCGGGATGCGCGCTCCCCCCTCGTGGCGGCCAGCGCATCCGCTCACGGCTCAGCGGGCAGTTTGTATTTCGCGTCGATTGCGAAGCTGTGATCACAAAATCCACCTCAAAAATGCTCGGCGCTGCGCCCGGGCATTGGTGTTTCGACAAAGCGAGAGCTCATAAGGCTGCGATTGTTGTCGACCGAGGAGGCAACAATGCCGCCGATTCAAACGATATTTTTTTTTCTTTCCCAGTGCGCTCGCCAGGGCTCTCCGAATTCCCGAATAATCCGATTTCGCTTCGTTTCGTCCGACCTAATTGCTAGGGGAGCCTCGCTTTCCCTCGCTTGTAATTAGCCGGCTAATGCGTTAGTTGCTGGGGGGCTCAGCACCTATTAGCGGAGCTATTGTTACTCAAGGATTGGCATTCACAGGCGGCCGCTCATTAATTTACACCAACGTTCCTTTGAGAGTGTTGTCGCGTAGCCGTGAGTCACTGGGTTCACGCAGGGGTTACCCTCGAAAAACAACGATCTCGCGTTGTCTGTTTAAGATGCAACCCCCCTTCTTTTTTTAAAAAAGCGCTTTTCCCACCAATATTGTCGCTGTTTACTTTGCGATATCGCAGAGGCTACTGGGGCGTGTAATTAAAACTGTAATTACTCCGCTATGGGCGGTCATAAAAATGCGCCTCCGAAGTATGTGAAATGCTTTCAGTGCGAATGAACGCGCCTTCGGTGATTCAAAAACAGATTTCTTCATTTAATTATTGTGCAGCGTCCTGTTACGGTCTCGAGCCCAATTCATTGCGCAAGTGGCATAAACCATGTTTGAAAGTTGGACTATTTTAACCTCCCGCGCCAGCACGGTGCATGGCTACACCTCATTTATTGATGTAGGTTTTTCACGGCTAGATTTATGACAATATCTCTCAAGAGATGACAGTTCGGGTGCGCCAAGGGTGAGCGTATTTTGCCTTCACGACCTTTCGCCTCATTTGTTGGAGGCATCATCAGTCGTTCGGCCGGTCGTGGGGTAAATTGTGGGCAATGTGGAATAGTAGCCCAATATGCTCTCCGAAGATGTTTCATTGAGGGTCAGGCATTGGAGGCCATTGTGTTGATTTAGGCTTTTTGCGGATCGACGAAAATTGCTCTCAACAGTTGGTGTTTCTGGATAGCCGCGCCGAGCGTTCCTAATCTCTTCTTCGCAACGTTTCGCCTCTCACGTTGGATAATCGAGCCAATCCGTATGCCTCCAATTGTGAGGCGAAACGTCGTGAAGAAAAATAGCAGAAATGCTCGACACAGCTCTCCCGAAATGACCAACTCTTGAAATCCATTCTTCGAGCAAGAAGTGGAAAGGCTGCATCTTCATGACCCTTACCTTGTCCATGGATTGAAAAATCATTGACTCCTACACGTGCGATTCAATACAATCGTCGTAATGCATTCATGAATCGACCCCAAGTTAACAGAGAATTTCCTGGCAGTGTGAACCTGCAGAGGCAAGTGTTGACGTACACGCAGTTGCTACACGAACTTTCTGATGTAGTGAGAGCATAGGTGAAAGTAAGCCCGCCTGGTCCGGTGTTGCGTACCGGCGAGAAAGTGGCCAAAAGATTCAGTACAGTACAGGTGGGAAGCAATAGCACTGTACGGGTAAGAAAGTTAAAACACCTTCACCTCTGGGTAAGAGCCAATTGTGGAAAAAAAGTTATCTTTCAAGAGAGACCTGGGCTCCAAAGCAGAGAATGCCCGGAGCTTTTATCTCCTTGCAAGATAAAGCACGATAACATAATTATGGATGGGGTCGGATTAAGCTAAATTGAGTTTAAATATAATAACAATTGCGCGTCGAGAGCGTTATTCACCCGAGGGTCACAAAGCGCTGCACAGAGCTGTGGGGAGAACGGCACGTCAGCAACAACAACCACATATGAACGGCAAATCAACAACAATAACGTTTTTTTAAATTGCAATTTATTTAAGCTGTAGAGAGAACGGCATATCAACAAGAACAACATCAGAGTAGTCCAATTGAAAGTCAAATAATGGCTATGATTTAGAGAAGGACATCAAATAAGTGATAAAAATAATTGTTCAATAAACGAAGGAAGTGATAAATGTTCCTGAGCAGGCGCAGATCGGCAGCGAGCCATCATCCCAGCATGACAGCAGTGAGCCACATCAACAGTCCGAGCCAGAGGACTTGAAAGCTTTACTGAACGAGCGAGTCTTGAGAAGAGGGGGGACGAGAGGGGCCGGGAAGGGGCGGAGGCATGGCGAGGGACTACGGAGATGTGCGCAAGGCAGTGAACTGGCTGTGACATCAGGCCACATGTAAGAGAGCACACTCATAAGGTCACTCGGTCTCAGCACGCATGAAGATGTCTTTCAACGTTGGAGGCGAAACATCGCGAAGAGCGCTTGACATGGCTATCCCGAAAGAATAGCGTTGGTAAGTAATCACGAGCAACATAATCATTAGAATCCATCTAAATGAGAATGTAATACAGCTTTCATTATTATACGCACATGAATTATGCATGTGAAATAAAAAAAAATGGCTTGCTGCTGTCACATTGATTTGAATTGTATGAGTTAAATAATATCACTTTTTATCCCTTTTCTCAATACATTACTAGATGAAGGCCCAACCACATATTGTCAGATAGATGCTGGATGAATCATACCTTCCCACGCTCGGTAGTGTGGGTTTGTGATATCAGCAGACCAGGATTGGTTCAAATTTCACTTGCCACTGATGTTAGCCGTTGCCGAAAATCCTAACCATTGCACAACCATTTTTCAAAATAAATAAGTAAACTACACCAAATAATAAAGATCCTTACCACTCGAATGTGGAATGTCCACTTCTGACTCGAAATCAACAGTTCCTATAAAAATGCCACTGTACTATAACTACGTCAAGCATTGAATCGATCACACACTGCATACTTCTTTATAGCAGAGGTATCAGTCACACGGTACATCACCAACAAACAGCGCTGCAGCCTAAAGTCTCACAAATTCATTGGGGACTCTTTCAGCTGATGCACAAAGCGTTGCAAGCCACGCCGGGCACGGCAGAGTGCTCGGCAAGCAGACTCGATGATTGATGTGGGCTATTCTGTCCACGATGGGGTCACATCCCGCATCAGCAGCCGTGCTATTCATCCCAGCATGGGTCACAGGACGCCGATTCCGCGCGTTGTTGTGTGCGCAGGTGGCACGCGGTGCCATGTGTGCACGTTTCCGCACGTCAATTGCTTCGAAGGCATTGATATTGAATGGATTGAAAGAGAAGGGTGTAAGGAGATTAGGATTGTTTGCGTGCCGTGTGCCCAATGACACCGGGCCCTCATGAGGCATTGGCTAAGGAATCCCATTCATTGCTGTAATTGTAATACTGGTCAGACAGCTTGGCATGTAATTAGTCTGCCTCTCAATATTGGCATGTGAACGTCGAATCGGATGCTGCGGTGTCGGACTTGTTAACATGCAATCACGTTCATTTATTCAGGTGAGAGAGCTAATCTCGCTCAATAGCATTGATGCCACCACGCACACTCGCGCTGGCAACAACTTCCAATTATTGGCACCGTAATGAAAGTTGTGTGGATCAGTAGACTAGTGGTTAGCGTGCTGCATTAACCCGGCGATCTAAATTCTATTAAAATCCACGGCTAACATTAACGATGACTGAACTGGTCTTAAAACTTCCTCCCCCTCGCTCCCCGCGGCAACTTTCGCCAATCCGCACTGCCCAGCATGGTGAAGTATGGTCAAACATCGTCGGTGTGTGGAGTCCATCGTCCAACAGGGGCTTAACAAAATACAAAACGTCGATGAAATTGTAATTATGAATGCATTTAAAATACTGCTGCTCTGCAATTACGCCGCTAAATCGGATGCTTTTAGAGGAGCCTAAAGACCGTGGTAATGGAAAAGAGGACACGCAGGGTTGGGGTTCAGGTGAACGCATTGTTGACCGCCTACTAATTACATTTGGGTAATATCGCCACCCCCGTCACCATTGTTGGCGCCGGCTGACTGCGTGGCTACCCCCCCCCCCCCC
>JAZEWT010000012.1:15107301-15131890 GCA_036362905.1 Mordacia mordax
GCCCAGGCGTGCCCGTGCCTTGAAGCTTTGGTGATCGGTGTGGATGGAGGTTGCGTGTCCTCTCCCCCGTGTCCGCGTCGATTTTCGTCGGGTACTGCGGTTTTCTCTCCCAGTCATGAGACACGCTGACTCGGTTGATTGTCTCGACTAAGTTGGCTTCGCCCCCACCCTCACTGCTCTGAGATGTTGTAATTTGCCTATCGATCCCCGCTGGACAACTGCTAAAAAGAGCTACATAGCTGAACGGTTCTTTCCAGCATGAATAAAAATGAACAGACTGCTATAATAGTAAACATCAAAATATCTCACCACTGTTGAATTTGACCTCAGAGAGGTGATGGACCAAGTGAACCCACGACCAAAATTGGACCTGTGAGCTGATCACGCTGTCATTGAACCACCTGCTTGGGTCATGCATCACAAAAGCAAACACTAAATTATGCATTTCCACGTAGTGCAATACATTTCACACGAATATCATGCGCTTGACAGACGCTAAACGCGAAATGTGATAGTTTTGAAATAAATCCATAAATGGCAAAACCCGTTATGATAAATTCTTGACATATGGCAGTGGAAGTTATGATTAAAATTGCAACCGTCTGTAGCCTTTTGTAAATGCCCTACAGGGTGAAGGCCCCTCGTCTATCCTACTCGACCTCACTTTTCCACCCGGGTCAGCGCAAGTTCGCGCAGGCTGGGTAGGGGACCATTAACGGTTCACAATATCGCCGATGTAAACCGTGGCCCAGACTAAAACTCATCTCGTCAGCGCTTCATTGAGGCAAATGAGCTCACCACTGCGACACCTCTCAGCCCCGTTTCAATTGTCACGTATGCAATAATAGTACAATGCATTCCTGCTGTCTCGTCTTCGGCATGATTGACGCGGCTGTCTGGTATGGCCGTCCGTGACGCGACACGAGGCAAGGAAACACTCTTCACGATCCAACACAAGCAAGAAGATGGCAGTTAAGGTCCACACACCCTGTGTGTTTGTTCACATTTATGAGTTAATGGTGGACTAACTTTGTGGGTTGTTGCTCGCATCTCCATATGTGGCTGCACACAAACTTAAAGACACACTTACATGCACACTCAGATAAAGGCACACATTCACCCCCAAAATAGTTTTGTATAGACTGTTGGTGCAGATGTTGTTGTCGAGCACTATATAGGGCACAGCGGTATGATAATGTCTCATCTCATGTCATTGTCTGAAGCCGCTTAGTCCTATACAGGGTCACGGTGAGCCTATCCCGGCAGACACAGGGCGCAAGGCAAGGATATACCGACGATGGGACGCCAGTCCATCGCCGGGCAGTATGATAATGTATTGCATTTATTGAGTAGCATTTTCACCCAAAGGCCCCAAATCGCTGCAGAAAAGAGAGGTGCGGGAGAGAGAGTGACGCTGATAGCCGGCGCCAAGCTGCCAGAAACTGCATCCCTGTGTATTATGATGGGATCGGCCAATTTATTAATTAAAAATATGTTTTGTTGTTGAAGGAAGAAACTAGAGAACCAGGAGCAAACCCACGCCGATCAGGGGGAGAACACACCAACTTCATACAGAGAGCAGGACGCGAACCGCTTCGGCAGGACTTTCTGTGAGGCACAGTCGCTACCACCGCACCAGTCTTGTACGACGTGATGGTGCGACTAAGATCTGCCCGTGTCTCCACCGTGCTGATGTAAAACACCGTGCCATGGACACATTTAAGGCTGGTATGACCTTAGAAATGTTCAGAATTGATACAGATACCTATCGCTCGTGACGTTAGCCTCGGTTGGGATTCAAACTCGGTTCACTAAGTTTTCATGGCAGTGCGCTAACCACTGCACCACTGCTCCCCACAAACATGCCCACAAAGACACATGCATACATACATGGGACGGATGCTCAAAGTTTGTGGACAGGATATTCGAAATATTTTATTCATTATAAAGTTTGCACAAAGCCGAGCGTATATAGCTATTTTGACATTAGTAATGATTGTTCGGATTTATTTATTTCCGCTGTGGTGAATTGAAAACTTTTTCTAGTGCATACACAAATGAATTTGTCTCAAGATCGTCAATCAAATACTATGTTATTATGTCACCAATGCCTTCCGTAAAGGGACATATTTTTTTTGTCGAAAAACAGTTTTGAGAAATGAATATTCGCGGCCTTACTACAAATCGCATTGACGATGAATACGAATTCACTTTTTCCATTACGCATTATACGCAGAGCTCATCACGATGGGGGATTTAACAAGAGCTCGAGGTAAGGTCATTGTGACATCCGTAGGCTTTTTAAAATTCTCAAACCTGTTCTGCCACCCTTAAAAAGGCGAATAAAATGAACTTTCTCAGAGTGAGATGAAATAAATAAAGAAGAATACACTGTAGGGTCCCAATTAGTGCACCTGAGTAGTTTACACTCTAAATGTCCAAATAGATCAGAGTTTATGCAACGATTATTAATTAATATTAATTATCATATAGCAGATACCCTTATCTAGGGCGACTTACATCGCACGCACCAATACATATTAAATAAACAAGTAAACATAAACCTGAGGGGCGGCGCAGTGGCCCAGTGGGTAGCGCTGTCGCCGCACAGCAAGAAGGTCCCGGGTTCGAATCTTGGCTCGGTTGCCTTTCTGTGTGGAGTTTGCATGTTCTCTCCTCGTGTCCGCGTGAGTTTTCGCCGGGGCACTCCGTTTTCCTCCCACAGTCCAAAAAAACATGCTGCTGCATAAGTTAATTGGCTTGCAGACTAAATTGCCTGAAGTGCCCGGCGATGGACTGGCGTCCCATCATGGGTATATCCCTGCCTTGCGCCCTGTGTCTGCCGGGAGAGTCTCTGGCTTACTGCGACCCTGTACAGGACTAAGCTGTTTCTGACAATGAGATGAGATGAGACATAAACATGCATATTTTCGGCAGCCCAGCAGATGTAAGACATGTAAATAGTGGTTGAAGATATGTGACTTCAGCAGTTTCTGGAATGATGTGAGTGACTCTGTGGTCCTGATCTCGATTGCGGTGCAGTTACTGGCAGCCAGCGTAGAGAGGGAGAGTGGATTCGGAAAAGGTCATCTCATCTCATTGTCAGAAACCGCTTAGTCCTGTACAGGGTCGCGGTGAGCCGGAGCCTATCCCCGCAGATACAGGGCGCAAGGCAGGGATGTACCAGCGATGGGACGCCAGTCCATCGCCGGACACTGTGGGCAATTAAGTCCGCAAGCCAATTAACCTATGCAGATTCATGTTTTTTTGGACAGTGGGAGGAAACCGGAGTGCCCGGCGAAAACCCACACGGACACGGGGAAAACATGCAAACACCACACAGAAAGTCACCCGAGCCGAGATTCGAACCCGGGACCTTCTTGCTGTGAGGCGTCAGCGCTACCCACTGGGCCACCGTGCCGCCCGATTCGGAGAAGCGAGGCAGAAAAAAAGACTAGGTGAGCATGGCACACTGTGTCCCAGGCCACACTGTGTCCCATGGCACAAGGTGTCCGTAGCGCACAGCGTGGCTGAGTGTTGATAAAAAATAGCCACCGTCCAATGTAGTAATCACTTCAAACTGATTCACATTGCCTTAACAATAATTTACCTTCATGGCATGGCAATAAAAAAGGGGTGCTGATGAAATTCAAAGTGAAGGATATTTATACTGTTCTAAAAAAAACGTAACAATTCATACTCATCCAACATTCACCCCCTTCCTGCCAATGGCAATTTGATGAGCCATCATGATTCACTGTGGAGATCCAGCTCAGTAATTCTTCATTCACAAGTGACCGCGTGAGTCACGTGGAGTCATCATGTACAAGAGGATATGCAACTCAAAAGCTTGTGATGCAATCAATAAACATCGAGCTGGAGAATCGATGCATCTTCATTTACCGTTACTTTACCATGAGTGCAGCGCTGCCTAGTGTCGCCCAACCCAACGCTGTTGATCTTGCTACGTCGAGGATTAAATATTGTATCATAGATAATAGGTGTATTCCTAGAATTGCCTGCTCAAAGCACCACCAGCAGATGGACCTCTGCCTGAAGAAGCACTCAACATCCCTTCTCGTGGGTGTTTAGGCCTACTCTTCCGCGATGGAATGTCTTGGAAGAAGTGATAGAAGTAATCTACACCTTATCTCATCACGCATTACCTGCCAATCAACCTAAAGTGCTTCACTTATTTTTACTTTTAGCTGGAAAATGGATGGGTAGGTGAACGCATTCACTGGGACTCAGTCTTTCAGCTTCGACGCCAGAACGCAGAAGGGACCTCTGAGTTGTAAGAAACTGTCAGCGTCTCATAACAAGGAGAAATTAATAATGCGCGGATATTTAAGTAAATTAATACAAGGAAATGGAAACACAGCATCACCTTTCCACACATATGCTGTAATACAGGCGCATTAGTTGACCAGCATTCTAATTCAATATTGACTAAAATGAATTGACGTCAAAGACTGACACATTTCCGCCAGGTGTTTTTTTCATGTTAATTTCTTTTGTTTTTCATTTTACGGGGGAAATTCTACAGCGGTGGTGAAAAGTGGTCAGTGCACTTACCACGCGAACCCGGTAAACCCGATTTATTATCCCTGTCCCAACTACCAACTCGAGAGACTAACATCTAAGCGTGTCTTATTTGCCCATACACACTATCGCGGTCAGCTATGGGTCAAACAACTCTCACAACTCACACAGGATTTGGTATCGCTCGTCCAGCGGTAGATTAAAAAGGGACTGTTGATCGATGTTATTGACATCATTGTCATACAATTGCCTAAAATGCGATGGGCGTGATGTGTTGTGGATTTCGCAAACAAAAGCAGGCATTCGCTTAGTAGCCGCAAAAACATACCCCCGATAGTTCAGTGTGGAAATGTCCCCGACTATGAGTAATGAAGCATGCTCACAAATTAAATTAGATTCCACTAATAGCCCTACACCAAACATGAAGGAAACACCCAGGACAGAATAACTAACATTTTTAAAGACAGTGTCCATTTAGTCGGCACAAGCTAAATTTCAATAGATAAATTACGTATTGGCTTATATTTAAGTAAATAAACAAGCTTTTCCACACACGTAAATATCCCCCCCCTCCCCGGTTCATCGTAGCGACAATGTTCGTGACATTTGTAACACGCGATGCGCACATTTTCTGATAAAACGTATGACTCGTTGGTAGCACTGCGCAGATTCGCACACGGGTAAAATTGGACGAATGCGCTTTTGATTACCACATAGGCACCACGTCAGCTCTGCACGTTACCCTGAGGACGAGTTGGTGGTGCAGTGAGCAGCGTTGCTGCCTCACACGATTTCCCCGTGTCCGCGTGGGTCTTCGCCGAGTACTTTGGTTTCCTCCCAGAGTCCATATACATGCTGCTGCCCAGGCTTAATGGACCTGCTGATGATTGCTCCCGATTGACTGGCGTCCCGTCATGGATGTAGCCCGGGCTTGCGCACGGTGTCTGCTGGGAAAAGCTCCCGCTTTACCGCAACACTTTACAGGTTGAAGCGCGTGCTGATAACCTGGTCAGTATCAGCACTCAATCCTGCACAGGGTCGCGGGGGGGGGGGAGGGGCGCAGAGCCTATCCCGGCAAACAGAGGGCGAACGACGAGGCTACACCCAAGAAGCAATGCCAGTACAACGCGGGGAACTTTTTTGGTGGGCAATCTACTCAACAGTTCAATTAACCTGGGCACCAGCGTGTCTTTGGCCGGTGGGGGGAAATCGGAGTACCCGACGAAATGCGTGCTAACAATGAATGGATGATAAACATTGCTCTGGCTTGCATGGCTACGGTAAAGGCACACATTTCATTGTAGACATCTACGGTAAGTGGTGATAATTTGCTGGAGCACCGCTAAATTTGCACATGCACATTCGAAAATTTATGTCATTAAAGTTAAGTTTATGAACATTGCCTAGTTGATACCCACATATTAATGACACGCTAATGAGTGGCTTGCAAATATTGAACATTGCAAATAATGAACATCGGGTCCAGCGGCGTGCACTAAGTTGCTGTGAATACCACCTCCTGTTGGATTATTATTTTATATATTTTTTTTAGGGTACGCGTTAAGATGCGCTGTTGACACTTAACTTGGTACATTCTAATCCTTATCGACAAATTTAGGTGCAAAAGTCACTGTGACAAGCACTGCCTGACTAAACAAAAAATATATATAACGTCTGCGTATATATCCTACGCGGACTGCTCCAAAAACAATTTGTGCCCTTCGATATGCTGGCGTCACATCCTGAGTATACCCCCGCCTTGCGCCCTCTGTCGGCCGGGATAAGATCCGCACACCCCCTCCCGTACAGTATTAAGCGAGTTTCGATAATGAATGAGACTGATGGGGCAAGTACTGTTAGCGAGCACCTATGAAGCTTGCATGGCACAAAAAACACTTTGTGGCCGCAACCGCACATTTGGCTGACTCTCATCTCATTGTCTGAAACCGCTTAGTCCTATACAGGGTCACGGTGAAGCCGGAGCCTATCCCGGCAGACACAGGGCGCAAGGCAGGGATATGCCGACGATGGGACGCCAGTCCATCGCCGGGCACTGCGGGGCAATTTAGCCTGCGAGCCAATCAACCTATGTAGCAGCATGCTTTTGGACTGTGGGAGGAAACCGGAGTGCCAGCGCGAAAACCCACGCGGACACGGGGAGAGCATGCAAACTCCACACAGAAAGGCACCCGAGCCGAGAGATTCGAACCCGGGACCTTCTTGTTGTGAGGCGACAGCGCTGACCACTTGGGCCACCGCGCCGCCCTATAAGAATGTCATGGCTACATCATTAATACCTGCTTAATCACGTACAGGTTCGTGAAGGGCCGGAGCCCACTCCGGCAGACGCAGGGCACAAGACGGGGCTAAACCCAGATTGTGACGACAGTACATCGCAGGGCACTGGGGGTTAATTTTCTCAGCAGGCCAATTAACCTAGGCAACAGCGTGTCTTTGGATGGTGGGAGGAAACCGGAGTACCTAGCAAAAACCTATGCGGACACGGGGAGAGAGAACACGCAACTCCACATAGAAATGCACCTGAGCCGGGAACCGAACCCGGTCTCCTCTTACTATGAGGCAATAGCGCTACCCACTGCGCCACCGCGCCACTCCGGCTTGTATTTATAAAGCACATTATGGCCTCGGTAAGGGCAAATTGACCTCTAATAAATATGTTTTCTGTTCGGTTGGATATATGATGGATATATGCACATCATACATACCAGGTGGTATTGGCTGCTGCAGGGCTGTACTCCAGGCAATAAATAGCAGCGCAGCTCTCAAGAGATGCTCTTTCGGGATAGCCGTGTCGAGTGTTCCTCCTGCCTCCTTCGCGACATTTCGTCTCCAACGTTGAAGGCAACGGCAGACGCCCCGAAGAGGAGGCAAGGAAAACAAACTGGACACGGCTATGCCGAAAGAACAGCTATGGAGAGCAATTCTCATACGTCGAGCCGTGACGATGCTACAACGCATCCCAACGCTACCAAGCAGCTCTCACAAGCGTGACGATGCAGGACCAAATCGCGCCTATGGCCTAAACAGTGCGGGGGTGCCATCGTCCAGCAGTGGATAGATGGATGAGCTTTGCATGTACATGAGATGTTCCTTTTAGGGTGAGCGTTTACGGTGCAGCGCATTTGTCAGTGCAGTGCACTGTGCTTTGTCTTCACAAACAAGTGGGATGAAGACAGCTGCGGTAAATGGATGTCTATTGTAACAGCATCGACTCATATGTCTAACACTGGCTCCTGTCTCAATGCTGTAGACTCCTATCTCTAACACTGTTGACTCCTATCTCTAAACCGAATCCTATCTCTAACATTAGCGTCTGTCTCTAACACTGGATTCTATTTCCAACACTGGCTCCTACCTCTAACACTAGATGGATGTTTATTATTACAACAGAACGTACCAAGTGAGCTTGCAAGCTGTAGATGCGGGATTCCAGCGACACAGCAAACTTCAGAATATCACTGATGTGAAGGGAAGACATCAACATATGTTCAGATTGTAAATGACCCATGTGTTAATTTAGTAATTCGATCGTCAGTGATATCGGTGCAAGCGCTTTATAATTGGCCGCTTGATCATCATCATCTTCCTCAGTACCTACTTAATCCTGTACAGATTCGCAGGGAGAGGGGCCGGAGCCTATCCCGGCAGACACAGGGCGCAAGGCGGGGCTATACGAAGGACGTGGGGCCAGAACATCGCAGGACGTTTTTTGTGGCAATTTACTCAGCAGGCGAATTAACCTAGGCAGCGGCGCATCCTTGGACGGTGGGAGGAAACCGGAGTACCCGACTAAAAACCACGCGGATACGGAGAGAGAGAGAGAGGACACGCAAACTGCACACAGAAAGGCGCCCGAGCCGGGAATCGAACTCGGGCAGCTTCTTGCTGTGAGAAGAGAGCGTTACTCACTGCGCCACCGTGCAGCCCTGACTGCCCGATCGCCTCCTTTATTTTCAGCATTGCATCACCCTTACTGAAGTGAAACAATGAAAGGTTACAGAGCATTTTATATCAGCGGCCATTAAACAGCGCCCATCCTGATGTTGAGTTAAAAATAATATTTTAGAGTGAGGGGCGGCACCGTGGCCCAGCGGGTAGCGCTGTCGCCTCATAGCAAGAAGGTCCCGGGTTCGAATCTTGGCTCGGGTGCTGTTTTCTGCGTGGAGTTTGCATGTTCTCTCCCCGTGTCCGCGTGGGTTTTCGCCGGGCACTCCAGTTTCCTCCCACAGTCCAAAAAATATGCCGCTGCATAGGTTAATTGGCTTGCAGACTAAACTGCCCGCAGTGCCCGGTGATGGACTGGCGTCCCATCGTGGATATGTCCCTGCCTTGCGCCCTGTGTCTGCCGGGATAGGCCCCGCTCACCGCGACCCTGTACAGGATTAAGCGGTTTCTGATAATGAGAGATTATATTTTAAACTGAGCCCGGTAGGGTGGTGCATGGCAGGGCGTGCGCTCATTGCTAAAAGGCAATTTTAAACCGAAATAATTTTTTAAATCAGAAGTATGAGCTTCTACCACGTACGATAGCCAAATGCATGCAAGCTTTAATAAAAGAAGAACATTGTTGTTACGCTTTATGATTAATAAACACGACGGTGATTAGGATAGTCCGATGTGATTGAAGCCACAGTTTGCATCGACTCGTGCCGCACAGGAAAGCAACGCTGTTGTTTTTCTCATGCGACTTTTGTTGTGAAAGGGGCAGCTGAGTGGCCCAAAAGATTGAATACAAATTGATCAAAGCGGCACCGACTGTTGAGCGACACAGGCGCAGTAATTAAAATAAATTTTCACAACAATCGGTCGAAGCGTCGACTGGGTGTTGTGCGGTCGATGTACATTTTTGTCCAGGTTGAACGGTAGCCCGAGAGTCAGGCGTACTTGTTGTTGCCGCTGGGAGACAGCGCGCAAAGTAGGTCGCTGATGGAATCGTGCATCGATTGATTGATTGAAACAAACACCACAATTATCCGTCTAGTCTGGCTCAAACATCGTCCGCATTATCACGCACGCTCGTTCTACTGCTCCATTGAGGGCCTTGCCAACACTGTCGGTAGCGCTCGTGGCTCTGCGATGTGACATTCCACCCAGCACAGGCACGCGGCCTGGAGTCTTTGTTCCATCTCATAGGTGAGCAACCCTCCCGCATGCATCCCAATCCACCGCCACCACCCTGGCATCGGGGGCTCCTGTGGGTTTTCTTCGGATACTCCGGTTTCATCCCAGTGGTGAAAGACATGCTGCCTAGATTGTCTTGACGAAATTCCCTCCGGTGCTCGGAGATGCTGTAACTTGCTTACCCCTCCCCGCTGGACAACTGATAAAAAGAACTACATGGCTTAACAGTTCCTTCCAGCTGAAATAAAATTAAAACTGGCTCGGATTTCCACATTCTCAGTATATGTGTTAGGTGCCAAGACATAAACTGTGCGGATTAAAGTATTTTTTTTGTACTTTTTGAGATGCCCTTGGCTTTAATGCCCAGAAGTTACACTCTCATTGCGACAGTCACGTTTGTGCAGTTAATTTTGGTGAAGGATTTGGTGATGGCAGTGTAGGACATCTCGATATGGGTGCAGGGCCACACCACATGCTTCCTACGTCTGGGTTGTGCCTCGTAGACACGTGGAGCAATAACGTGAGATGCCGCCGTCGAGCTTAGCTCGTTCATGATTTGTAAAGTAAGCGCTGTATTTAAAAAAATGCCTTTCATGGTCCTTGGTTGTGAGGATCTGAGTTTATTATGTAGCCACTTTAAAATCTGATTCCATTGAGTCTGTGGTGAGGTTGGGGGACGTCAGCGCATTATCCTTTATTTTTGGGTCTCGTTGCAATGCCATTCTCATGTCATCTCATTGTCAGAAACCACTTAGTCCTGTACAGGGTCGCGGTGAGCCGGAGCATATCGCGGCAGACACAGGGCGCAAGGCAGGGATATATCCACGATGGGACGCCAGTCCATCACCGGGCACTGCGGGCAACTTAGTCTGCAAGCCAATTAACCTATGCAGCAGTATATTTTTTGGATTGTGGGAAGAAACTGGCGTTCCCGGCGAAAACCCACGCGGACACGGGGAGAGAACATGCAAGCTCCACACAGAAAGGCACCCGAGCCAAGATTCGAACCCT
Organism: Mordacia mordax; assembly: GCA_036362905.1. NCBI lineage: Eukaryota > Metazoa > Chordata > Hyperoartia > Petromyzontiformes > Petromyzontidae > Mordacia > Mordacia mordax. The sequence continues at coordinate 15,117,997 of JAZEWT010000012.1, forward strand.
GGACCCTTCTTGCTGTGAGGCGACAGCGCTACCCACTGGGCCACCATGCCGCCCTGCTGTTTGTCTTTCAGTATTTTATTGTGCTGTGTAAACTTGAGTGCTTCTGCTTACTTCATATTTATGTTTGGGATTTCATCTTTGCAGTTGGTGCTGTGAGTTTGTTTCATTACACAATCCCAAGCGTTATTGATTATGTTTATGATTTCGGTTCGAGTTTAATTTTTGCGCAGATTGATGCTAAAAGTGTATATGCCCTTCCATTTCACGCGTTGTTGCGTTGATCATTTTGGAAGTTTGCTGTGTTGAAATATCCCGCATCTAGAGCTGAGTAGTTTCTGCTGTAATAATAAACACCTACCTGTCTCCACATACATAATATACCATGCGCTGATCAGACTGGTTTGCAGTTAAAGGGTTTATCTTCAGGATGGTAAAATGTTATTCCTAACAGGGTGCATGGGTCTTGCGGAGATATGTTCCTCATTGGGATTCCATTTTATACCAAGTTGCAATTGAGGCATCTTATTTTAATGGTGCTGTTGGTGTCATGTCAAAAATAATTTATAAAAAATGTCCATTACGACCTATTTCAGCAGCAGAGCAGTGTCGGCGCTTGAGAGAACAGCCTGCAAATGATGACGTCACGAACCTGTTTCTAAGACCCCTCGAAGGGACCTGTCCCAAAAAGCTCTGCTGCAGGGGAAATGTTCATGAAATGGGAGCCAAACCAACATCGGTTATCCTCCGAGCTGGAATTTAGCCACATTAAGTAAACCCCAATCTAATATGATGGAGAGGATTGAGAGTTGAGTGGGTGGTGGGGTTATGCAGTTGTGGGTGAATTTATTTGAGACCATCACTTGAAAGCTGGATTTAATCAAATGTTGTTGAAACCCAGATTCAAAGCCAAAATCTTGGTGAAGCTGGCTCAGTGGTCTGGCCCCTGAGCCACTTGCTCGCCCCCAGCACACTCATTTCACGCCGAATTAAGGCCAATCCAGGCGGTGTGCGTTTGCCTTGAGCCACTGGGGTGACGTGCTCAGTCCAAGCCGTGACCCCGTGAAACTCTGAATATTTAGCTATTTCTCAGTGAGGTTGACAGTAAATAGAAAGTGCCAACATATATCCTGTAATTCTACCAAGTCAAACGCTGTGTTTGCATTCAGTGCGGGGAACGTGTTTCAGATACATGAAAAAGTCACCTTTAGTGAGTTCTCATCATGAATAAATAATCACAGCTGCCTTGTAAGATGCCGTTCAATGTACACAATGGTGGAAGCAAATATGAACGGCCTCTCCAAAGCCTTGTCTTGTTTGCCGCGTGTTAAACTACAAACTAACAAAAGAGCATCGAGCCGCATTGAAAAATAATGATCGACGATTTGAATAAACTCAAACAAATTGTCGGCGGTGCCCAGGATTTCGTCGGATATCTCAAGAAGACTCCGACGTGGTTTGTTTCCTCTCCCAGCGACACTGCAAGAGTTAAGCCAGACTTCATAAATAAACAATTAAAAGTGAATTGGGAATACGCTTCCTTTGACGGTGCTGACCTTTACAGATGGCTTTTCATTAACATCCCCTGGCCTCCCGCTGTTTCTTTCACTACCCCGGCCTCCTTCTATCTCCAACGCTTGCTGCCCACCCGTTAGCCCTGATATACTTCGTAAACGTACACGTGCACGCGCAAACACACGCGCTAACAATCGGGCTTTCAAGCCCTCTGGCTAGGACTGTTAATGCGGCTCAATGTTGTCGTGCCGGGATGATGGCTTTTTGCCGATCCTCACCTGCTCGGGAACATTTATTCCTTCCTGAGTTTGTTGAAGACATTTTTTTTCTCCGCTTACTTTATGTCCTATAATTTATTGCTAGTATTTGATTTTCAGTTGAACTGTTCTGATGTTGTTGTTGACATGCTGTTTTCTACACAGCTCGGATTTGTAAAAAAAAAACCCAAAAAACGTTATTGTTGCTGCTTTTCCATTATTATGTCGTTGTTGTTGACATGCCGTTCTCTTCGCAGCTCTGTGCAACGCTTTGTGACCCTCGGGTGAAAAGCGCGATATAAATGCAATTATTATTATTATAGCTGCGCACTCACTTCCTCTTGAGGAACACAGCCGAACTTTACGTTGGTGTCAATTTACCTGACAAAATGTGACACGTAGGACGTTTTCGAAAGGCAGGGAAATTAAGGCTGTAATGACAGGGAAGGAAAAAAACTTTTATTTCAAAATGGTATAAAGGAAATCATGTGTCCATATTTCAAGGCTCTGGTCAGTATTGGTTGTAGAGGAGAGGGCCCAGGGACTGGTTGAGATGTTACCTACCACTGCCAGTGATGGCTGGGTGTCATCGTGCGGTACTCTTACCACTGTACCACTGCTAACCCAGACCGAGAATAATAAAAAAACACACAATATCGTCTTTCTCTGTGATACAGAAAGTCTTATCTTTATAATTAATTTTTGAGACGGTGCATTGAAAAGAACCGATAGAATAACCAAGGGATTCAAACAAAAAACTTAAAATTCAAACGGCGTAAAATTTGCAAACCTGACCCTCTGTCACACACATCATCTCCGTGCGTCATTTAAACCTAAAGCTACACATGCGGGCCGACGCGATGGCGCAGCGCTGCTGCCGCACAGCGAGAGGTCCCAGGCTTCGGTTCCTGGCTCAGGTGCCTTTCTGTGTGGGGTTTGCGTGTTTTCTCTCTCCGTGTCCGCGTGGGTTTTCGCTGGGTACTCCGGTTTCCTCCCACCATCCAAATACACGCTGCTGCCTCGGTTAATTATATGTACTGGCGCCTTGCCTCCTGCGACTACCGGGATAGGTTCCTGCCGCCGGTTTCAGATAATGAGATGAGATGAGAGATGATACGCAACTGAACACATGCGTGCACACGCGTGGATGTTTACGTGCGCGCATCCCACCGAACAAGCAGATCACATGGAACACCAATTGAAAATTCAAACAGTCCATGAACTGCAATCGGATCCTGTGCTGAATGCACATTGCAACCGCATGTACGCCTGGTCCACATAAACCTACGCACAAATGCGTCAGTAGATCTTTACATACACAAAACAATGTTTTGAACAGCAACCGCCATTCGTACTACGTGGCGGTGACGTTACCACGACGCCTGTACCAAGCCATGTGCACTTTGAGGCCCCGTGAAGTGTCTAAAGCTCGCCGACAGGTCACGGGAAAGACCCATGTGTTATGGCTTTCCTAACCGAGATGACTGAGAGATGTACCTTCGGTCCTCCCTCCTCTGCCAATTTGTGTTTTATCCACCCGGCTCGTAGTTGTGAGCGTCGCCTCTCCACCCTCATTTGTTAATTTATTTTTAAACACACACACAAACACACTCACCCATTGCCGGTGATTCACGCGGGCTGCTCCGGTGGCGGCAGGTTGCTTAGCATTCACGGCCGACGTGCTGCTGCGCCTGCGTGCTTGGGTCCGCGTGTCCCTGCCGCAAGATGCACAGTCTGGCCAACGGGGGCCGTGCACCTCCACCTGACCGCCTTCAAATTGCCAAGGCTTCCCGTGAAAGACATCCGAGCCGGTGTCCCTTGGCCCTCCATCTCTGTGGGATCGTGCTCAGGTCTGCTGTTCATTTGCCGCTATCGGTTTCAATTCTTTATTTTTTTATACATTTCACTTTCAACCTTCCGATTAAATTTAGATCAGGGAGGGACCCCCTGCTGAAAACTACGAGCCCATAAATCCGATGATAACAAAATGTCGTGAACGGTCATAGAATGAAAATTAAAATAATCTGGCGAGGCGGCTTTGGTTCCACTGTCACAGAACAACGCCAACCCCAAGTCTATTTTCATTTAAAGCTGACGTGAAGGGGATATTAAGTTTGATCACTGCGTAGGTTTTCACGGCTCGATGCATGATTGCTTCGCCTGAGGATGCCTCTAGCGTGAGGCGAAACGTCGCGATGGAGGGAGAGGGAGCAATCGACGCGGCTGTGCCGAGAGAGCGGCTTTTCGAAGCAGTCATCACTGTGGAGGGGTTTTTTTGTTCGGTGGTTCTGACCAGCTCTCCGATGTGCGACATTTCGTGGTTGAAAAGACAGTTGCTACTGTATTGTTACTCACAACGTTTGACGTTTCACTCCACGTGCTGGGATTTTCTTCAGGGAAGTAAATCTTCGATGATACGGGGGTACAACGTCACACATCGTCTCAAACGCACGTTACAACTCGAGAACACACACGAGAGCTTCACCAACGTTTCCTTTTTCAGTCAATTACTGAATGACCTTGGCTTGAATTTGCTTTAATCAGCCACTTTCTTCCCAAAAGGATTTGAAATCCCCCAAAAGCAGTGTAGCCAAGAATCGAGTGCCGCATTGCCGTCTCTTCTTAGAGCCCAGGCAGTCCTGCTATCCACGTGCTAGCAGGGCTCAACCCTGCAAACAAAACTCAACGCAATTTGTCAATAACAGTGTGGCCTTGAAAGGAAAAAATATATATAATAGGTGACATTTCAGCATTGGCCCTGCGGGTACCGAGCGTATTTATGGCGTACGTCGGAATAATTTAATATTTCCTGGTGCTGAACTACAGGAAATATTTTCTTTACAAGACCTATGTGTAATGAACAAACACGTGATTCATTGAAGAGCCGCGCAAGCTGGCTCGCACTGATAAAAATGCATCACGAAATTATTTTACATCAACAGCTGCTAATGCCATCTGTGCGTGTGACCTCAGAGCTCCCGAAGGCTACGCTCGACTGTCTGCCACGGCTGGTACCGTGCCACCAGTTTTGTTGCGATCAAGAGAGGTGGCAGTGAAATCACAGTGACTCCCACAGCCCATGGGCTGCAGGGGTTTCAGCAGCAAAGCTCTGAGGCTTTGAACTGCGGGGAAATTGGAGAGTGGCAGCCCATTTCACGTCTTGCACCCTGACCCATGCTAACAATGCTACGCCACTGCTCATGGTGAAATGTTCATCAGACTGGAGTTATAAAGAAGAGGTTGCTTGTCCGATCTCCCATGGTGGCAGTTGATACAATGGGCAAGTTTCATAGCAGCCCCCAACCCCGCTTCCGTCCATGGTACGCTACAGTCGATTATCATACTATCGTGGGATGTAGTGTGGCTACTCACATCTCTTTTAAGGCGTGTGGTTAGCATGGAAGACCAGGCCAAAATACACTTGAGCGGTGCTCTTTAGAACAGGGCTTTTGCATCTCAAGGCCCACTGATGGAATGCATCTCGAGAGCCCTTAAGTTGAGAACTTTTTTTTTCCACCAGCAGCAGCCCGAGCAATCAATTGCAGGGCCGCGCCTTCAACTACCGTCCCGTACCTTGAACTTCACCGACTCCATCTAATCCCGGCTATGTGCCTCCTGCCTTGGCTCTCCCCGTGCGCGCACGCGTGCGGCCTCTGTTCTCCGCCGCACGGTTCAATGGAATGGGGGCGCTTCGGCCACACGAGGGTGGATGCCCCCTGACGGCTCCCGGCGCTGATGGATTGCGAGCCGATCAATGCGGCGCTTGATGGGATGGAGGACACGGGGTGTGGAACGCCGTAGAGTGGAGCGTTGTGAAGATGAGCGCCTCCTGTGCCTCTGTGCCGCTGAGCTGCGGCGTCGCGGTCAAACATCTGAATCGGTGGCACGGCAAAGTTATTCGTTTCTGATTATTTGTGAACACCCATCGCCCCTGACTGCAAAAAATAAAACCACTTGGCAGGGTCGTGCTGATAAAGGGTCATGAGACTCGGTGAGACTTTCCTGAGCAAACAAAGCTTAATCATAATAACGATACAATTAAAATGTGCGTTTCACTCTACATAAATTAGGTACAGCAGAATAGTGAACTGGTTATATTTATGCCGGGCGTATAAACCATCGAGCATGTGTTGCTCAAGCATGCATACATTACGAAGATTTCCTGATAATACATTGTTTGGCGAGCCTGTGTGAGCACTGCTGAACAAACACCGATCAAAACTCAACAGAAATCATATCATGGGCAATGTTTTGGGCAATGACCCTTGCTCAAAGCACAACATTATTCCTCACGGTACATTTACGGTGCGTTCTTACCGCTCTGGGCTGGAAAGCTCTTAATAGAGCTACATCGTTCAACGGACTCATTCCAGCTTAAACAAAAACTGACTTATCAAGAAGGGCCACTGACCAAAACGTCACTTATTACATGCATGCTCTTTGAAGGCAGTACATGTCTACTAATACGCGATCAGTACAAAGAGAGAGAGTAAAATGAGCAAACGTCACAATACCCGTACACATTTAGCAGTTCAGGAGCACTTGTTCAAGCAACCGCGTCTGTTAATGAGGTATCAAAAGTCAAAATTTGCCCGGTTTGCCTGTGTTTGAAACTACGTTGGTAAAACAATGCATCACCCGAGGTTGTGTTTTAAAAAATAACTGTTCTAACGAGCTGCTCTTTCAAGATCGTCACAGCCAGCGGTTCCTCGTCTCTCCTACCGCGACGTTTCACCTCCCACGTTCGAGACATCTTCAAACATTCTTGAGAACTACTTTTAAGAGCAACGAACGCTCATACATCGAAAGTGTATTAATTACTTGCATGTTCCACCCAGATATGAAAGCGGCATATTGTCTGGTTATTTTGTAATGCAAATATGCTACACAGCGCACTCAAGAGTATATGTTCGTGGATGCAAAAATGTAAGGCGATGGCTCAGTGGTTCGTGAATTGCCTTCTAAATTCAGCACTCTAACTTCGATTCCTGGCCACGGCTATCATCAGTGGCCTGAACCTGTCCCTGGCCACTTCCTGCACCTCAGCTCTGGCTAATGTGACACGGAGAGCCAGGGCCTTTATTAGTCTGGAAATGGCTTTAAAACCCGAAATATTTCCAAACATGGGTAGGCACCACCCTGCATTGAGCAATCACAGGCGGTAGAGGGATGCTGGTTGTGCACAGTGTGTACTTGGCCGATAATGAAACGTTGCTGCCGTGTGGTCAAAACATTTGAGAGATAAATTTAGGTTTACTCAGTATTCAGCAGCAAGCGTGTGAAATAATCACACAAATCGTACCGTGTTATTAATATACACGGAAACGTGTGGACTCGTGCGGTTAAATTACGTTTAACAGTTTTGTGAAATTACAGAGGCCGCTTGCAAACTTTTTGAAAGACTTAACGAAAAATCGTAACGCGCCGTGTTCAGAGGCAATACAGCACGACCAGTTCCAAGACGCGTTGACAGGCCGTTCGACTAAAAGTGATACATTGCTCTTTATTTCCATGTTAGGTCATTACACGGGCATTTAATTATTCAAAATCTTAAGTCCCGCTGTTGATTAAAAGGCCATTTGCGCAGCGTGCTGAGTAAGAGACTGTTAAACACCGAGGCTTGCGGAGCCCCCCGCACAAGTAGCCTGACAATTATAATCAAATTACGTGCCCCGATTGCATCATTAAATAGCCATTGCAAGTTCGCTAACGGATGCATTTGAATTTATATATAGATTTACATGCGGGGGCTCTGCACACGAACGGGTACGAGCAAATGCATCAGTTCTCAGTCCTTTTCTTTATGCGCAACACGGTATCATCATCGAAAGCTTCAGCGCAACAACGTAACGCAAGCCGCTCACTTTTACATTAACTTATGGCTGAAGGGAGACAAACGTATAATGTGTTATTACACACAGCTGCGTTTTGATGCCGGTAAATATATAGATCGTGTGACCGGGCATTAAGAGGCAGCTGTTAATAACATTCTTTTTGATGATTGCTTTCGAAAGCTGTCCTCTAGGGATAGCTGAAAGAGTAGCTTTGGAAAGTAACAATGATGCATCGAGCCGTGCAAACCAACATGAACAGTTGTTTCACAGTCATTTTTTATAAATCATAATTGTACCTTTCTTTATTATTCACGGGCTACCTCCAATAGCCTCGCGATCCGCAAGTGGTCCGCAGAACCACAAATTGAAAGCAGCCAACCTCATGAACGCCCCTCAACTGACGGCTCTGAACATAGTCCTGGCCAATTGAACCAACAAGCCGAGTGATCATGTGCTTGGAAGTGAAGCTGTGAGCTGAGAATCATGTGCGAGACGGAGATGATGAGGATGAATTGGCGTCTCATGGCAGGCAACGCGGTGAGCATAAACAATTCGCGAGACAAGTCTTGTGGAACGCGAGACATATTTGCAACAACGTGAAAGCGTACGATTGACGATCATTATAGTAATTGTGGATGCCCACTTAATCCAACGGCGGTAATTGTCATTGGACAGTGGGAGAAAACCGGAGTACTCGGTGAAAACCCACGCGGACACGGGGAGAGAGAACACGCAAACTCCACACAGAAAGGAACCCCAGCCGGGAACCGAACCCGGGTCCTTCTTGCTGTGAGGCAGCAGCGCTACTCACTGCACCACTGCTCCGCCCTATGATTAACAATAACTTTTGTAATAGAGTTGGCAGTGGTGCACAAGCTTTGTACATATTATGAAATACCACTGCACTGCAAGCAAATACGTACATATATAATCAGTGACATGTTCGGAAATGGCCTCCTTCAAAGAATATTTCCTATTTTGACATAATTAAAAAGCAAAATAGTATAGTAGGCTTTTAAACAATTTTATTTAGGGGGTTTTTTGTTGTAAAATCATCGTGTATTGTGCACAGGAGGACCTCGCTAACAATGGTGCGGTCGACATCCTGGAAAACCGATTCGGCAAACGTGCGATCTCAGGACAATTCCCAAACGCGGGTGGACAAATCCACAAATCGGTTCGAGGTACATCCGCGAATATTAAACAACTCGCACCGCGTACGTCAAAAATTCGGCGATGAAATAAACAGAGGATTTTTCAGCAGCTCGGTTGAATCTAAACTAGTGTCCATAACGCAAAAAACACAATTTGTAATACCATGTCCTCTCGATGAAAGTGATATACAATGTTGCAATAATGTAGGTTTTCACAGCTCGATGCATGAGGATTGCTTCGAAAAGCTGTTCTCGAGGGACAGCCGCGTCGAGAGAGAAACGTTTGACGCGGCTGTCCCAAGAGAGCCGCTTTTCGAAGCAATAATCGATCTACAATGCTCTCAACTATTCACGTGGCATGTTGCATCACTGTACACATTTATTAAGCTATACCACGGCGTTTTGAGCGTTTATGCTTGTCTTTAATGACATCAACACTTGTGCTTGTATACATGAAGGCTGTGGTGTACACGGGCGTACAGTACAACACAATTGAAACGTCTTTGAGAATTGCTCTTTGGCGACAGCCGTGGCGAGCATTCCTCCTCTCTCCATTGCTATGGCTATCCTAAAACGGCAGCTCTGAAGAGCGGTTCTCACGCACCCGTCCGTTAAAACCTCCATGGGAGAACTACTTTTTGTTCACGCCTCTGCTTCTTCCATGAACGCCTGACGATTCTCTTGTGGCTGTTCCTCCTCGTTCTGTAGAATGATGTCCTCCAACCGTCCAATGTAGCACCATGACAGGATTATGCCCACCATCTGAAAAGCAAACAAACCAACATGGAAGGCCGCGCGAGAGAGAGGAGAGAAAAAAAAAATTTCACCGGCACCTCGACAAGAGACAACTATGATCGACTACGTTGCGCCGGATGTTTTGAGAGCAAAGCAATTTAATAAGTCTTCCATCGTAGTTCGGTCCTTCTTTCCCCACAATTGTATCCCGATTGTGATATCGGCATCGCGGCCTGAGATGGCAGCATCCATCTTGTGTTTATTACGCGCTGCCGACAGGTTGGTTTCAAAAACATGGGTAGCGACAAGGAATTATTGGAACAAATGCTGAAGAGCGCGCAAAGAAGCAGAGAGAAAGCACACGCGGAATTACACCTGTGATCGAAACGAAAATAAAAACACATGGGTCAGGGAACAAAGACAAATCACAAACTGCTACGGAAAGTAGATGTATAGATTTAGATAGATATTCTTTATATCAGCAGGTAAGGGCCTAATATGCCGTTCGGCTCTATTCTATAAGTATTTTGCAAATGCGCATATGGTATATGGTAGAGAACTCGGCTATAATCGTGGCTATGTTGGTCAGGATACAGACAGCTAGCATTGGTATGTGCTTCACACGTCAGTAGGCCTTGGGTAGGACACATCCCTCACGCGGGATGATGACTGACGAGTGAGACGGTTAACAGAATGGCTGCGGAAGGAGAACACGTGCCCGTAATGGAGCAATGAGATGAGCTCATCTATAGGTGTGAGATGGATTGTCGGCTCACCGTTTGGGAATTGCAACAGCTTGGGAAAGCCTTCATCCAGCGATGGTCTAACCATGGATGATGTTGATGAAACGAAAAGTGGTACGCCTAACGATGTCGTTGATTTACATCAACGACTAAAACATCGCTGGTTACTTATGATGGCTGTCAGCTATAGAAATATGAACTGTTAATGGTGTTGGCTGACCAGAATGACATTGATATCGTCACAACGACCCCCCAACTCTCACCAATGACGGTGGAAACTGATGGCAACAGCAGTAAGTAAAAAAAACCCATATATATATATATATAAAGAATACCAATGCACGCTGCTATAGAGGATTGTGACATCACACCAAACCGAAACGTTGGACATCTCGATACCCGAGGGAGCCCTAACCTGAGGCACGAGGAAGCCCATGAGGATGGCGGCCATCACATTGTAGTGGTCGATGAGCCACAAGAGGAGGGCGTTCATGCAGCCCCGCGTGTAGATCTTACCCTGCAGCTGCAGCCGCTGCACGTTCACACACACACGCGCGCAGGTCAACAGACGCGCGGCACAACAGCGCCGTGACGTAATGGTGTTGTCATCAGAGGGCTTGGACCAGGCCAAGTGCGCGTCTCCGGCTGTCGGGAGACGTGCGGAAGGCTTGCTGCGTTTGCAGGTGGCCACAGAAAATAACAATAATTGACTTTAGGATTGCTTCGAGAAGCTGCTCTCTCGGGACAGCCGCGTCGATGGCTCTCTCTCTCTCTTCTCCTCTCGACGTTTCGCCTCACACGTTAGAGGCATCCTCAGGCGAGCACCTTTGACCCAAGGATCGCAAGGCACTGTGCATAGCTAATGCAAATAAAAAAATGTAAACCTTAAATTAAAAAAAACTCGACTGAATTAATCACAATTGCATTTATAGAGCGCTTTTCACCCGAGGGTCACAAAGCGCTGCACAGAGCTGCGGAGAGAACGGCACGCCAACAACAATGACGATGACATCAGAACGGCAAATCAGCAACAATAACTTTTGATGGATTTTTTTTTTTACAAATCCGAGCTGTGGGAAAGAACGGCACATAAACACCAACGACAGAGAATGGAAAATCAGCAACAACGCTCGAGGCATCCTCAGGCGTCGTGTGCATTTCAAAGCAATCATCATGCATCGAGCCATGAAACACTACATCATTACATCTTATATACTTCAAAGTTAATTCTCCCATAGACTTCAATGTTAAATCTCCCCATAGACTCCAATGGGAATTCCTCCCACAGACTCCCGTAGACTCCAATGTTAAAGTTTACGATGATGAACTCCGATATCAAAGACTATCGACTATGCACTAGCCTGAGGATGCCTCCAATGTGGGAGGCAAAATGTCACGAATGAGAGGGGAAGTGCTTTATGCTGTCCCGGGTTCGAATCTCGGCTCGAATGCTTTCTGTGTGGAGTTTGCATGTTCTCCCCGTGTCCGCATGAGTTTTTCGCCAGACACTCAGGTTTCCTTCCACAGTCCAAAAAAAAACCATGCTGCTTCATACGTGAATTGGTTTGTAGACTCGCAGACTAAAATTGTCCCGCAATGCCCGGCGATGGACTGGCGTCCCGTCGTCGGGTGTATTCCTGCCTTACGCCCTGTGTTTCCGGGATAGGCTCCGGCTCACCGTGACCCTATATAGGATTAAGCGGTTTCAGATAATGAGATGAGATGAGAGACTAAATTGCCTCTGTCGTGCATATAATGACACAATGCAGTGGATCGTTTAATCCTAAAGCAGCGTTAACTCATTAACAGTCCTGGCAAGGTTGATTTCGTTATTGAATTGATCAAGGGCTTCACAACTCAAGGCATAAGAATTACTCTCAAGGGCTACTCTTTCGGGATGGCAGTCATCATGGTTTGATAATGCTTCCAAAGTGAGTGGCTAAAACTTCGCGAAGGAGAGAGGAGGCACGCTCGACACTGCTCTGCCGAAAGAGTAGCTCCATAACATAAGAGTCGGGGCTTCGTTGCGTATTGTTTCCATTGGCTGGTGGTGCCACGTGATAACGCTGCAGAGGATGTCACCAGTGACACGTCGGCTGTTCTCTCGGCTCCGTGCAGATCGCACCATCGCCATCCAGAGGTCGGCAAAGATTGCAAGGCATGGCCACGAATCAACCTCAGGCCGCTGAATTTGTAACCCACTAATTGTAACCAAAAGAAAAGAGTGTGTTTCTTATTAGTTATATAAATAAGCATGCATGACATTTAGCCTTGTAATGGAAAAAAAAACACAACGAATCATTTACACCACTGAAAGGTGCACAGAGGATTAGGGTAAACTTAATTATTCGCTTACAGCCCACATACAAACAAATGGCCCCCACGAAATCACATTATTCTCTCCCAAAAAATCTGCAGCACAGGCGTACGTACGTTGGGGACCAAACACCTATATATGCACCCCCCATCGTCTATAAAACTAAATAACATTCACTGTGCACTGTGTGCGTTCCACACCTTGCTTGGCTTAATGAACACAAGGGATTTACACGTTGGCAGCAGTGCACGGGTAAAGACCAAAGTGAATCGCCGGCCGCCCATCATTCACACCACCTTAGAAACGATAAATACAGTGAACGACTCGTGAAATAACGGGCAGAGATTAGAGAACACATTGTAGTTCAAAATCTCAGCACATATATGCACCAGTGGGGGCTACAATCACTCATGCGTTGAGATGTTGAAGAGATATAGATGTGTATTATTACAGCAGATAGTAGCCACTAGGCAAGAGATCCCAGGTTCGATTCCCTGACCGGGTTCATTTCTGTGTAGGGTTTGCGTGTTCTCCCTGTGTCCGCGTGGGTGTTCACTGGGGACTCCTGTTTTCTCCCACTGTCCAAAGACACGCTGCTGCATATGTTGATTGGTCTGCTGAGAAAATTTCTCACAGTGCCCTGCAATGTACTGGCGTCACATCTTGGGTACAGCCTCGCACGCTCTGTTTGCCAGCATAGGCAGGAGCCCCTGTGACCCTGTACAGGATTACGCAGGTATTGATAATTATAGTGAGCTTGCAAGCTCTAGATGCGTGATTTATGCGATATAATAATGTTCTGAAATGACCAACGTAACAGCGCATAAAATCAACAGGCTGATAAACTCGCAGCAACGATCCGTGTAATAATTAAACTCTAACCTTAATCATGAAAGTAATAATTAACGCTCGCTTTGATTGCACAACCAATAAAAAACGTTAAACAATGCAACAATGGCATGGGAAAGAATTGAGGTTGTTTAGCATAACAAAAAGAAATGAACATTTGCAAGCCTTCAGAAAAAAAAACCCAATTAATTTATGCAAAAGCTGCTTGGCCGAAATGTTTATACTAATTGGGATCTAAGGAAACTCAGGGATGGGGGTGGCTGAGGGACGCTGGTAATCAGTGGGGGGTCTCATCATTAGATCTCTCCGTCACACTCATCACTGTTACGCAACGAGGTCACAAAACAGTGACGGAATTTTCAGTCCTTCTGGATCCGCTGCCACATGAATGACGATGATAGTAAATACAATTTATCTCATGTCATTGTTAGAAACCGCTTAGTCCTGTACAGGGTCGCGGTGAGCCAGAGCCTATCCCGGCAGACACAGGGCG
>JAZEWT010000012.1:15133351-15148998 GCA_036362905.1 Mordacia mordax
AGCGACACACGTTTTACCGTGAGCGGAGAGCGACACGCGTGTTACCGTGAGCGACACGCGTGTTACCGTGAGCGGAGAGCGACACGCGTGTTACCGTGAGCGCAGAGCGACATGCGTGTTACCGTGAGCGACACGCGTTTTACCGGGAGCGGAGAGCGACACGCGTGTTACAGGGAGCGGAGAGCGACACGCGTGTTACCGTGAGCGACACACGTTTTACCGGGAGTGGAGAGCGACACGCGTGTTACAGGGAGCGGAGAGCGACACGCGTGTTACCGTGAGTGGAGAGCGACACGCGTGCTACCATGAGTGGAGAGCGACACGACTCGTACCGTGAGCGACATGCGTGTGACCATGAGCGACATGCGTGCTACTGTGAGCAGTGAGCAACACGAGTGGTACCATGGGGGATACATGTGTTATCATGAGCGGTGAGTGACACGTGTTACTGTAAGCGGTGAGCGACACGATTGGTACCATGAGCGGTGAGCGATACGTGTGTTACTGTGAGCGGTAGGCGACACGCGTGTTACCGGGAGCGGAGAGCCACACGCGTGTTACCGAGAGCAGCGCCAGTAAACGCCTTGCTCGACCCACGTCGCCTCGTTCATTGCACGCGTGCGCACGTGTGTAAATAACATACGTGACGAAACACTTGCCTCCAGTTTCAGGGCTCCATATCCGCACTGCGTGTTGCTGACGGGATCTGAATCCTGTGGGTAAACAAAGCGAGCGAGTGAGAAGGACTGGAGCAAGACTCCTGGTTCACAAGCAGACAATGATAAAGGGTAACCGATAAATCATTTCGAGAGCAGAACCTTTAATCACAAGCATGTTCAAGGATGAACGCCAGCACATTTGACGTTTGTTATCGACTACAAAAAGGTGAAGGTGCGAGCGTGGAATTGCGAGTTCACTTCACTGCCGGTAGAAGGAGGCTACATTGAAGCAGACTCGGGGGGCTGTTGGCCTACTCTTCCCTGCTGACCAAACTGTTGCTTAAATTCATCTGTTTGGGAGCGGGACGGGGGCGGGGGATGAATTGTGGCGAAATCCGAGAACAATCGCGCGGTTTATTTTAACTGTTCGCACCAAGATGTGCTATGGAACTGGCAACAGCTGCAAGTTCATTATATAACCATTGCGGCAATGCAGCCCCCCCCTCTGCAATCTGCAATGCATTGGAATTGTATTGTCAAGTGGGGCTGAGCACTAGGTGATGCCGCTTTGGATTATTTTTTTTAGATGGTTTCATATGCATGACCGATATATAAATCGTGTGCAGAATTAATGGTCAAAAGGCACGTGGTGTGTTTTGAAATGCCCCAAGTTGCATGGAAAAAATCCACCGAATAATTTATGACCTGTTTAAAACATCAAGGGCTCGTTTTTACAAGATATTCAATACAACTCAAAATCAAAGAGGCAGCAAAGCGGGCGAGACACTTTGTTTGTAATAATTACGATCAAGTGATTTATAATAAGAATCTAGGAGCATGTTAAATCAAAGGATACGTGAGTTTAGAAAGCATAGCCAACATAAAAACTAAAGTTACATACAACAGAGCGATAATCAATTAGCAATAATCGCACCTACGGATATAAGCCTCGTTGGTTATGATACTGCCACTGTGCACCATGACAAATGCAAAGCAGAAGCAGAATTAATAATGTTCCAATGTCATCATTTCATCAACGTCTACATGAGTTAATGTGTAGTTGTTTAGCATATAGACGTGAATAAAAATCCACAACAAACACATTCATTTACCATCATCATTATGGCGTGTTTCCTAATTTTCGTTGGGGTATGCCATTATCACGTATCATTCCTATACTTTGCGTCCTCTCTCGTTAAACCCATCTTTTAAAGATTATTTTCCATTGTCTTTGTGCAAGTTTTGTGATCCTCGGGTGAAAGGCGTTATAGAAGTACAAATAATCTTATTGTAATTAGCATTCCTCTACCACTTTGTTTCCTCCTTATATTTCAAATTTCATACAAGCTTTGCGCAATGCATGCAATTTTAAACTTAAAAATAACCCTCACCTCATCTAACTATTGTCTGACTTCTGAATATCTTAGGTCGCATGAAACAGAATGTGATTAAATGCCTGCTCAATGTAACGTGGACACGGCCAACACTTCACATGTTCAGAGGACCGTAGCCCCGCGTGAGATAAACCAATTCAAACTTAGCGCCGTCTCAACTTTTCGAATTTTAAAGCAGGATATGTGACACGTGAATTGCCCCAGTCTATCAGGGGGGCAGGTCGGCGCGGGAGGGGGGGGGGTAGTGGTGGGGGGAGCGAATCCTCCCTTTGTGCTGTAGGCTCTATACCTTCCGTCTAAAAATACATATACGGTCTTACAGTCCAAAGATATTGGCACATCACTTAGCATCAGCATCGGTTGATTCTTCAAAGTTTTCTCGTTTGGTGAAGACTGCATAAATCCAAAATCACTGCCTGTAATCGTTGGAGGGGTGCTGGACACAATGTGGAGGCTAGTAGAACTAAGTGCTGACTCTCCCAGCCTCTCCTTGCATATGCAGGTGATGTGAGCCAGATTAGAATGCACGGTAGACACGAGCAGACAGAATCGTTACTCATTCAGTTTTAACGCTAAACATTCATTTTACATCCGTTCAGAGTGCGATTCGCAGCTTCGGGTGAAAGGTGCTCTGAAAGCGTAAATTATGATTGTTATTAAGTGGGTTTTTTTCTTCTTCTAGAAGACCGGTTCCTACGTCCGCAGCCACCCCCCCCCCAGACACAAAACTAAGGTCATCGAGGCCACAATACAGAGTTCACGGATCTGTGCCGCTCGACGTGAGCGAGGCACGCGTCACGTGTTCACGTGGGTGGTCACCGCAACACAGTCACTCTCCCTGCGAACGGTCAGCGTTTACGCTGCACGCTAACCGTGTCGAGGCCGTGGCTTGACAACCGACGATCTGGCAGAGCTCGTTCAACGTTTCTGCGAAATAAAGGCAATGTGTACACCCCTCCGCTCACCCTTCAAAAGGAAAATAATGTCACAAAAAAAGAGCAGCATGTATAGACTGGGGTTGTTCTGGTACGTCTGCGACCGCGATGATTGGCGCACCTCTCGTCTCTCGCAGCAGGTGTAGGGCACCCCGCAAGCGGCTGGTCCAGGTGCAGAGCACGAGTGGTAGATATTCACTTTCCAGTCAGTGTAGTCCTCCCCACCGCAACACTGGAACTACAGCGATCAAGGGAATAAACAATGACGAACACATTAACGGAGCGGCACGGTGGTCCAGTGGGCAGCGCTGTCGGCTCACAGCAAGAAGGGACCGGGTTTGAATCTCGGCTCGGGTGCCTTTCTGTGTGGAGTTTGCATGTTTTCCCCGTGTCCACGTAGGTTTTCGCCAGGCACTCCGGTTTCCTCCCACATTCGATAAACATGTTGCTGCATAGTTTAATTGGCTTGCAGACAATTGCCCACAGTGCCCGATGATAGACTGGCGTCCTATCGTGGGTATACCCCGCCTTGTGCCCTGTGTCTGCTGAGATAGGCTCCGGCTCACCGTGACCCTGTAGAGGACTAAGCGGTTTCTGACAATGAGACGAGAACACATTAACGGTTTAAGAACGTCCAAACTAGATACCTCGAAATTTACAGCACTGCCCCATTTTATCCCCTGCATGTACATATATTATTCACTAACCATATAAATTTCAACATGCCACAATATTTTTTTCTCACTGCCTTTTGTTCCAGTTATTTGTGGGCAGGCGTATTTTTCTGCTGGACGTGAAAGGTCGGGATGGAGCGGCGTGCACAGTGATTTACGCACGGTGCTCTGAACTTTGAGAATCGAGAATGATTCCAGCCACGCGTATCACTCGTGAGTGATATTTGAACTGATCGTGAGCACCTGCCCCCTTCACCAACCTGCATCGATCGGTGCGGTGAAATATGGGAAACCATTCCAATAATTGGCAGAGCGTAGAATAATAGAATTATTTGTTGACCACTGTCAGACCGCTCCACTCCTTCCAATGATTTATATAAATTTTACACACACACACAAACATTTTTTTTTTTCCCCCATTTTAAAATGATACACTTTCATCTCTGTAAACCAAACTTGACTCAGCAGTAAAACAAGTGGCTTTCAATAAGGTTACGAGTTCAATTTCTGGTTGAGGTTAATTCAGTCCAACATCCCTCTGGTGATCGATTCAATGTGCAGGGAACTCAGCAATGCTTGTCCTATGCATAGACTTACTTTTGCCGTATGAATGTGGAATTTAAATCACTGGCTCAGTACGATTAATAGGTGAAAAGCAGCATCTAAATGCTCATCTAAGAAAAACTCATGTCATACCTTGTCTGCAGGGCACAAGCAAAGCATGCATCCCACTACAAATAAGCATGACATCAGAGCACCGTTCTTTGATCGGTTAAAAAGGTCCCAACCCAGTCTTGCTGGAACCAGGGCACATTACAACGGTCTCTTAGTGGCAGCTGTTAACGGCCACAGCATCGGGAAGCGTGGCGAACTAAT
Source organism: Mordacia mordax (assembly GCA_036362905.1). Classification (NCBI taxonomy): domain Eukaryota; kingdom Metazoa; phylum Chordata; class Hyperoartia; order Petromyzontiformes; family Petromyzontidae; genus Mordacia; species Mordacia mordax. The sequence continues at coordinate 15,137,890 of JAZEWT010000012.1, forward strand.
GAATCTGTCGCCTCTAGAAATGCGAGATCAAAAGGCCGATGACTAATGGTCACAAAAGCAAGCGTGGCAGCCCTCGCTTACAAATCGGGAAGCATCACCCTATCCTTAATGGGCGCGGCGATCAGCCGGTGCAGTGTGTGCACCGCCAAATTCAAAGAGTTTAACATTAACTTTAAAAAGCGAATCAATGTTGCCCATTTATGTTGTGTCTTAAAAATCAGTCAGGATTCAAAGCTTTGAAGTTTTTTTTTTTAAGCTTTGTTTTAGTCCCTCATTAACTTCAATAGCCAGCATTACATTCATCCCTCATCAGGCAATTGCTCTGTAGCATATGAATAATCTGGACTGGCCAGCTGCACCAAACAGGGAGGCGATGTATGATCAAAAGTCTCCAGTGAGGACACGGTGTAGGGAGGCTTTCATCCAGCAGTGGATTGACAAAAGGGTTGTAAATTGATGATTGCTTCCAAAAGCTGCTCTTTCGGGATAGCCGCGTCGATCGCTCCTCCTCTCTGCTCTGCGACGTTTCGCATCCCACGTTCGAGGCATCCTCAGGCAGGTTGTAAACTGTCATCTTTTGATAAATACATTATCTGAGAGGGGCCGGCGCGGTGGCACAGCAGGTAGCGCTGTCGCCTCACAGCAAGAAGGTCCCAGTTCGAATCTCGGCTCGGGTGCCTTTCTGTGTGGCGTTTGTATGTTCTCCCCTTGTCCACGTGGGTTTTCACCGGACACATACCGGTTTCCTCCCACAGTCCAAAAAAAAACATGCTGCTGCATAGGTAAATTGGCTTGCAGGCTAAATTGCCCTCAGTGCCCGGTGATGGACTTGCGTCCCTACGTGGGTATATCCCTGCTTTGCGCCCTGTGTCTGCCGGGACAGGCTCCAGCTCACCGTGACCCTGCACAGGACTAAGCGGTTTCTGATAATGAGAGAGCTTAGATTATCTGAGAGGTCATGCATATATAGCCCTGTCAGTACACTGTTGGATAAATGTCGAACTGTACAGTGTTCTCATCACATTGTCAGAAACCGCTTAGTCCTGTACAGGGTCGCGGTGAGCCGGAGCCTATCTCGACAGACACTGAGCGCAAGGCAGGGATATACCCACGATGGGATGCCAGTCCATCACCGGGCACTGCGGGCAATTTAGTCTGCAAGCCAATCAACCTATGCGGCAGCATGTTTTTTTGGACTGTGGCTGAACAATGTTGTTCGAGTCATTTAACCCGACACCCGTCACACTGGTCAGCGTATGGGCATGTTCGGATATCTCCTGGGCGCGAGGTTAGCCAAGGCTGGGAGTAAAACGTAGGTCACCAGGTTGAAGAGATAGTGTGCTAATCACGGTGACGCAACTGCATCCAAACACCCAATAAGAGCAGGGAAACAAGGGCAGACCGGCTATTCAAAAAACAGCAAACAGTTTTCCCAATATTACCGCTGATTGGCTGACGTTGAACAACGCTCGCGGAATATTTCACTGGGACATTTTTTAAGCCGCCGGTTTTTAAACCACATTCATATAAAGGTCTCCTTCCTCCCCCATTGTTATCACACACTAAAACGTTTCCCCATAAATTCAGAGGATGAATCTTAGCACCCCTGCACACAGTCTTCCTGTGCTGTCCAAACCTTTAAATTGGTAGCCGTACAGGCAGTGGGATAAACTAATGCTCCTGAAGAGATTCATGTTCTGCAGAGCACTTAGTGGCAGACCATTTCAAATGTTTTAAAGTCTTTGAGATAATCACTGACTATTACACTCCATCTTAAACTTTTAAAAGGAACAATCCATTTTTACGAAAGATAAATTGTTGTCGATTCGGCACCTTTTTCTGAACATAATCCATGATGTTCTTGAAGTCCAGGTCGTCGTAATAATTCTCAATGCCCTTCCGAATGTTGCTGTGAATAAAGTCTTGAGTCTGCATGCAACAGAACAAAGAGCGATATTGCGTTATCACAGGCCAACGTTATTCCCACAGTGGTGGGCTCCCAGGCTCTCCACTTAATAGCAATAATATTAGCATTTCCAGAGCGCTTTTAACCCGAGGGTCACAAAGCGCTGCACAGAGCTGCGGAGAGAACGGACATCAGAATAGATCAATTAGAGCAAAACAATGACTATAAATCAATGAAGGACGTAACGTAACAATTACAATAATTGTGAAACAAATAAAGGAAGAAGTGTTCCTTTGCTGGTGCAACAGCGGGCCATCATCCAAGCACAACAGCACTAACATGATCGTATGTGTTGGGGGGGGGACACACGTGAAGCGAGATCGGTTGGCACACTCGGCACTTTCAATCGGATCTCAGCGGAACGCAAGAAGGCGCGGGGAAACCCATATCGGAGCAGAGGGCACCCACGCAGACACACGTATAATGTGCAATGCCGAGCGAAGGCTGCGTGAATGAAAGTCACACGGCTCCTGCTTCATTCATTAGAATGGAAGGAGGAACATCAATCGTTATGACGGTTCAACAAGATGTCCTGTATTTCAGATGTCGCTTAGACTTAGGAGATTGATTTGGTAACAAATATAATGCTCATCTCATTGTCAGAAACGGCTTAGTCCTGTACAGGGTCGCGGTGTGCCGGAGCCTATCCCGGCAGACACAGAGTTTATGGCAGGGCTATAGCCATGATGGGACGCCAGTCCATCACCGGGCACTGGGGGCAATTTAGTCTGCAAGCCAATTAAACTATGCAGCAGCATGTTTTTTGGACTGTGGGAGGAAACCGGAGTGCCCAGCGAAAACCCACACGGACACGTGAAGAACACGCAAACCCCACACAGAAAGGCAACCGAGCCGAGATTCGAACCGGGGACCTTCTTGCTGTGAGGCGACAGCGCTACCCACTGGGCCACCGCGCCGCCCACAAATATAATGCTGACCTACCTAATTATTACGCTTGTACTTTCTCATTAAGGACGTACTTTTCTTTCTGAGGAAGTCGCGCAATTGTATCTGATTTTATAATGAAACATGCAATCCTTTCCAAATGCTCAGTATCCCAGGCGTCTCTTGAAAAAATATCATTATAGTCTCACTGGGCTTTTGCCTGCTTTTAAATTAATATTGATGTATTGATTGAGCTGTGACCACTGCTCTGCTGGAACATAAGGCAGCAGAGGTGACTCACCCTCTGTTACATGGCAATTGCTTAGTCCGGGCTGACAATGTGCCAGTGCAAAAATGCCCTTTAAGCAAACTTAAAAAAAAACCGATGATCGAGTGATGTGGGTAGCAGTGAGTACATCCTCGAGAGATGGTTAAAGAAGAAAGACTGCAGCGGCTCAGTCTCTTTACGGGATCGAGTGCGGACATTTATTTGGAAAGGCTGCACACACAAGTGGAAGGAAATAGGAGGAGCGGGGTTCAACATACAGCTTACGGGATAGGCGTAGGATTTAAATGCATTCGAAGAGCATGTAGAGAAATTGAACCTACTGAACATAGAAAAGGGTATTGGTTAAATAAAGACAGCTACGGCAGCCAATAATTCGGCCCTACCATCGCTAATAAGTTGAAGGGGTCAATTATTTTCATGCGGATGGTGATGATATTCAAAAAACAAACGAGTTCTCGGGCCGCACGGTGGCCCAGTGGGTAGCGCTGTCACTTCACAGCAAGAAGGTCCCGAGTTCGAATCTCGGCTCGGGTGCCTTTCTGTGTGGAGTTTACATGTTCTCCCCGTGTCCGCGTGGGTTGTCGCCAGGCACTCCGATCTCCTCCAATAGTCCAAAAACATGCTGCTGCATTGGTTAATTGGCTTGCAGACTAATTTGCCCTCGGTGCCTGGTGATGGACTGGCATCCAATCGTGGGTATATCCCTGCCCTGTGCCCTGTGTCTGCCGGGATAGGCTCTGGCTCACCGCGACCCTGCACAGGACGAAGCGATTTCTGATAATGAGATGAGAAAGTAGATCTCATCTTGTAGACGCATATCCTGCGTCGGAGATAACTGCGAAGCTTTGCAAAATGAGAATTCCATATTTAAGTCACAGTCAAACTCAATTTCAAACGCGTGGACAGCAAGCCGAGGGTACACAGCGTGGGTTGTTATCTGCATGACACAAAGCCACATAGCATTCAGGCGGCATCTTCTGTGAAGTGCTAGGAGACTGGCAAAAGCGTGCGTGCCAAATGTGCAGATGGTCTTCAATAGGCAGGCGGATGTAAGGTCACATCAGTAATCCCTTATGGACACAGCACTAACAGCTCCTATGTTCAGAGATTAGTTGCCCAACACTGTTCAGCCTCATTCGAATGGGATTGTCTAATTAAGTTTTAATTAATTTTCATACGGGGCTGTGAAATCAGTAATATTAATGGATGGGAAAAAAATGCGCAAATAATAAAAGTGCATAAATAATGCATCCTGCTGAATTATTTAAACAATGAGAACCAAAGTTGAATCGGAGAGGCTTGTAAATGGGTTGCATTGCTCAATGCATTCCACTGCGACCAGTAATTATTCTGCAGCACACAATTAATTATTATGCAGCATTCAATTAATAGTGATATTAATCAAGCTAACAAATACAGTTAACTGTAGGTGTGGCTCAGCAAGTTGGTGCCCCCCTCCATCCTTGAGAGTTTGTCAGAAACGAGGTCAAGATCCTTTTTGACCATGGTAATCGTGCAGTGAATGGGAATGCAAAACCAGTAAAGGTGAATAAATTTGAACTCCGGAGAAACATTGCCAGGGATTCAATAAACCTGCTTTAAACCCAATTTATCATTTGCGCGGGATGAAAGAGAGCTGGTTGGCCGAGACAGGCATTGGAATAATCTCAGCGAGTCTGGTGCCGGTGGGAAGCACCTAAAGATGAGATTGAGGGAGACTATTGGGGTAGATCTTAGAGGCGCTGGACAACATTTTAAAAATTGCATAGCTCAACGGATCCTTCCATCTGAAATGAAAACTGACTGACACCTTGATATTGATGGTCAAAGAAAGTTTGCACAGACTCTGGATGATGGCTATCAGAAAATGTGTTTACTCATTCCACAGAGGGTAGTTGGAACATAACAATTCAGCTCCAGAGTGATATGATGAACTGCCACTATTTGCAGTCGCGAGAATCGATCCAAGACGGCTCCCTCGCGTACTATGCAGGAGGTCGTGGGTAAGATATCCACCCTAACGCCTCGACATTCCGAGTTCTCGTGATCTCCCCGTAGTTGTGTGGATTTTCCTCCGGGTTCTCTGGCTTTTCCCTACACATTAAGAAACAAGGGCTTAGGTTAATTGGCTACTCTGAATATTTAAATATCTAAATATCCAAATATCAAAAGCAATTCCAATCAGCTATGGCTTGTGCCCAGATTTCCGCCATATGGAGCTAACAGCTTGGTGGGCTTTTCCTGGAAAATAAATTAAATGTAACAGGAAGGCTTTCGTGACCAATGTTATCTGTTATAAAGCCCTTTGGGTTAGGTCACATAAATAAATAAGTGTCGTAGAACAGAACGTGCAAATTCGTTACTATCTCCAAACAGCAGGATGTTGGAAAGCAAAACCCACAACACTTACAACGATATACGATGTTTCCCTGATAACATCAATCAGAGTAATTAGGCACAGCGAGCAAAGGTTTAGTTTAGTTGAGTTTAACATAAGTCTAGAATTTACATGCAATTATCATTATTCGTAAATAACCTGAACTCGCACGGCTCGATGAGTGTGTGGTGATCATGAGGATGTGCATCCATCTCACACGTCTGTCATTGCTTAGCCTAGTCTTGGGGGGGGGAGGTAAGACGGGTGAAGGAACAGAAAGCCATTCTCACAACACTGTGTTGATTTAGCGAGAGCTTCTGCGATTGCGGAAGAAAGAATCGCAACATTTCACAGAGTCTCATGATAACCCTAACCGCGTATTTGCATATCTCGGCGCGCTGCGCAATCATTTTAATGCCTGCACGCGCGAGCAGGTGATGCGCGCGCGCCCGGGTGAGCGGATGACTGTGAATAAATATATCCGAGCAGAGCACGAGCGGGCGTCTCATTACGAGAATTACTGGGCCACGTGCAGCGGCTGTTGATCGGGATTTCGTTGTTTATGCCGCCTCCCCACTCGCGGCAGAGACAATCAGTCTGATTATCAACTTCCATCAAAAATGTAGCAAATAAGTTTCAGCAACACGGGTACAATTAATTCGGAAGTTTTTGTTTGCTTTAATTACCACCTAGAAGGGAGCTCCCCCCAATTCATCTCCTCGAGCTGACGCTTGTGCTGCCTTTAGGAACATATGGTTTAACAGAGAGTCGACGGCGCAATTACGATGGGGAGAAAACAAAAAGGCAGCCGAACTCTAAACGGAAATGGACAAAGTCAGCATGCAGCCTTCTATACCTCTGCTTACACCTCTTTAACACTCGGCACAGCTAAGCCAAGGCGGTGTGTGTAGCCCTCGTGGCACGAGTGTTTTTCTATACTGGCTATTTGTTGAGTCGATCATTGAATAGCTGGGTGGCAGGGTGGCGAAGTGAGTTGCTCTGTCGCCTCACAGCAAGAAGTCCCTGGTTTGAATGCCGGCTTGGGCGTATTTCTGTGTGGAGTTCGCATGATCTCTCGTTTCCTTCCAGAGTCCACAGATATGCTGCCTATATTAACTGGACTGACTAAATTACCCTCGGTGCCCTGTGATGAACCGACATCCCATCCTGCATATAGCCCAAGTTACCTACTACCCTGCTTGCCTCTCTCCTCTGGACAACGGTTGAAAAGAACTACATAGCTTAACGCTTCCTTCCCGCTTAACTTAAAAACTGATTGAAACAAACTGTGATGCGAGGGCCTCTTGCAAGACACGTGAATCTGGCTCAGGGCCATGCACAGCCAGAGCAAGGAGCGGCCGGGGGGGAGAGTTAATATATTTTGGCATGCGATGCTTCGCTCTGTACGCTCGAATGTTCAATGCGGACGTCAAACGTTCGTTTGGCTTGTGATGTGAGTGGCACACGGCGGTGGAAAAATCAAATCAGGTCCCTCCCGAGCTGTGCTGGATTTACTCGGCGTGACCACCGTATGCTTTGGCTGCACAGCGGAGAAAAGGTTTTAGAGCGTATACTACATTATCACCGGCTGATTCTCAATGGGTTTTATTCAGTGGCTGGAAGTTTAATTTAATGCGTACGCAGCACACCATTGCATAGACCTATAAACTATGGAGGCAGTTTAATACGAAGAATCAATAGACCACCTTAGCGGAGTTCTAGTCCTGGTTTCATGAGCTGCGTCGCGTGGCAATGGTTGTATGTATGTTGTTCTTTCCACTTGACAGTGTGATAAACATTGTCAAACCAAAGGCACAAGACTAAATAAGAGCAACAATAATTCCTTCTGCTAATATAGAAAAGCCTTACGGAGTCTCCAGATTCATTTCTAGAATGGCTGTGTAATTTCCAGTAATAATATAGCATCTCGAGGACATTGGTATATGGAGAGAATAGCCACACGTGCAATAGTATAATGTTCAAAGCACCACACAGATGGAATTAATGATCCACACATTCACCACCATGGTTTTTCAAGAGTAGACATTTCCATATCTCTTTGCACACTTTTCAGCTCCTGTTCTATTTTCTTTGTCAATATCCACATGTTCTATCCTTATGTAGTAGGAAATAATAAGATAACATGCCGATTTAAACGTTTCTTCTAGACGAACACTGACATGCTGCTTTTCATTTTTAGGTTCCATTTGCCAAAAGCACTACATACGACACTGTATGTAAATGATGTTGCTTAGTCAATTGCAGCTGGTCTGGCTGACATACACTGAGTAAATTAATGTAATGATCAGGGACAGGCAATGACCTGAAGGCAAATCAATATGACAATCCTAAAAAAAAACTATTGCTGACAGACTACCTACTCAGTGTCGTGAGCAAACCTATGCATTTTAAAGTAAGTTTTGACACAGACACATCGATAGAAGGAATGAAGGCCGGTCGTGGAGACCAATAATGGAGAGAAGGCCAAAGGACATATACTCAAGAGGACATCCTCTGCAGAAACAGGAAAGATGAAATCAATTCATGCTCTGCAGCCAGATGAATTGTGGCATCAAAACACCACGTGCTCGAAGGCTATTATCATTGCTGATTGTGTTGAGATTTTTATACAATTGGAGATAATTACAATTTACAACACCCGCACATTCGCCCATTGTCAGAGGTCTTTGTTCGGATCGAGAATGATTAACAGGTGCAAGGAAACCAGAGGTGGGGGGATGGCGAAAGTAACCACGTGGTTAGCCAGCACCAACATTTACCAGACACTGCATTCAAAATATTTTGACGTTATCGACTAATTAATTGAGTTTTTTTTTAATCAGCCAACAGCTAACACAATGTGTGGTTTGCCCATTCCCAGATAGTTGCTATAGCATGGATACTTGAGCCTCATATAAACCATTTATTTGGTTTATGGTTGGGCCACGGCCTGCTGTGAGAATTTGTACAAAGCAATAACGGGTGGGAAAGCCCTGCCTTGTTTTACAAATGATGTACAGATTAAAAAAACACACACACACACAACATGTTGCAGGCGATGATACATCCGTCGGTACGTCGCCGTGCAGGAAGGAAATTGCGTTTCAGGAGATCTGTGAGCCGCACTGTAATTTCTTCCACCGCTTGTATTTTTAACTCCCTGATTTATCTGCCTTTCATGCCATTGTGCCTGTAACCGCCACATGGTAATGAATGTCCATAAACGCTGTCACGAAAAAAAACACATGGGGGGGCGGGGGGCGGAAACAAAATTGACAAAGGTGATGAAGGTAGTGATTTTGGTTTTCACGGCTCGATGCATGACGATTTCTTTCCAGAGCTGTTCTTTTGAGATAGCCGTGTCCGGTGCTCTCATTCACGACGATTCACCTCCTACCGTGGAGGCATTTTCAGGCGTATGCTGGAGGCATCCTCAGTCTCCATGCGCCTGAAACATCGCGAAGGAGAGCGGGGGCAGCGCTCAACACAGCTATCCTGAAAGAACGGCTTTGAAAAGCAAGCACAGCACGTGATGAAGGCTGCAGGATGGCCAGGAGTTTGCAGTCGAGCCATGGATTATTAAAAACACATTTTGAAACAATATTAATGTTTGCACTTCCAGAGCGCCTTTCACCCGAGGGTCACAAAGCGCTGCACAAAGCTGTGGAGAGAAGGGCTTGTCAACAACAACATCTGAACGACACATCAACAATAATAATAATTGCAATTCTAGAGCGTTTTTCACCCGGGGGTCACAAAGTGCTGAACAACATGTTTTTTTACACATCTGAGCCATGGAGAGAACGGCATATTAACAGCAACAGAGTAGACCAATTAATCGAAACCCCCTCGTGTGCATCATGGGTTTTCTCTCGTTACTCTGCTTTCCTCTTACGAACTGGCCTGACCATCCCATGCGGCAGGACCCCAATGCAAAAAAATTGAGCTTCACTGAGACTTGTCTAGGTAAATTAATGACAATGATTGTACTACCATTCAGGGTTCCCTCGAAAATTGCTATACATCACTGCAGACAATACATATAAAACATTATTTTCCAGCAAGCCAGATTAATTGCGCAAAATAATTGTTATCATCTAATGCCTTTACGGGTTCATTTATCACCAAGGCCAGCAAACCACTGAACGTTATTCCAGGAATTATCCTTTGGGTCGTGATGCACTCTGTTCTTGAAATAAAGATGCTCTAGCTCCAATCCAGGCTACTGCAGTGGGTTTGGCGGATTGGAGAGGTGGGGGCGGTAGGCATTGTGGTCCTATAGCCTTGCTTTGAAAGGGACACTAAACATGTGACCACTTCCACAGCTCACAAGCAATTAATTTTGCTGCGACCTCAAAGGATCTTACGGCTGGCTCACTCACAGCGCACCACGGTTGACCTAACAACCCACGTCTCGAGTCCGTTTATACCTGGTGACACGAAAATGGAGCTTGCCGCTTAATGCCACCCACACATTTTTAGGGAACAAACGACACGACCCCGGGAGAATATTAAAACGGAGCGGTGATGCTCTACATACCGTGTCGCGGAACACCAAAGCCACAATCCCGCCGATGAGTTCAATGATGAGACAAAGCACCATGGTAACCAAGAACTGTCAATAACAGAATGGGAGGAGAGGGGAGATTGGAAAATTAAAACGGACAAAAAGAGAGTTAAAGTTACTCATTGGACATTCCACGTCGTTAATGCCATGTAAAGCAGGAGATCAGCAACGATGGATTGCGTCCACGGAGCTCGATGATGGGGCTCCGTGTGTGGATGGCTGCAGTTGCGCCACATTTATCGGAGAAAATGAGACGGAGTCGAAGAAAAAGAATCGGGAGGCCAGAGTTCAAATCGAGCAGTCGGCACTTGAAATTGTTAAGGCCATGTAAAGCGGCGAGACAGAAAAGCTCACCAGGATGCCTCGCCGCAGCTCAGCATTAATCCCCGAGCCACTCGGTACAGCAGGCGTGAGAGGATGATGGGAGAAATGAGCAGCAACAAAAATCCTTGCACATTACAATTAAAAAAACAACTACGGGTTTGCGTGTCCAGGGTAGCCCTGAATATGCATTCTTAAGGGGAGTGTGAGCTTAGCAATGACGTTAAAAAAATATTTAAACATGCCTCGGTATCGGCTTCACCGATTGTTGAAGCCAACTACTGTTAGCGAGAATCTATTAAAATCAGTGGGGTTCATGGAGGGGTGGGTGGCCAACACCACGCTCGGCTGCATTTGCCTCTCTCGTGGCAATATTCGCAGATTGCACGAGGAAAACATTTCAGTATTTATGTATCGCACCAGGTAAATATTTCAATATCTATGTTTCGCACCAGGTAAACATTTCAATATTTATGTATCGGACCAAGTAAACATTTCAATATTTATGTATCGCACCAGGTAAACATTTCTATATTTATGTATCGCACCAGGTAAACATTTCAATATTTATGTATCGCACCAGGTAAACATTTCAATATTTATGTATCGCACCAGGTAAACATTTTAGGCTCATTGGACCAGGGACCAGTATAGAGAATCGTCACTTGTGTTGGCCAAGAGCGCAGGGAAGAAACGGCCACACT
>JAZEWT010000012.1:15175553-15188970 GCA_036362905.1 Mordacia mordax
GGCACATTTGAGCGTTGAACCAAGACAGCTGACCAATAAAACTATATTCCCCATGATGTTTGGGCAGATGAACTTATACGCGCTTATTGACACAAGCTCCAAAAGTCGCCTTTTTTTCTGGTTCGCATCAGCACGTGTTCACTAACTGGCTCCTTCTCCTCTTGGACGTGCTAGCGCGTCAAATATATCGCAGGCCCACATTCTCCCGAAGAACGTTTAATGAGATGCGTGGCTCAGCGTGGAACGATCAAAGGCACATCCAGTGGTCTGCTTGAGCCTCCGCTCTCCTTTCATGAAGCCTACTTTCAATCATCATGATAATTAGTTCCGTGCCGCAAGAGGCTCTTGCCAAATGTGGTTGGACATAAGTTGGCTTTTGTTGCACTTAATTTGGTTCAATTAAACTTATTTTCGTTGTGTGGTTGACGATAATTCTTCACCACTGTGACTTGGCAAGCTTTGGGGAAATATGTATTTTGTTAGATGATTGCAAGCCCTTTAACCCTTCATATTAATATTGCTTGATTTTGCACTTGCTGACTTTCATTCGCCTATTGGCACTGAGCAATATGAAGACTCACGACTTCAATCGTGGGGGCGCAGCCCCCTATCGCAATACACCTGCGTGACTGGCATTCTCACCTTTATTTTTACAGGACGGTCCCTCTTTTTGAAGTAGCGGTCCTGAGAAATCTTTAAGTCTTCCCGAAGTGTTAAGCGTCCAGGATTTTGTCAAGCTCTGTAAAAATACCACGCGGCGACATGCAGAAGCTGTCCTCATCCTGCATTATAGATAATAATAAATTACTCGGGTGGCACGGTGGCCCAGTGGGTAGCGGCTGTCGCCTCGCAGCAAGAAGCTGCCGGGTTCGAATCTCGGCTCGGGTGACTTTCGGTGTGGAATTTGCATGTTCGCACCGTGTCCGCGTGGGTTCTCACCGGGCACTCCGGCTTCCTCCCACAGTCCAAAAAACATGCTGCTGCATAGGTTAATTGGCTTGCAGACTAAATTGCCCGCAGTGCCCGTAGTTCCCGGTGATAGACTGGCTTCCCGTCGTGGGTGTATCCCTGCCTTGCGCCCTGTGTCCGCTGGGATAGGCTCCGGCTCACCGCCACCCTGTACATGACTAAGCGGTTTCTGACAATGAGATAAGTTGCACTTCTTGAGCGCTTTTCACCCGGCGGTCACAAAGCGCTGCACAGAGCTGTGGACAGAATGGCATGTCAGAAACAACAACAACATATGAACGGCAAAGCAGCAATAATACTTTTGTGTGTGTTTTTTTTTATACAAATCTAAGCTGTTGAGAGAATAACCAAGCTATAATTTAGACAAGGGCATAAAATAAGCGAAAAAAATCGTTGTTAAACAAACGAACTAAGGAATAAGTGTTCCCGAGCAGGCACAGGTCGGCAGCTAGCCATCATGCCAGCACGACAGTGAGCCGCATCGAGAGTCCCTAGCCAGAGGGCTTCAAAGTCTTACGGAACAAATGAGTCTTGAGACGAGATTTGAAGGTGTTCTCCTTTCTGTGATATTTTCCCAATTTTTTTTAATAGGTCCGAGGTGGTAAGCTTAATAGCGATACTATCAGCAAGAAAGCATTTACTTTTGAATAGGTTACACACTTTGAAAAGCCACCACTGTAACAAGCGTCAAAATTTGGCCCCTTTCACTTACACTATCGATTTCTGGGTTGAAACATTGCTAGCAGTTGCGCCAAGAAGAAATTTGCCTTAATATATGTAACGACCTTCTTTTAAACGTAAATGTTTCAGCAACAGGAAATGAATGGGCATACAATAGCAACGTGCTTCTCAGGCAGGTGAAGTTTCGATAGTTTCAAAAGAGGCACGGATGTTTATGGCATTATTTAAAAAATTATCTTTCTGCACTGTGTAACATCTGTTGTTGACAATGAAATAAAGCACCCTCTATTCCTGCCACGAAAACCAAAAATGAGTTGACATTATGCCATTGCTGCGTGGTGCTGAATTTAATTAGCGCTGGCATTTTGCTTAAGCCTCGTGTTTCCATTCGATTGCCCCTAATGTGAGAAAAAAATATATTTACTCACAAGCGTGGGTCAAACTGATAGCTCCAGCAGCTTCCGTTGTTTTTCAAGGCAAGCCTCTTTTCAAATGACTCTGCGGGCAATGTGGTCTACGCCGTAGCCCCATGGGGGCTCAGGGACATTGCAATGCCAATGCATGCCTTCGATTCAATGGCACTGGCTGGGTTCAAAAAGTATTTGGACAAAAATAAAATACAGACCGAAGATAAGAGGATTACCTCACCTTTGTGAGGTAGGCTCATTTTTATAGTTGTTCATGAGCAGACTGTTCTGGTTTCTCTGTCGATCGGCGTGTTGTCTTCCACTTGACCAGAGCCAGCATGGTTTAGTTTCCACTGCCACACCGCAATGTTCGGTCAGGAAATTATCAAACGGTGCTTTCAGCTGCGACATTAATATTAATGTCGCAGCTGCGATATTAATATTAATGTCGCGGCGACGTTCTTATCAAACGCGTTGACGTGATATGGCAGTGTCACTGCCCAAACATGCAGTTTGAAAAGTTAGATTCAAAGTGAGGCAAATTAGATCTTTCATAATTACAACTCGCCACGTCTCCATTGCAAACGAAGCCGCGACTATACACAGTTCGGCCCGGGGCAGTTAGATTCCCACCTCAAGGTGGCTTTCCGTGTGGAGTTTGTGTGTTCTCCCCCCTGTTCTACGTGGGTTTTTTTTTAATTCTCAATTTTCCGTCCACCAGAAATATTAAAAACAAACTCATAAGCAATTGGCTGCTAACATCATGATTTACAGGACGTAGTGTCTGTAAAATGTTGGCGCTGACTGGCCGCGTGGCCGTCTGGCCCTTCCCCGCCTCTCTGCAGTGTCCCCGCGCCTCCCTATCTGTGTCTCGCCCACGATCTGGCGTGGATTTCGCCGGCGTTACAAATTGCATTGTTGTTATTTATCCTTCTCCCTCGCTTTCCGGTGTAATATGTTTTTTTTTCGGTCGCGCCTCGGTGTTGTTTGTCTCGGTGTCCGACATTTCGCTCTACGCGCTGAGAGCTTCCTCGGCAACGAAGATAAAACCTGGAATCGAAATGTCAGACGTCGTGCCAAGCAACAAACACACGCGGTACGACCTAAATCACACCGGAGGGCCACACTGCGCAACCACGAGAACCCATGCAGCCGAGCGCTCGCCCGATTTACTTCTCACCCGCCAAGGTGGTTAAATGGACTCTGCTGAAATTCTCATCTCATCTCATTATCTGAAACCGCTTAATCCTATATAGGGTCACGGTGAAGCCGGAGCCTATCCCGGAAACACAGGGCGCAAGGCAGGAATACACCCGACGACGGGACGCCGGTCCATCGCCAGGCATTGCGGGACAATTTTAGTCTGCGAGCCAATCAACTTTCCTTTTCTTAATCGACCTCGTTCTCTTCGGTGGGTTTTGGGCGGTGTCATCATTGAGCAAAAGTCGATGTCTTAAAGCGCATTACAATTGTGAACGACAGTGCTGATCGAGAGTTTGCCAGTGACAATGGCAATAACGGCTGTTGCCGATATTTCCATTCATATTAATCACGTACAACTAATGGCAATACCAAAACTTATAAAATTATGGCCATGCCAACACAGGCTCTACTTAAACTGGGGCAAGCTGCCGGTGAATATATTTCGCGTTGTGCTTTCGTACGCGTGTTTGCGAGTGTACGTTACGCTGCCATTGCGTGAGCCATACCCCTGCCAGCCTCCTTGGCTGCACTTGTGATTGGCTGCCATTTCGGCTTTGTGATTATTTTTTGCGAAAGCCATTTGGCTTGCGCCACCCTTGAGGTCCCATTAAACAAATAAGTATTCATGATACGTACATGCAATGCATGTTACTGAATCTATCGCTCGGTATTAATAATTCAGACTTGCAGTATTGGAATGTTTGTGTGATGCTCTTTTATTTAATAATACATTTTGCATATGCAGGTTATACATATTATACGTATACTGTGTATGCAGAACTGGACATATCTAGAATTGCATAAAAAATAATAAAAAACTTTGTTAGCAATTATTGAGGGACACATCATTTGACCTTTTTTTTATATTCAAGAGTTTATTCACAAACTCCAATTGTCAATTCATCATCATTTTCCCATTGCAGGCAGACTCTAAATTGGCTTTTTTTTTTACAAAATAATACTTTTTCGTTATTTTCTTTAAATTCGGCAGTATTCTCAAGTAATGTTTATTTATCTCCAATGAAATAAACATGACCCTTAATTTCTCTTCTCGTCTCTTCCAGCCCGAGTCTCCTGTCAAACCAGAGCACAAAACCGAGCTCGATAACACCAAGCCAGTTTTCAATAATGAATGTCCAAGTTCACACTTTCAAACTTGATATCATGTTTGCGCCTGATGATATATTTATGAGAAGTTGCAATGTGGATTTTTTTTTTTTAGCAAATAAACTTTTGCTTCTACGCAAGCTAGGCAAACCGGGGGCCTACTTTTGGAGCTAGGCTCAGGAGTCGAGCTCGCAGGCAAGCGCACCTGGTGACCGGGTGACCCACTTAGCTCGGTCGGGCATAGCCCGAAAAAGTGCCGCTGCCTTGTGGACCAACACCTGCAAGGTAAATCATAATGGTCCAGTGCAATGCCCCTTGGGTAGTAGATAGAGCCAGAGTAGGTCTATGCGTGCTAGACCTTAGCAATGGAAACTAGCTCTTGGAACGTGGAACGTCACATCTCTGGGGGGTAAGGAATCGGAATTTGTGCAGTATTTAGAGAGGTACTGACTGGATGTAATTGGGCTCACCTCTACGTACAGTGTCGGCTCTGGAACTAATCTCCTTGATAGGGGTTGCACTGTCTCCCACTCCGGAGTCACACAGGGAGAGAGGCGCAAGGCAGGGGTGGGGATACTCAAGAGTCCTCGGCAAGGTGCCACTCAGTTGGAGTTTGTCCCGGTGAATGAGAGGCAGTCAATATGACTGCGAATTGCAAGGAGGAGTTTTCTAACTCTTGTGTTTGCATATGCACTAAACATCAGGTTAGAATACACGACACAGACAGTGGATGGGGTGCTGGAAAACACTCCACCTGGTGACTCCATAGTCCTACATGGAGACTTTAACGCTCATGTGGGAAATGGTGGATAAACCAAGAGGGGTGTGATTTGATATAATGGCCTGCACGATATGAACCCAAGCGTTGCTCTGTTATTGGACTTCTGTGCTGATCATGGACTGTCCATAACAATCACCATGTTCGACCACAAGGAGACTCATAAGTTTACCTGGTACCAGAGCACCTTGGGCCAAAGAACGATGATAACCTTTCTAGTTGTCTCACCAGACCTGAGCCCATATGTTTTGGACACTTGAGTCAAGAGAGGGGCAGCGCTGTCCACCGATCACCACCTGGTGATGAACTGGATCAGATGGTAGGGTAGGATGCTGAATAGACCTGGTAAGCCCAAACGGGCAGTGAGAGTTTGCTGAGAACGATTGGTGGAGGACCCTGTCTGGAGCAATTTCAGCTCCCACCTCCATATGAATTTCTGTCGTTTCTGGAGGAGGCTGAGGATATGGAGTCCAAATGGACCCTGATTAAAGCCTCCATCGTAGAAGCAGCTGCTAGGAGCTGTAGCTAGCAGGTGGTCGGTGCCTGTTATTGTGGCAACCTAAGGACCCGCTGATGGACAGCAGTGGTGAGAGAAGCTGTCAAACTGAAAAATGAGTCCTTCTGGGATGGATTGGCATGGGGGACTCCTGATTCGGCAAACAGGTACCAGCAAGCCAGAAGGGCTGTTGCTGCAGTGTTTTCAGAAGCGAAATCCTGGGTGTGTGAGGAGTTCAAAGAGACTATGAGAAGGACTTTCAGCTGGCTTCAGAGAGGTTCTGGCAAATCATCTGCCGGAGGGGAAAGAAGGGCACTGCCCAGGCTGTTATCAGCAAGGGCTGGGAGGTGCTGCCCTCGACTGGGGATATCATCCAAAGGTGGAAGGAACACTTTGAGGAACACCTTAACCAGAAAGACACACCCTCGGAGGAGATGGGGCTGGAGTTTTCTGGGGGATCAGAGCCCATCTCCTTGGCAGAAGTCACAGAGGTAGTCCAGAAACTATACAGTGGCAAAGCGCCAGGAGTGAACGAGATCCACCCGGATATGCTGAAGGTCCTGGATGTTGTGATGCTGTCATGGCTGACACGCCATGTCAATGTCGCGTGGGTGTCGGAAAGTATCAGCGGATTGACAGAGAGGGGTTGTGGTTCTTATCTTCAAAAAGGGGGCCCGGAGGGTGTATTCCAATAGCTCAGCCGCCTTGGGAAAGCCTATGCCAGGTTGCTGAACAGGAGGATCTGGCAGACTATGGAACCTTGGATTCAGAAGGAACAATGCAGATGCCGTTCTGGCCGTGGACAGTGGACCAGCTTTTTAGACTCTCACAGATTACTGAGGAGTCGTGGCAATTTGCCAAACCAATTTTAATGTGCATTTGTACTTGGACAAGGCTTATGACCGTGTGCCCAGAGGGGTTCTGTGAGAGGTACTGTGAGAGTGCGGGGTCCCTGAGCTGTTGCTGCGTGCCATTCGGTCCTTCTGCAACCGGAGTGAGATCTGTATTTGCATCCTTGGCATTAAGTGAAACCCTTTTACAGTGGGCGTTTGAGCTCCGCCTATGGTGCACCTTGTCTCATATTCCATTCGTGATCTTCATAGACAAGGTATCAAGGTTTAGCAGAGGACCGGCGTTTAACGAGTTTGGGGTATGAGGGTGGCATCTATGCATTTTGCCGGTGATGTTGTCCTCTTTGCTTTATCAAATTGTGATCTCCTGTGTGCACTGGAATGGTTTTTAGCCGAGTGTGATGCGGTGGGGATGAATATCAGCACCTCCAATTCTGAAGCCATAGTTCTCATCCTGAGAAAAGATCGCTTGCCCCTTCTGGGTGGGGGAGTAAGCAGCTAACCCAAGTGGAGAAGTTCAAGTATCTCGGGGTCGTATTCATGAATGATGGTACAAGCGAGCGTGAGATTGACAGATGGGAACAGTGTCTGCAGTATTGCAAGCATTGTATCAGACCGTCGTGGTGAAGAGGGAACTGAGTCGGGAGGCAAAGCTGTCAATTTGCTGCTTAAGCTTCGTTCCGACCTCGCCGCCTATGGTCATGAGCTTTGGATTATGACCGAAAGACTAAGGTCTTGGATACAGACGGATAAAATGAGGTTCCTCCGTAGGGTTGCTGGGCTCTGTCCTTAAGACAGCGTGAGTATCTCTGTGATCGAGGAGGATCTCAGAGTACAATTTCTGCTCCAACGCATTGAGAGGCGTCAATTGAGGTGGTTCGGGAATCTGCTAAGGGATGCCTCTCGAGCGCCTCCCTCTGGAGGTGTACCGGGCACGGCCAACTTGAAGGAAATCCTGGGCAGACGCAGGACCCGTTGCGGGATTACATCTCTCATCTCATTATCTGAAACCGCTTGATCCTATATAGGGTCACGGTGAGCCGGAGCCTATCCCGGAAACACAGGGCGTAAGGCAGGAATACACCCGACGACGGGACGCCGGTCCATCGCCAGGCATTGCGGGACAATTTTAGTCTGCGAGCCAATCAACCTATCCAGGAGCATGCTTTTGGACTGTGGGAGGAAACCGGAGTACCCGGCGAAAACCCACGCGGACACGGGGAGAGCATGCAAACTCCACACAGAAAGGCACCCGAGCCGAGAGATTGGAACCCGGGACCTTCTTGCTGTGAGGCGTCAGCGCGAACCACTGCGCCACCGCGCCGCCCGACGCAGGACCCGTTGGCGGGATTACATCTCTCAGCTGGCCTGGGAACGCCTTGGAATCCCCCAGCAAAGAGCCGGAGGAAGTTGCTCGGGAGAAGGACGTCTGGGCTGCTTTGCTAAGCCTATTGCCTCCACGACCCGGACGCAGATACGCGGCATGATAATGGATGGATGGATGAACAAAGTGCTCAAAGATAGATAAACTTTATTGTCATTCCATCCTTATACGATAACAGTGTGCTGAGGAACGAAATTACGTTACTCGTGGTCCTGGTGCAAAAACAAAAACCAACATTTCAACAGGGCAGGGCAAAACATGTCGACGATGGAGACTACATATAGTAGAGTGATGTGCCCCATGCAGGTATGTACACGTGTGTTTGGGGAGTGTGGAGCGTCTGTGTCCTGCTTGTTATGAAGAAGGCAGGAGTAGCGTGGTATTGCGGAGACTCTGATGGCTTGGGGGAAGAAACTGTTGCAGAGTCTGGAAAATGTGGCACAAATGCTGCGGTACCTTTTGCCAGACGGCAGGAGGGTAAAGAGTTCATTGGAGGGGGTGGGAGAGGTTGTTTTACAATGCTGGAGGCCTTGTGTGTGCATCGTTTGAAATAGATGGCCTGAATCGGCCTGAATCGAGGAGAGGGAGATCCCAGTGATGTTCTTCGCTGTCCTCACTATCCGCTGCAGCGACTTACGGTCAGAGGCATTGCAATTTCCATACCAGACAGTGATGCAGCCGGTCAGGACACTCTCAATGGTTCCTCTGTAGAACGTGGAGAGGATGGATGGAGGAAGGCTGGCTCTTCTCAGGGGATGCAGTATTGAGTGACCAGCTGAGGTCATCTGCAATATGCTCACCAATAAACTTGATGCTCCTGACTGTCTCCACTATGGAGCCGTTGATGGCCAACGGTGAGTGGGCTGCGTGGGCCTTCCTGAAGTCTTTGGCCATCTCTTTCGTTTTGTCAGCATTACGGGACAGGATGGTGCCTTTGCAGCAGACTGACAGCCCCTCCACTACTCCCCTGTGTGCAGTTTCATCGTTGTTACTGTCGTGTCATCCGCAAACTTAATGACGCGGTTGGAGCTGCTTAATGGCGGAGCAGTCGTGCGTCAGCAGTGTGAAGAGCAGTGGGACGAGCGCACATCCCTGAGGAGGGCCGGTGCTCCGTGTGGTGGTTTTGGAGGAGTTCTTGCCGATGCGGACCTTCTGAGATCTCTCAGTCAGAAAGTCCAAGATCCAGTTACAGTTCTGAAACACGATGAGTTAAATTGTGCGTGCTGTAGGTGCTGTTCAATTTGAAGATGCCGCATCCCGAACTATCATCAATACCAAGTGACATCTACACCGATTTTGGCTCTTCTGCCAGCAGTGATGTGATTAAACGATTGTCGGGCTCTACCTTTTAAACTTTACCTTTGTGCTCACCTCGAATAGTGCTTGCACTCGGCACGTCTACTTGTTTCATAGAAGCACGACGTGATAAATATTTCATTTTTTTTCAATCAAGTTGCCGGGGAATGAATACTCGCTCCATTTTGTCACAGCTGCAAATGTCTCTCATCTGATCTCACTGTCAGAAACGGCTTAGTCCTGTACAGTGTCGCGGTGAGCTGGAGCCTATCCCGACAGACACAGGGCGCAAGGCAGGGATACACCCACGATGAGACGCGAGTCCATCACCGGGCACTGAGGGCAATTTAGTCTGCAAGCCAATTAACCTATGCAGCAGCATGTTTCTTTGGACTGTGGGAGGAAACCGCAGTGCCCGGCGAAAACCCACGCGGACACGGGGAGAAACACGCAAACTCCACACAGAAAGGCACCCGAGGCGAGATTCGAACCCGGGACCTTCTTGCTGTGAGGCGCCAGCGCTACCCACTGGGCCACCGTGCCGCCACAGCTGCAAATGTGGCTGTAAAAAAAATGTTGAACTTAAATATTGCAGCAGGTCTCGTGTCAGCGCAGAATATTGGCATCGACATTTTGGTCGGAATTTTTCGATGATATATTGCTCGCTTGGAGGAGAGGGTCCAGACTCTCCCCGTGTATCCTCACGCCTACGAGCTTTATGGGTGGATTTGGGAGGTACAGCTCCCCGCTCACCTGTCGTATTTATTTTTGGAATCAAAGACCTGCGGGGAAGCCTGGTGGCACCCCTCTAGGCGCAAGCCAATATTATCTTGCCTCGAATGCCATATGAAGTTCGATTCCGTGGCCCGCGAAACATTTCAGAGCGGTCGAAACCAAATTAAGTAAATAAATCAGCACACGTAAATAAACAAATAAGTGGCTGGATAAACCATCAGCACCATCACCACCACACATAAATAAATAACAAGGACTTATCTTCCCTTGTGAGGGAAGTTGGTGGTCCCTCAGACAACACAGCACGATGTACAATGCGATTAAAGTAAAAATGTCACCACGCTTGGCATTAACCCTCTCTTTAGCTGCGATTTTATCCAATTGTTGACGAGCCGCGTCTCTGCCTCTGTGTTTATTGAGAACACTGCAGGGTTCCTCGACAGCTCAGTGATGCGTTTCGTTCACCGAACTGTTACGATGTGCGCCCAAAATAATAATAATTGCGTTTATACAGCGCTTTTCACCCGAGGGTCACAAAGCGCTGCACAGAGCTGCGGAGAGAACGGCACGTCAACCAGAACTGCATAAGAACGGAAAATCAGCAACAATAACTTTTTTGGCTTTTTTTTTTACAAATCCGAGCTGTGGAGAAAGCGGCATGTCAACAACAACATCGGAACAGTTCACCTGAAAGTCAATTAGCGGCAATAAATTGTAGGACATAAAGTAAGCGGAAAAAATAATTCTTCAACAAACAAGGTAGGAATAAATGTTACCGAGCGGGTGCAGGTCGGCAAAAAAAGCCATCATCCTGGCACGACAACATTGAGCCACATCAGCAGTCCTAGCCAGAGGGTTTGAAAGCCTTACGGAACAAGTGAGTCTTGAGACGAGATTCGAAAATGCCCAGGGATTCATCTGATTGAATCTCCAATGGAAGGGCATTTCAGAGTCTGGGAGCAGAGCGCGAGCAGGCTCTGTCACCCATCGATTGGAGGTGCGATCTGGGCACATGCAGGCAGCCCGTATTGGAGGAACGAAGTTGTTGTGTTGAGGTTAGTGCCTGAAGTAGGCCATGGATGTCTGTTGGAGCAGCGCCAGTGCACTTCTAGAGCGCTTTTCACCCGAGGGTCACAAAGCGCTGCACCGAGCTGTGGAGAGAACGGCTTGTCAACAACAACCACAACATATGAACGACATATCAACAACAATAACTTTTCTTTGTAAGTTTGTATTGGGTTTGTACGACCTCAGCACCAACTGCCCATGGCCACTGGATTTTCCACATTATTAAAAAATAATTGTTAAATCGAAACCGCAAAACCGAACGATCGTGTTTAAGGCAACTGTGCGAAGAGTGAACCGTTACGCCTCTTATAAGCGATCCCAACTCCAGTTTGGTTAAACGTTTGTACTCTGGGTATTGGTCTCCTTTGAGACAAAATGATTAACGACAAAGCGACACAAACACTCATCTACAACGGCATTCAAAGCTGTAAATAGCTAGCGGCTCAGCAATAGCTTAATCTCAACGCTACAAACATTATTTCTCCAGCAGATATATTCTAGCCACACTAAACACGATGACGCAGTCGAGCAATTTTATGCTAATCGTTGCGGGTAATTCTGGTCTGCAATATATTTATTATGGGAAAACTCAGAATGGCAACGACGGTGGCAGCGATCTATTTACTGAAAGAAAACCACTCGCTGTTGGAAACTGCCAGCAGTGCTCGCCCTTGAGTTTTCCCTGGTGTTTGTGTCACCGCCTGAAAAACGCTGACCGATGAAGAGAGAGGTCACCCGACTCCGAGAGTCTGATCGGCAACAAGCTCAAGGCAAATCCCACTCTTCCCCCCGGACATGGCTTGGGATGAGCACGTGCAGCGTCTGGTCGAAGGCCGTGCACGCGCGCAGGCCCTGCTTGTCGGGGCTCCCAATCCGTGCCGGCCACGGGCTGCAAAGCCACCGTCAGGTTCTGCAGCTGCGCCACGCTGCCCGTTAAGCGGGCCTCGTGCCCGTCGGAGTGCTCGTGGCTCCGCTTGGCTAGACACTCGTATTTACGCAGGTCGAGGTTCCCCGAGCCACCCGTCGTCACGAGGATGTCCCGGTTTTTGCGGCAGGCGTCGCACGAGGCACGCGGTCGAATTCAATCCTGCATTTAACCGGCAGCCAGTGGAGAGACATCAGTACTGAGGATATATGATCGTCGATGGGTGTGCGTGTGAGGTCTCTAGCAGTGGCATTCTGCACACGTTGCAGACGATTGATCGGGTATGCAGGGGTGCCAGGGAGGTCTGGAGTGTGTTTTAGCTTTTCAATATCAGCAGGTGACAGGATGTTGGGCAGTCTGGTTGTATTTCTGAGATGGAAAGAGGCTTCCTTCGTCACCTTGCTGATTTGTGTCTCGAAGCTGAGTGAGGAATCAAGAGTCACACCTAGACTCCGAACTACCTTAGCAACTCAATGGTCTGGTCGTCAAGCATCAATTCGATAGGTTCAGCCTTGGACAATTGGTGTGGGGTTGCGACAAGCAAAGCTTTTGCTTTGTCGCCATTCAGTTTTAGGAAATTTGAATTGAGCCAGGCCTTCACAGTTGACAGCGAGGACGACATGCAAAGACTAGACGCATTGATGGATGGCTTTGCTTGGATATAGATTTGGATGTCATCGGCATAGCAATGGAGGCTGAGATTGAGGCTGCGCAGGATATGGCCAAGAGGTTGTACGTAGATGCTGAAGAGGAGTGGGCCGAGAACTGACTCCTTGGGAACTCCAGACAAAACAGGTTGCACCTCGGTGTGTTTGTCCTCCGAGGCTGACGAACTGCTTCCGATTGGAGAGGTAATAATAATCATTGCATTTATCGAGCGCACGTGCTGCGGAATGAATTGGCCGGATGCGCAAAGTCAAGGTCAGTTTGTTGGATGTTTTTTTTGTCATTGTCGTCTCCGTTGAGTGGCTAAACTGTGGTCAATGAAATATTCACCACGGACCTCCCCCTTGGGAGGGTAGTTCTGTCCAATTATCACTTCCCTTTTAATGAGCATCACCATTTCCGCTTATTTTTTTTTAACGTACAGTCTCTACGGTAGTTTAAAAAAAAAACCATCAGTCATTTGTTTCCCAAGTGAGATGCGTTGGCTCTCACGACTGATATACAGCAGGACACTTTATTGACGCGATTTGTTTCCATGTGTGTCTGTCCATTTGGAAGTCCGTGTGTCTGCGGGCACTTGTGTGTGTGTCTGGGTCTTTTATGAGCCGATAGTTTTATAGTTTGTAGAAAATGAAAAATAAAAAACCTTTTGTTGTAAAAATCACCAAGTGTAGAGTCGTAACTTCTATTCACCAGAAAGTCAGCCGGCCGTGTCAAACTGGAGCGGAGTATATTCGCGGAGGATAAGAGGTGCTTGTGTGAGGACATCAAATAGGGTGGAAGGAGCATGGCCCAGCACGAACAAAAAAAAAATCATACAGCCATCTCCTAAATCACAGAGCTCACACAGC
>JAZEWT010000012.1:15197570-15216322 GCA_036362905.1 Mordacia mordax
CCCCGAGTCCAAAGACATGCTACATAGGTTAATTGTCCTGACTAAATTGCCCCCGGTTATCTTGAGATGTTGTACCTTGCTTACCCCTCCCCGTTGGACAACTGTTAAACAAAGCTACCTAGCTGCACGATTCCTCTCAGATTAAATACAAACTCATTGACGGGACTAGTACTTGGCTGAGTCACCATCAGGGATACGGTATGGTTAAGCAATAGAACCATTATAATCTTGAGTGTGGGATCCCCAGATATTAGAGATAGTGCTAGAGCATCCATTAATAGAAAGCAAACCCTTTGTAGTTATGATTGTGCACAACCAGAGCGAGTCCATTGGCAAGTGGCGTGCGGTGGTGTAAAGTGTGGCCACCACAACCTCCTCCAAGACTTCTGGCCAGGGTGGAAGAGTCGGCAAACATAATAATAATGTATTAGATCCGAAGGTTATGTAGGAAATCTCAGAGAGAAGTAGGGGGGAGGCAGACACATGGTCAGCTGACGCCAACCCACGAGACACTGCATCCTATACATTATGATATCAGCCAATTAGTGATATTTTTGGTTATGGGAAGACCCGGAGGTAACTCATGCAGAATAGGGGGAGAACACACAAAGACAGCTTCCTCTGGTGGAATTCCTTCAACCGTCAGTTGTGTGATCAAGCGATTGTAGGACTGCAACTTTACGCTGGTCTCTTCAGTTGCAGACAAATTACTGCTCAGCGAGTGATCTTCACAGAGCGCATCAACATAGTTGAGGGTTTTTTGCTCATAATTGTGTTGCAACTGTTATCAGTCATTCATAACGTTACACGTGATTATTTGTATGCATTAGGCAAGCATTCTTATCATGTCGGAGATTACGTGAACAACAAATTTTATAATTTCCTCTGCCATTGTCAGCGTAGCTCATAGGATTTTAAAACGAGCAGGAAAATATATTCAGGTTCTAAAAGTCAGGCTTTAAACTGCATATTT
This sequence comes from Mordacia mordax, assembly GCA_036362905.1. Taxonomy (NCBI): domain Eukaryota; kingdom Metazoa; phylum Chordata; class Hyperoartia; order Petromyzontiformes; family Petromyzontidae; genus Mordacia; species Mordacia mordax. The sequence goes on from JAZEWT010000012.1 coordinate 15,198,544, forward strand.
TACCTAAAAGGATATTAGATTATTTTTTTTATATTTGGCATATGATGAAATAAATGCTCTATCACATAGCTCATACACATGCTTGTTTTCAATGTACAATAGCAGAGAAATGCGATAAATGCCACTAATTATATTTCTCTAAGTCATTATAAAATATATGGTGGAAGCCAGGTGTATACATTTATCATGGTTAGTCATCAAAGACACGTATTAGCATAATAACAGTGAATGTAGCTTTATCAGTTCATCACCAATTATAGCCATAATCTATCCTCTGCTAGATTAAGGTCTCGTCAATCGGTCACCATCAGTCGCGGTCTCACAAGGTATAAAAATTCTATTGCTCCCAGGCATATATACATTTCATAGATCCATCGCCGTTGTGGGAGGAAGCCTCTCATTTCTCCATCATTTTTCCCGACACCTGGCCATCATCTCTCCGAGTGACATCTATTGGCCAAACCCATTTACTTTTCTTAACAGTCAATGTGATGTCTCCAAACTAAACTTTCCCGAAGGCCTTATCAGTTAACCATCGGTTAATATATGTATATAAAACAATGGCTATGATACTCCATGAAATCGAAGTGACATGGGATAAAACCTGCAATATGTCACAATACACCTCCTTGAATACTCCTCTAAATATTCATAGCGTGTAAATGCTTCATTTGTGCTTGAAGTAGTGCAGTCATTAGAGAAATTGGCCACACATCCCAATGCAGAAGAGTGATGAAAAGAGCGCCTTAAGAGTCAGTGAGGCTTCCTTAGACAAAGGCCATTATCATAATAGAAATGTTCATCTCAATTGTTATGACTGCGGTGTTTAGATATTTAATTCTCACCGACAATTTGGCAACCGCAGGTGATACAAAAAACAACAATATGCAAAAATATTGAAATCGTCTGTCGCCAGGAAAGGATAATAACTGCATTGCTCGCCACTGTGCTCAGACACATGGGTTCATTAAATGTGAATGGGAGTGTATCGTTTTCACATCAGCAGCTGTCAACTGAGCTGCCCTGCCATGAATAATCACAGTTTCCCTCCGCAAGGGATCCCCGAGGCCCTGCGCGTGGCCGTTCGAGATGGCCATTAACTGCAGCCACGTCACGCATGACTCACGGGGCCATGCTGTCTGATTTGAATTTTCGGAACAAATGAAAAGTAGCGTTTTATCATATCCGTCATCGTCATTATTAATACCCGTTTAATCCTGTACAGGGTCCGGGGGTGGGGGTGGGGTGCGGAGCCTATACCGGCAGACATAGGATGCAAGGCGTGCCTATACCCTGGATATGACGCCAGTATATCGCAGGGCACTGGGGGCAATTTCCTTGGCAGGCCAATTAACAGTGTGCCTTTGGACGGCGAGAGGAAACAGGAGTATTCGCTATAACCCACGCGTACACGCGAACTCCACAACTGTCGCAGAACATGTGGATCTCGACTTCCCGGTCGTCCACTCCACGTTCCCGCGACGAGCGCATCCGATGTGGGGTCGTCTCTCACTCTCTCTCTCTGCAGAGCCGGCATAACAGGACTCGACTCCTCGCTCCATTGTAACACTCGGGAGTTTTATTCAGCCGGCGCTCGAAACTCGAAAGGCAACCCACGGTTAATCTCATCTCTCTCATCTCATTGTCTGAAACCGCTTAGTCCTATACAGGTTCACGGTGAAGCCGGAGCCTATCCCGGCAGACACAGGGCGCAAGGCAAGGATATACCGACGATGGGACGCCAGTCCATCGCCGCGGTTAATCGCAATACGGCGCAATGCGGGTTCAGCTTCAAGCACGACAGCGAACATTGCGCCAAACCCTCCCGCGTCCCACTTAATATCTCCTCCAACGTCATCCCGACACCTCTCATCACGCCACGCTCTTACCCAATCTGATCATCTCCCCACGTTCAGCCCCACGCCATGTTAACCACCTCGGGAGGTGCAATGAAACACCAACACTTAAGTCGTCCTAAGTTGACCCCCTGTCACCCCGGGTGACCCCGTCCTCTCACAGCGCCGGGACCCTAACACCGCCTCTTCGCCCTGGCACGGGAGTCGTGATGCACCTGTCCTGGCACGGCGCGAGGCTTGACACCGCACACCCAAGCCGGGGTGGAGGCGACAGCGCTACTCACTGTGCCAACGCGCCATCCTATATTTAAAAAATAAAAACCCAATTACTTAATGTTGGCCACAACTAAGACGTAAAAAAACCCAACGCAATCTTGGCCACATTTACGCACGGAAGACAAGCGTGCCGAAGTGGAGCAAACGAGACATTGCCACTGATTTTTCAGATAAAACAAATCATACCCGGCGGGAGATCAGGCGTTAATGAGAGAAACGCATTTCAGCGCGACTCCTGCCTACGTCACAGCTTCGAGCTGACTTTCTTTCTGGTTCATCTCATCTCATTGTCTGAAACCGCTTAGTCCTATACAGGGTCACGGTAAAGCCGGAGCCTATCCCGGCAGACACAGGGCGCAAGGCAAGGATATACCGACGATGGGACGCCAGTCCATCGCCGGGCACTGCGGGGCAATTTAGCCTGCGAGCCAATCAACCTATGTAGCAGCATGCTTTTTGGACTATGGGAGGAAACCGGAGTGCCCGGCGAAAACCCACGCGGACACAGGGAGAGCATGCAAACTCCACACAGAAAGGCACCCGAGCCGAGAGATTCGAACCCGGGACCTTCTTTCTGTGAGGCGACAGCGCTAGCCACTGGGCCACCGCGCCGCCCTTCTGGTTCATCGTTTACGTCTAATAAAAGATGAACTTTTTATTCCCTTTTTTTCTCTCTTCCCCCCCCCCATCCGAATTTAACTATTGTCCCCCGTTACGTCACCCTGCAAGCGGGGGGGGGGAGGAGGCACGGCTCGATAATTCATGAATCTGTTGCCGCTGCGCGCATCAAGCGACTCGTGATAAAATTGGTAATTATATGGAGAGGGGGGGGAGGTAATCCGTTCGTTGTTTTGAATTCGTCTACGTCACGGGACTGCTTTGTTGGCGTTTAATTACGGTTGGGAGGCAGGGTGACGCGCTAGCGGCAATTAATGTCTCGCAGAACGAAGGTCCCCTGCCCGAGGAAGTGGTTACATAACGTCTCGGGTGCCTTCATATGCGATTTGTATGTTCTCCGCCTCTGCTGCGTCGGTTTCCTCCGGGTTCTTCGGTTTCCTCCCACAGCTAGATATTAAAGAAACATTCGTTATTTAATTGGCCCATACCATTATAATATATAGGACGTAGTTTTCTGGCTTCATCTCCCATTGGGACCATCATTATATTGCTATTATTTGGCGAGACAGTCGGCCGGATTTGGCCAGGTTCAGCTTAATGCAGTATGCTGTTGCGAAGTCTCTGGCACCCGCTGCCTTGTTCCGCTTGATAAGTTAGTTTAAATATTAATCACGAGTTTCCACGGGATTATCACTTCACGAAAACTAAAGGGAACAGATATTTTGACTGCGCATGTAAATTAATCATCGCTAATAATGTTCAACGGATCACACATTTACCGCTGTACCCTGTTCATACAACAAGGCTCTTTCAATCTCTTCGCATTTCAGTGCTGTGAGTGAGGCGTGCTAATAACTGATAACACGCAATCATCTTCAGCTATTGTCTGGCTACTGCTGGATGAAGATTAATCCATGCTGTCGCCAATCCTCACGTGCTGCAACAAACCAAGTCACCTATGCATGGGGACTTATTGCTCCATCTCCATGGTGGACGTGTTGAGCGTTCGAGGCATCTGACAAATTATCGTTCTTCGTGGTCAGCCATTTGGGGTGACAATCGGATTCAAGGATTCAATGTTAGATTGTCTCGTGTTTCCCTCCTATCTGGAATGTTTAATTATCGTTCGTTTTCTTCATCCGTATCGCTTACATGCGCGTGTCTGCTGCATTATTCATTGTCAATACCCGTTTCATCTTGTACAGGATCGCGGGAGGGGAGGGGGGCGGGCGGAGCCTATCCCGGCCGATCGAAGGCACAGAGCGGAGGAATACCCGGGATATGGTGCAAATACATCGCAGGGCACACTTTTTGAGCCATTTACTGAGCAGGCTAATTAAACTCGGCAGGAGCGTGTCTTTGAACAGTGGGAGAAAACCGGAGTACCCGGTGAAAACCCATTCGGGCACAGGATGCCTCGTGTAAAAAAACTATAATTTCCCCACAATTTCCATAATCTGTTAAAGCTCTGTTCTCACACGCACGATGTTTTTTTTTAAGTGAGATGAAGGTCGATGCCCAACGCGACACCTAAGTGTCTCCTGCCGCCATCACCTGGTTCGTTCAGGCGAATAATAAACACAGCCGCCTTGTGCTTTCCATAAATATTTCCCAGAGCACACTACAACAGGGGCGGCGAGGTGGCCGAGTGGTTAGCGCTGTCGCTTCACAGCAAGAAGGTCCCGGGTTCGAATCTCTCGGCTCGGGTGCCGTTCTGTGTGGAGTTTGCATGCTCTCCCCGTGTCCGCGTGGGTTTTCGCCGGGCACTCCGGTTTCCTCCCACAGTCCAAAAGCATGCTGCTGCATAGGTTAATTGGCTCGCAGGCTAAATTGCCCCGCAGTGCCCGGCGATGGATTGGCGTCCCATCGTCGGTATATCCTTGCCTTGCGCCCTGTGTCTGCCGGGATAGGTTCCGGCTCACCGTGACCCTGTACAGGACTAAGCGGTTTCAGACTATGAGATGAGATGAGGTGAGACACTACAACAGAGCCCATTACATGCAGTACAGGACTTGCAAGGCTGTTAACGTCAATACAATACCGTACTGATGTAGGTTTTCACAGCTCGATGCATAATGATTGCTTCCAAAAGAGAAGCGCTCCTCGCTTCTCAATTTTTTGGGCAAGAGTAAATAATAATGGCATTTTATTTTTAGGACCCAGTTTCATTCCAGTTGTGGCATGTATTGATCCATTTAACTCATCCAGTGACTGCTCCAGTCTTCAGAAAACATTACCCGGCTTCATTTGTTCAAGTAACGTGAGCCGAGACCTCTATGTCGCTGCCCTGTATTTCATTTCCTGCTGGCACCGCAAGGCCACTGGTGCCGCCCCCACTCTTGTATTAATGGTGCCCTTCCATCACGTTTGATGAATTACTCACAAATTAATTGATCATGCTAAAGGCTATCAAAACGAATTCGCCAGTTACCTGAAGGACCACTAGTTTCGTATAACTCCTCACTGTAGTCTCAGAAATGCCTCCTGATTACATTTTAAATATTCCATTGGCTGAAAATTAGTTTGATAAGAAAAAAAGTGTTTCTGTGTTGCGGTTTCGAGTTTCTTGAATACCCGTTGCCGCCCATTTACCGCTTGACTCCCTGCGTTCACTCCATTTTGGAACAAAATAGAAGGCTTACGTCCACCTGCACCCGAATTAATTTCTGGCACCTCTCGCTCCAATTTTCCACTGTCGTTATCGATTTGCTTGTGTTTATGTACGGGTATTGTGGGGAGCGGTGGCTCAGTGGTTAACTTACTGGGCCATAGAGCTGGTGACCTGAGCTCGAATCTCGCTCACGGCCAATATCAGTGACGATTTTACTCCCTGGACGTTAGCTTCTGCTATGTCGACTCAGTCTCGAATGAGTACCTGGTGCAGGGTGTAAACATTGCCAATTTGGAGACAAATACGGCCGGGCCTGGTACCAGTCATCCGTGTTGATCTTCATAGTTGCTTGCTGATGGTACATCGAAGGCTATCGGGGGGATCTTTGTTTTTGCATTGTTCGACCAAAATATAGAACGCACTTGCACCGGTATCGCACTTTCACTCGCTAATTTTGCTCTCATTAATTAGCACTGTTTCTCGGTTCTTGTCCATTTCGTGTATGATCGTGAAACACCTCGTTTGTTGGTTGTGCAACATCCCTTAAGGAGTTTGCACTTATTTTGTGCAACTTTGTTGTCGTTGCTGCTGCTCTGCTCATGTGGCACCACGTAGACAGAGAGATCAAACTTTATTATCATTTCATTCGTATGCAATCGCACCACGAGGAACGAAATTACGTTTCTCTTGGTGCTGGTGCAAAAACTGAACAAGGCTGAATCCACATTTGAACAGGGCAGGCAGGGTAAACCATGCAGACGATATAGACTACATATATTAGAATGAGGGCGGCGCGGTGGCCCAGTGGTTAGCACTGTCGCCTCACAGCAAGAAGGTCCCGAGTTCGAATCTCTCGGCTCGGGTGCCTTTCTGTGTGGAGTTTGCATGCTCTCCCCGTGTCCGCGTGGGTTTTCGCCGGGCACTCCGGTTTCCTCCCACAGTCCAAAAAGGATGCTGCTACATAGGTTGATTGGCTCGCAGGCAAAATTGCCCCGCAGTGCCCGGCGATGGACTGGCGTCCCATCGTCGGTATATCCTTGCCTTGCGCCCTGTGTCTGCCGGGATAAGCTCCGGCTTCACCGTGACCCTGTATAGGACTAAGCGGTTTCAGACAATGAGATGAGATGAGATAGTAGAATGAAAATGGCCCATGCTGGTATGAATGCTAATAATAATTGCATTTATAATACTAATTGCATTTCTATAGCGCTTTTCACCCGAGGGTCACAAAGCGCTGCACAGAGCTGCGGAAAGAACGGCATGTCAACAACAACGACACAAGAGTGGAAAATCAGAAACAATAACGTTTTTGGGTTTGTTTTTTTTACAAATCCGAGCTGTGGAGAAAACGGCATGTCAACATTGAGCCGCAACAACAGTCTTAGCCAGAGAGAGGGCTTGAAAGCCTTATGGAACAAATTGGTCTTTAGAGGAGATTTGAAGATGCCCAGGGACTCAGCTGATGAAATCTCCAATGGAAGGGCATTCCAGAGTCTGGGAGTAGCGCGCGTGAAGGCTCTGTCACCCATCGATTGGAGGTGCGATCTGGGCACATGCAGGCAGCCCGTATTGGAGGAACGAAGTTGTCGTGTTTGAGGAGAGTGCCTGAAGTAGGTCACGGGTGTATGTTGGAGCAGCGCCAGCGAGAGACTTGAAGGTGAGAAGGCAGATCTTGAATTAATAATCATAATTGCACTTCTAGAGCGTTTTTCACCCGAGGGTCACAAACAACGACATAAGAACGAAAGATCAGCAACAAGAACGTTTTTGTTTGGCTTTAACGTGTGCAGAATGCAGCTGCATTTTGCACACGTTGGAGACGATTGATCAGGTATGCAGCTGGTGCCAGGAAGCAGTGCATTGAAGTAATCGATTCGTGAGGAGATGAAGATGTGTATTAGCTTCTCAGCATCAACGGGAGACAGGATGTTGCGCAGTCGGCTATATTTATGAGATGTAAATAGGCTAACTTTATCACCTTGTTGATTTGTATCTCGAAACTGAGTGAGTAATCAAGAGTCACACCTAGACTATCAACTGCCTTAGCAACTTCAATGGTCTGGTCATCAAGCATCAAGTGTATAGGTTCAGCCTTGGACGATTGGTGTGGGGTTCCGACAAGCAAAACGTCTGTTTTGTCACCATTTAGTTTTAGAAAAAATGAATTGCGCCAGGCCTTTAAGGTTGACAGTGAAGATGACATGCAAAGATCAGACGCATTGATGGATGGCTTTGCGTAGCTATAGATATGAATGTCATCGGCATAGCAATGGTAGTTGAGATTGAGGCTGCGCAGGATATGGCCAAGTGGTATTATGTAGATGCTGAAGAGGAGTGGGGCCGAGAACTGAACCCTGAGGAACTCCAGACAAAACAGGATGGATCTCTGCTTTTGTCATCCGAGGCTGACGAACTGCTTCCAGACAGAGAGTTAGGAGCTCAGCCAATGCAGGGCACAGCCAGAGATCCCTATACCCTTCAGTTGCTCAAGTAAGATCAGGTGGTCAGCCGTATCAAAGGCAGTGTTCATGTCCAGGAGGACAAGAATGCTTGGCAAGCCTTCGAGTGGGTCATCAACTACTTTTACCAGAGCAGTTTCAGTACTATGGCCGAATCTGAACCCAGATTGGAAGGGATCGAGGTGATTATTATTGAGAACGTGTTTATGGAGTTGCGCAGGTACGGAACGTTATGAATAAGTGTGTTTGAGGGGTCGAGCATTTGTGCCCTGCTTGTTATGATGAAGAGGCGTGGGGTGGCGTGGTATTGTGGAGCCTAGTGGCTTGGGGGGAAGAAACTGTTGCAGAGTCTGGCAGATCTGGCCCGAATGCACGTAACCTCCTCCTATGTAAAGCAGCCGAGCAACTGGCAAGACGGAGCCATCCGTGTAACAAATCAAAATGAACCTAATATTGAAACTTAATTGGGTGGTGGAAAAAACTCCAGCACAATCAACCTCCCACTGGCTCATTTGCAAGCTGGTAATGCGCACAGCTCGTGTCGCACAGGGACAGCTGCCACAGGGGGTTGTAATGAGCGGACGGGGGGGAGGAGGGGACCAACAGGGCATTGATATTGGTTGAGATGAGGTGTGATGTAAGATGCTGGGTCGAGTCATGCCAGCTTGCTCTCCCCGTGGTGTGCAGCGGATGAGTGTGATTTTATGGCACTCCACAGACATGTTCAGTCAAAAAACATCAATTAACGGTGGACGAGCTTGCAAACCACTGTCAATTTCCCATCCGACGCGCGCTGCAGTTAACTCGCCTAAAGCACAGAGGCCGCTGTTCAAGCAATGAGCGACGCCGCTTGCCGCTGATGTCAAATGCAGTCTCCTTCTCTGTACCGTTCTCCTTCGCTATTCTGCCCGAATTCAATTTCCGACGCCTCGTATGAAGCCAGTCAACTCTAATATTGCGATTATCTTTGCCAAATCACCATGAAACCTTTCACCGTCCCCGTTCGTGTGAGTAACTCTAGAGTTCAATGTCTTGCCTGGCGCGGTGTCTGTGCGCTCGCTAACAGCACCTACCCCAACAGTCTCTTGAAGACTCTTTTTGGGATCTTTATGTCAATGCGTGTTTGTGTTGTGTGTGTGCGTGTACGGTGGAGAGTGATGGCTCAGCGGTTAGCGCGCTGGGCTACAAACCCCGGTTCGACTCCCGCTCGTGGCCAACACCAGTGACGATAATTCTGAACCAATTCTGGGCATCCCGTAGATCAGCTCAGCCTCTAATGAATACTTGGTGCGGTGTGTAAACATCTGCCACTACAGAGACAAGGGCGGCTGGACGTAGTGCTGGCCACCCACCCCTGGTTGTGCCGTGCTGGGCTTCATAGGTGCTCGCTAATGGTACTTTTTGTGACCCTCGGGTGAAAATCGCTCGAAAAATATAATTATTATTACTTGACCTTAAAGTCTGTTAAGATTATACTGGGAATGTTTGTCTTTGTTTCATTATAGCAGCAGTGCTGGTTAATAGGAATTGTTGCTGACGCATTGAGCTGGGATGCCTGCATAAATTAATGATGTGTTCATTCCAGTGCTATGTAAAACATTGCAGTAATTAATGGACAAAGTAAATGCATAATCAGCAATATTTCATTAATTGCGTTTCACAATCTACGTCTGTACAGAAGCGGTACAAATCATAATAATAATGACATTTATAGAGCGCTTTTCACCCGAGGGTCACAAAGCGCTGCACAGAGCACGCATCGAAGCGCACCACCAGCTCCACTCCGCGTGTTATCATAACATCACATGTAATGAGATGAGAGCAATTGCCCACAAAAAGAGAGATGCAGCCGCGTGAAAAATGCTGACAATATAACGGTGGGAGAGGTTGTGTGATTATTCAAATACATTAACTTGTTCTGTTTATTAATAAGGGGCGGCACGGTGGCCCAGTGGTTAGCGCTGACGCCTCACAGCAAGAAGGTCCCGGGTTCGAATCTCTCGGCTCGGGTGCCTTTCTGTGTGGAGTTTGCATGCTCTCCCCGTGTCCGCGTGGGTTTTCGCCGGGTACTCCGGTTTCCTCCCACAGTCCAAAAAGCATGCTGCTACACAGGTTAATTGGCTCGCAGGCTAAATTGCCCCGCAGTGCCCGGCGATGGACTGGCGTCCCATCGTCGGTATATCCTTGCCTTGCGCTCTGTGTCTGCCGGGATAGGCTCCGGCTTCACCGTGACCCTGTATAGGACTAAGCGGTTTCAGACAATGAGATGAGATGAGAATTAGGTGATATTTAAAAACGCCCTTTTTTCCATGAATCCAGAACTCATTGAAAAGCTTGAGGTACTAAGCTGTTTCACGGTCACCGAGCTCAGCCATTTAAAGAACTGGGAAATATTTATAGGTCTTGGTATACCATGGTGACAATTCCAGGCTCAGATGGTTGCCCACGACCTAATGGATGTCATTATCACGTGATGTGTTTGGTTGACTGCTCAAGCAATAAGCCGAGCGAGTCGGCCTCATCATTTCACAATTTCACACTGAGTCAGCTCGAGGGTAGAGTGTGTGAAAGTGAAGGGTTATCGTCGAGCGTGCGAGGGCAGCGTACACCAGTAACTGCTGCAGTGACAGGGAGCGCAGTGCTTGTTGCAATGAAATTAAAAACCACTCAAATCCTCAAATTGTTTTTTTTTTAATAGCGTGGCCAGGAACATAGAATTTCTATATCGATAGCTCTCTGAATTTACAACATTTACCCCGTTATATGTCTCACCATCAATTTTAATGGATTTTTAGACGCTCATAATTTTTCCTACCTTTAAAATCACTTGCCTTTGTAGCTCGTATTATTTCAGATTTGCATTTTTTCAACAACTTACTGCGCTCTGGCATTGTTAACCCACTATTCAAATGTGCTGCTGTTACCCTTTTACTAAAAACTAAAATCAGGCCTCAATTACACCATCCATTACAAGTATCGACCCATGCCCGATTTACCACGCCTTTCTAAAGTCATTGAACGTGCAGTAGTTTGTGCAACTCTGAATCATATCCTCAAGACTGACCTCCTCGATCCCTTCTAATCTAGTTTCAGATCTGGCCATAGTACTGAAACTACTCTGGTCAAAGTAGTCAATGACCCCCTTGTCACTGCTGATGAAGGCTTGTCAAGTATTCTTGTCCTCTCTTCACCTGAGCTTCACCTGAGCTATGCTCAGGCGAACGAAATAACACATAGGAGTAACCGAGCGCCGATTGTGCATGAGTCACATGCGCATATCAAAATAACAAGCTGCAGATCCCCCAGCTTATTGTCTCTGCATCTCCATATGAATGTACCGTTCGCACGATTAGAGGGGACGCATACATGTAATGTTCGTATTCATTTACAATACAATGAGTCAAGCTTATGCGGATTAACAGCTGTATCCTCCTGTTAAAAACGTCCCGAGAATTCCGCCGTGCTTATTGAGCGTGACCGAAGCCGTATTTTAAATCCTTACGACGGAAAAATGATAAAAAAAACATCTCGACGGACCTTGGGAAGGTCGTGTAGAGGTCGCTTCCGTCGGGCAGCTTATCTTCCTCCGATGCCTAGCGTTAAGCCATGCCGAATGTGTGGCGTGGGTTCAAGGTTGGCATGAGCTCACCCCCGGAATGTTCAGTCCCCGTAAAATCGAGGCACGGCGTGTGTTTCTGAGCGGGACCATTTCATTGCTAATTATAAGAGTGATCGATGAAATTCATTTTTGGATCAGGTCACGTAAAAAGTTATTAAACAGTGTCGTTTAACCCTCCACCACCCAACACGACCAATCGGTTAGGGTTTGTCACGTGAACAGAAAACGTGCAAACACACCGATGTGCTAAGATAGTAAAATCTTAGCACACCGGTGTGTTGAAAAGTTGCCCCATAATATTTTACAAAAATGAGATACACGACGTTTCGCTGATAATTACGTTCAGCATCATCAGGCACCCGCGCAAAAACGTGGGCGAGCAGATCGAACGACCGGTGCCGCCAGTCGTTCGATCTGTCACGATTTTATAATTTTCTACGTGACCTGACCCAAATGTGAATTTCATCGATAATATTGGTCACGAAAGCTTTCGAATTAACGTAAGAGTGATGTTAAAATGGAGGGGGGGTTATCAAAAACATATGGGGAATGGCACTACTCAGCTTACTTTTGTAAGGTCTCTGAGACAGTGTTGAACTCGAGGTGTTTATTAAAGGAATGTTGAGGAACACCATGTGTTGTGGTAACCTTTAAGGGTTTGATGCCAGGGTTATAGCAACTAGAAGGGTAACTGAAGTTATAACGTGCGCTGTTACTGGGTTATGCTAGGTTCCTTCAACATGAGGTCCTATCTGCTGCCCGGACTCTATAAGCTGACCTTCGCCATCCCGACAGAGTTTTCGCCAAAAGTCCCAAACTTCCATCACTCGTTACTCGGCACCGCTCAGCACCATCACTCGACACCGCTCATCACCGTGACTCGTCACCACTCGGCACCGTTCATCTCCGTCACTCGACACCGCTCATCACCGTGACTCGTCACCACTCGGCACCGCTCATCACGTCACTCGGCACTGCTCATCGCGCACAACCCCCCCCCCACCCGTGACATCACGACTCGTCCCCTCGCGGCCCGATCGCTGGATGGGGGTGTGCAGGTGCACCTAGCCTGACACGGTGCGGGGCTTGGCACCGCACAGACTTTAACTAAAGCTTATGGGCGAATCTGAATGAGTAACGATGTCACCCCATTACTCATTCTGTCCCAGCTCTCACCTTGCGAGTTAAAGCTGTGACGCTGATTGATGAATTGTATTCTTCATCAATATTATGTTACAGCTAATAATAAATACCAATTCCCTTCATGTACTGAAGAGAGCCTAGGTATCAATAATTTATCAGAGAGGATCTGCATTGAGATGTTTAGCCAACCTCATGAATGTTTGGTGTCTGCTCACTGAGTCGATCCCTGACCTGAACATGAATCCAACACCTTCCATATGATTACAGTATGATATTCAGCATATTAGTAATCAGCCACGATCAATCCCTTGCTGCATAAACCCTCTCCTAAACACCATTACTTGTAATAATGCTGTTATATATTCTCGGCGAGCTGTTAATAACGCTCCACCTCAGTTGCAATTCGCATTTTGTGTTGTATATTTTGAACTGGGGTGGCACGGTGGCCCAATGGGTAGCGCTGACGCCTCACAGCAAGAAGGTCCCGGGTTCGAATCTCTCGGCTTGGGTGCTGCTTTCTGTGTGGAGTTTGCATGTTCTCTCCCCGTGTCCGCGTGGGTTTTCGCCGGGCACTCCGGTTTACTCCCACAGTCCAAAAAACATGCTGCTACATAGGTTAATTGCCTTGCAGACTAAATCGTCCGCAGTGCCCGGTGATGGACTGGCGTCCCATCGTGAGTGTATCCCTGCCTTGCGCCCTGTGTCTGCCGGGATAGGCTCTGGCTTACCGCGACTCTGTACACGACTAAGTAGTTTCTGACAATGAGATGATGAGATGAGATGATATTTTAAACTGCATTTTGTCCAGCTCTCTCTAACTGGAGTATAGAAGGATGGGCTGATTATGGACTTTGCCATCTCCACAAGTCCACAAACAACTGCACAAATGTTTACATACACAAAAAAAAACCTTTGACCGAGAGCCATCACACACATGACAGCTGTAGACACAGGTGTGTTAGCTAGACTGCACTACAGGAACTAGAAAGTATAAACCTGTAAATGCAAGGAGTCCTTCACTCATTTAACTGCGACTGAGATTTGAGGTTTCCACAGCCTTGATTAAAATCGTCTAAGTCAATGCGTTTGACTGCGTGTTCGCCTTCATCAGCAGTTGTTGCTTAATGGGCTGATGTAGGATTTTGTGGCTCGATGCATGATGATTACTTCCGAAAGCCGCTCTTTCGAGATAGCCGTGTCGAGCGCTCCTCGTCTCTCCTTCGCGACGTTTCGCCTCCCACGCTGGAGGCATCACGGAGCGCTCGACGCGTCTATCCCGAAAGAGCGGCTTCTGGAAGCAAGCATCAGTTGTTGCTAAGTCACTCGTCCACCTTCGGTCTGGCCTCTGTCGACCGCAATTCCAAACGGCGAATGTTGTTTGACGGCGATGTAAGAAGCGTTGAGGAAATGATACGAGCAGCTCTACCCGAGTGGAGTCTCATTATGAATCCTGTGTGTGTTGGTTTCTCCTTCACCATCGTTAATTATTAATAGCGCATCTCCCCGCCCGTATGGTGCACATCAAGGTGCAGCTTCAAACGGGGGAATGAGGTAATGACTCGGTAAGGAAAGTGATGGCAGACTTAGCCCAGTATTTAAAAGATATACATATAAATTATATACAGTACACACGACAAGCAAATCAAACGAAATTCTCATCTCATCTCATTATCTGAAACCGCTTAATCCTATATAGGGTCACGGTGAGCCGGAGCCTATCCCGGAAACACAGGGCGTAAGGCAGGAATACACCCGACGAAGGGACGCCAGTCCATCGCCGGGCATTGCGGGACAATTTTAGTCTGCGAGCCAATCAACCTATCCACGAGCATGCTTTTGGACTGTGGGAGGAAACCGGAGTACCCGGCGAAAACCCACGCGGACACGGGGAGAGCATGCAAACTCCACACAGAAAGGCACCGGAGCCGAGAGCTCCGAACCCGGGACCTTCTTGCTGTGAGGCGTCAGCGCTAACCACTGCGCCACCGCGCCACCCTCAAACGAAATTGAAAAGCTGAATTGTGCTTGAGATATACTCTCATTATATCTCAAATTTCTAAAAACAAAGAAGGCATCTTTAGTTCGGTCTTGAATCGATTGACTAAACATGCATTGATCATAATTCCAGGTATGCCCCGATTCACAACTTTGGTACTAATTGTCAATCCGTACGACTTCCGGTAAGAAGCATTGTTACCGTGCACAGCTCTCTCGAGGCAGCCGAATGGCAGGGAGCCGCAATGTAAACCCAACTTGGGCGCCTGTCTGTGTGGTGTTTGATTGTTCTCGCCCTGCTCTTTGTGGGTTTCTTCTGGGTACTCTGCTTTCCTCCCATAAATTAACAATACCCGTTACAGGGCCAGGGAAGGAATTGGGTGCTTTCGTTATTCCCAGTGAAGATCCTGTAGAGAGCGCATTAACTGTTCATGGTCATGAATTTGGATTGTTAGTTTACACCTCAGAAGTCACGGAAATGCATTCACATAAATTCAAACATATCTGGGGGTGAACCCCTAGACCCCTGCTCTAAAAGGGTTGGGTGTTTGCCACCAGTGATATTTTTCCAATTCCATTCTGTTATAGGAAGCAGCGTCTGGGAAATGTTGACGCCGGCTAACTGCGTGACTGCATTCCCCCGCCTCTCTGCGGTTTCATCTCGTCTCCCAGCCGTTCGTTCTTTAAACGAGCGCCTTTGCGATTGAACAAATACTGCGAGTGCACGCGTTCTGAATTCCGGTCTCGATCTTATTGTGGCGGAAGCCCTGTGTCCGTTCCACGTGCTCGTGATGAAAGCGAGCGCGTGTACCACGTGTGGTCATTTCTGTTTTTTTTTATCGCTGCAGGTAACCCGCATAACTTCCGACCGAGCGTGTGATGTACGAATCGCTCATAATCTGTCTGAGGGCAACCTCAGCGTTTGTTGCTGGTGAACTCCTTCTCTGATAAATATGAAATAAAAGCCAGCGGTGCCAACGCGAAGCCCACGTCGAACTCTGCATGTCATTTGCCATTCGTGCCCGGGTTAAAACTTGGCCCTGCAGATCTTTACACGTGTGACCAAATCCCTCGGCACGTGCCCCCTCGTGTCTTGGAAAAGCGTGGAAACCAGGCTGAGTTGAGTCCAGATATGGCCTTGAATCGGTGCCCAGCGTGAACAAAATTCAGCTGCCGTGGGTGTCGTGGGTAACAGGGAGCGGTGCAGATAGGGCGTAAGGCAGGAATACACCCGACGACGGGACGCCAGTCCATCGCCGCAGATAAGTCAGTGTGTGTTCTGCATACCTTCACCATCCCTCGTTGACCAGCCTGGGGAAGTTAAGTCAATATTCCTTGCGCCACCCCTGCAGTATGGTGAAGGGGCTCCGTCCAGCAGTGGATTGACAAACGGGCTGCACTTACGTATGAAAGCACGGATACAGAGACCTGTCAATGTGTTCTTCAAGATGCGATATCCTACATGACGGTGGTGACAATGGTCTTCCACAAGTCTCTGTTCTGTTGACAAACCCACCCATCTCGAGAGACTCTTCACATAAATCAATCTCTGTCGTCCACAATCTCTCTTGCCTTCACATTATTCCAGTTTAACCCGATTTTCAATTTCCTCTTTCCTCGTATCCCCGAGACCACTTCTACTGTATCTTTCTAATGTCGATGTGTTAACATAAGAAAAACATACAACGTGTTGTGTAG
Organism: Mordacia mordax; assembly: GCA_036362905.1. Lineage (NCBI taxonomy): Eukaryota > Metazoa > Chordata > Hyperoartia > Petromyzontiformes > Petromyzontidae > Mordacia > Mordacia mordax. The sequence goes on from JAZEWT010000012.1 coordinate 15,214,819, forward strand.
TATTCATTTTTCTCACCTAACTTCTGAAAAGAGAAATTGTAGAAACGATTCTCAACACACGTAGTAGAGTATTTCAACTGTGTGTTTTTTTTTAATTACAATGGTCGTGCTTTCATTGGCTTTACCCCCTGCAAGACGTAAACACACACATACAACAAAGACCGTATCGATTTCCAAAACTCAAATTGTATAAAGTAACACACAACACTTTTTAATAATTTCAGCCTTATGTCCAATGCTGCAGGGTACAGTAGAGCCAGTGGCTATTGAAATGCATTTTAAACTCAGTGACCTGACTTCTATTCCCAGTGACAAGTGATTTCTGTTCTAGTCCCAGTTATAGGCTACTCAAATCTTATCACAAATTGAAATGATTTCCAAAAGTTATTAATGCATGTAATAGTCATCAGCATCAACAGCCTTTGTCCACTGCTGGATGAAGTCCTCCCCAAGCTATAGATGGAACGGACCAACTAATTCTCCTATGCACAAGCTGATGTTATTGTTTCATTTGGACAGCTGACATGCTCTGTGGTGTGTAAACATCCTCTGGTTGTGACTGTCAATCATCTTGGCCAAAAGACATCAATCCATTCTCGAGACATGCCCTGTCAAAGCTCGCTTAATATTCTGAACAGTAGATATGATGTCTGTGACTCGTGATGTCTGTAACCCGCATATGCTCTCTAATCTATGTGTTCCTCTTCATGACAGATTGATGTTTATCATTACGGGAAAAAAAGTACCCAGTGAGCTTGCAAACTCTGAATGTGATTCCTGCAATACAACAAGCCTACGAAATGACCAGCAGAGCAACGTATATATGATCAAAAGGCTAAAATAAAACAAAGTCACAGTACCAATTTTGTTCAAAGATGACATCCTAACCATAACGGTAACACGCCAAATTGCGCGGCACAAAAATCGCCGATATATTCCAATAAATTAATGAGACGAAGAAGTGTTAACGGCTTAACAGTGTGATGGCAATAAATTGAAGAAGCCTTTTCGCTTTACATAAAGAGAGAGCATATGCAACCCTTCAAAACCGCCAACTCTTTTTTGCAATTTTTTCAGCAAGGCAGAGATATTATTCCTAATTGGGATCTAAGGTAGTTCGACGATGGTAGTGAACGTAACCTCAATGTCACAGCACCCGCGTTTACTGGAGGAGGATCGTGAAAGACGCTACCGAGCAGTTGGAGGCAGTCGCCCTCCAACAACAACAGACGGTGGCGGAGCGACGCTCACAACAACGAACAGAGCGTCGGGGTGGCTAAAACAGAGCGAATTGGCACAGAAGGGAGCGTAGGTGGCGCATCTGCCAGCCATCTCAGTCAGGCAACCCTCAACACCTTGCTCTGTCCCGTGACCTCCTGTCGGCGAGCCTTCGACACTTCACGTGGCTTCAATGTGGATAAGGCCTAGCACAGGCGCCGTTGTGACGTCACAACCACTTAGTAGCGAATGGCAGTTGTTGTTTTTGTTGTAAGACTATGCACGT
>JAZEWT010000012.1:15238496-15251221 GCA_036362905.1 Mordacia mordax
CCGGAGTACCCGGCGAAAACCCACGCGGACACGGGGAGAGCATGCAAACTCCACACAGAAAGGCACCCGAGCTGAGAGATTAGAACCAAGGACCTTCTTGCTCTGAGGCATCAGCGCTAACCACTGGGCCACCGCGCCGTCCAATGTCAATAGTATCCAGGATCTCTCCACTGCTGGACGAAGGCCTCTCCAAACCGTTGCTATCGATGATGGTCGAGCAGGTGCAATGATCCGACTAGCTCCTCCACGTTGGACGCCGTCTCGGGTGGTGCTCTCTCAATTGTCTGCCACCTAACCACCATGCCTTCTAGCGCCGTGTGGCCTGCCTGAGGTCGCTTAATTTTCCTCAGCAGACGGTATGATGGGCTTCATCGTTTAAAGTGTTAACCAATAGGTGCATGGTGACACGGCAGACGTGTCGAGCGCGCCCCCGCTCTCATTTGCGACCTTTCACCAATCTCAGTACGCCCGAGGATGCCTTCAAACGTGGGACGTGAAACGTCGTGAAGGAGGGGGAGTGCTCAACACGGCCATCCCGAAAGAATAGCTTTCTTAATAATCGTACGTCCTCTACCAAATGTGTGCATCGTTTTGTCAGTGTAACGCCACGCATGTATCACTCCGTAATTATCTACCACACTTTTCAACTTTAGTTCCATTTTCTTCATCTGATCCACATGTCAAAGCATGTTACGAGGAGGTCTGCATTCAGCAGTGGATTGACAAAGCACTAACAATATATCATTCAAGTGATTTGAAGACTTGTATAGGAACTAGGCAGAATAAATTGAAAATCTGGTGTACTGATGTAGGTTTTCACGGCTCGATGCTATCCGGAAAGAACCGCTTTTGGAAGTAACCAGAGGCTCTGGTGTCAACTCATCGTATGGCAGTGTGTGTTCGACGCTACGTTTTAATTTGCAAGTTGCTGAGACCACGTACGATGCCTTGCAATGTTCATGCCAGGTCGCCTGCGATGATGTCTTGTCTGTCTGTCTGTCTGTCATGTGATCTGCTGGAAGTTTAATTAGCAGAGAAAAAGTGTCGGAATCACTGATAGCCGTCGCTTATATAACAGTGGCCAGTAACTTTAACTTGTCATGCCATAATACGCCTTTGAATATTCTGTACAATTAAAGTAATCTGTCACTTCAAAAGTTGAGTAGCATTAACATTGCATTATTATGCCAAAGAATTTATGAATGTCACGCATCCTCTGCCAGAGTTCAAACGGCATTGCGCTACGTAATGAACAGCTAATAGAAAATCTTAAAATAAATGCTCCTCGTCATATCAACAAAGGGTGATATTTCCAGCTCATTTCTTTGAAGGCGTTTAATGTAATCCACGATGCCAGCATGCACTTTGAATTGGCACGATGTCAATGGGCCACGCCAATGGCACAGTGTGATTGGCATGGGCCCTGGTGCCAAGCATAAATGGGCACCACCCATTTCTGAATGTAATAATAATAATGTATTATTTCTAAGGAACCGCAGAGAGGTGTGAGTACGGGGAAGGCAGCCTCGTGGTACACCGGGGCTAACATTTGCCAAACACTGCATCACCATGGTGCTATGGTAGGAAACCAGAATGCCTGGCGAACACCCATGGAGACATTAATAAAACACACACATATATCACACAGTGGGGATGCACGGTGGCCCAGTGGGTAGCGCTGTCGCCTCACCGTAAGAAGGTCCAGGGTTCAAATCTCGGCTCGGGTGCCTTTCTGTGCGGAGTTTGCATGTTCTCCCCGTGTCCGCGTGGGTTTTCGCCGGGCACTCCGGTTTCCTCCCACATTCCAAAAAACATGCTGCTGTATAGGTTAATTGACTTGCAGACTAAATTGCCCGCAATGCCCGGTGATGGACCGTGGGTGTATCCCTGCCTTGCGCCCTGTGTCTGCCGGGAGAGGCTCCGGCTCACCGCGACCCTTGTTTCTGACAATGAGATGAGATATCACACAGAAAGACCCCGAGCCGGGAATCGAACTCAGATCCTTCCTGTTGTGAGGCGCACGTGTTTTCACTGAGTCACCATTCAGTTCAGCAGCCTCAGTCCCTCTGATTCATGGGTCTTGATACAATCACGTGCTCTGCACAGTCGATAGCTACTCCTCCAGATTACCAACATTGAGCGGATGAAAATCAAATCTCTAACCAATGTTTCCCATTACAACATGTGTTGTACTAGCGTCACATCCTGGGTATTCCCCTGCCTTACGCCCTCTGTCGGCCAGGATAGGTTGTGCCCCCCGCGACCCCATACAGAATTAAGCAGATATTGCTAATGAATTCATTAACATGAAGAAGTCTTGCGTGAGCAATGTTATCCACAATGAAGCCCTATTGGGTTGTATAACGTAAAAAAATAAGTACTTTAAGCCCAGCTCCACCCAACAGCCAAGAAGTACGGTTTGTTATGGGAGCAGAACGTGTGAATTATTTACTATCTTAGCAAACCGATGTGTTGGAGAGCAAACCCACAATATTTACAATCAAATACGACGTTTCGCTGATAATTGCAATCAGCTTCATCAGGCACCTCGAATAAAATAATTTGGAAGCAAAGGAACGTGGACGGATGGAGAGAGACTAAAACTTAAACAAACCCAACGTGAAATAGCTTTTGTTTCCCCACAAAAAACCCATTAGCATGTGGCACAGGTGTCGTGGCAAATCTGTTACGTTTGGCCAGCAATCATCCACGTGTTGTGTGGCGCTTTGCCTGCATAGGTTGGTGGGAATCCATTCAAACAGCCCGGCCAGTAATCAAGAAAGCAATTAACGTCCCCTGCCTGACATTAAGGACATTACGCCAAAACAGGCGTGAAAGATAATTGATGTGCACAACACCTCTCTGGGCACGGTGCCTCCTCTCCTTGGAGCCCTACCTTGGTGTAGTAGTTAGCGTGCTGTCCTATAAACCCGGTGATGCGAGTTTGATTCCTGCTCACGGCCAACAGCAGTGACGGTTATCTGAACCGGTCCTGGCCTTCTCTCTGACGACTCAGCCTCAAATAGGTACCTGGTGCGGTGTGTGAACACCGCCACTGGGCAGGCAAACGCCGGCCGCTCACCTGCTCGTGTTCCGTGTCGGCCTTCATAGGTGCTCGCGAAGAGCACTTGCTCGACAAGTCTCCGCTGTAAGTTCAACTTCTCATCTCATCTCATTATCTGAAACCGCTTAATCCTATATAGTGTCACGGTGAGCCGAGCCTATCCCGGAAACACAGGGCGCAAGGCAGGGATACACCCAGCGACGGGACGCCAGTCCATCGCCGGGTAAGTTCAACTTTAGAACTTCAAATATGCCTGCAACTGCCGCTCGGTCACAGGGGGCTCGTCCGCATGCATGCAGTATGCATTGCACCACGGCCTCACGCCACCGCTCGCGAAGAAGTGTGCGGGGCAGAGCACGCTTACCGCTGAGCCCATCTCCCCAAATCCGACGGCTCAATGCCTGGGAATTTCTGCAGGGAATAGCTGACGCTTGATGATTGCTGTCAACGGAATGTTCAAGCTCCTGCACGGGTGCGCAGGTTTTCGAATTGTGGGTTATAGATCTGCAGTGTATTGTGTTTCTGGGGTCGACCTGCGATCAGCACCCCCGAGTCACACTCCATCCCGGTATTCGATGACCGTATTGATCGATGAATTGATCAATTGATTTGGTCTGAATATGAATTAATCGTGGGATTTCAATCCAATTGTAATTGGTATCAAATTATCGATTCTCATTGCATATGCTTCAAATACAAGTCCCAAGAGCATAACAAATCCATTTGAATTAAAATGGAAAATTGTTACACGCGTAATCGTTATGTAGAATTATACAGCATATGCATTGTTACACAGACGTTATGGGAATCACTTGCAATATAATTAGGTGGGGGTTATTTCTATATTCAAACACATTTTTCATTTTAATTTCGAAAGCTTTTGTCTGGCTGTCAGGAGGAGTCTTTGGCAGTCACGCACTATAAATGAAATGCTAAAACATCCAACAACTTAATCCCAGCAGTTGAACTGAGGTCACATCAGAGTCTTAAATGAAGGCATCGCCAAGGCTAAAACAAGTACAAATATGGTTACGAAATCGAATTTCACATTCACAGATTGATCTAATGTGTACATCTGAATTTAATATCAGCAACGTTTCTTTAATTAGCACTGTACAATCCATTATTGATTGCATTAGGAGCAGCCGTGGTACGTGTTTTTGCACAATTTAAATTTTATTCACTGCTGCGTCAATTTGGCTCCTGACGTTTGTTTGGGAGCTGCTGCTTTCAGGAACTGAGCAGATCGTTGGACATCAATCCACGCAACGCGCAGTACAACCCGAAAACGCATTAGAGGTAGGGTTGCCATCTGTCCTGGTTTCTTTCAGGACCATCCTCTTTTTTTGACAGTTATCCTGTGAAACGTGTGAGTTTTTTTATGGACCGAGTCATTGAAAGTCATGAGAGTTGCCAGGTACAAATGCAACCCTCTCGTCTTCTCTCTCTTCTTCCCACAGTGTGCCCCGGTTTTTTTTTGTGTGCCTTCAAGGTGGCGCCTCCAATCAGAGAACTGTACGGCAGAGTCGCGAAAACACACGCGCTCGTCGTGTCATTTTAACGAAGCAAATGCAGAACTGTTGACGATTGCGCGTCGCATTGAATTCACCTTTGCTTCCACTTTTCCGTCGTTGACAAATGTGAGATGGACAAAATGAGACGATCTCCGCTGTCGTCCCGGAGGGGGGGGGGGGAGAGATGACAACTCTATTGTAATTTGCAGGATCTCTGATCCTCGCCTGGAAAACGGCAGCGCACCTTCGAGGTAGGCTCGGGCATGAGGAGCGACGAGCTTGATAACTACCAGGCACCAACAACAGCTTTCTACAGCATCAAATATTACGAGAACTGGAGCTCTACATGCTTTCGTCCTATTGCTTTCAGTCTCGCAAGATGTGAAACATCTGCACGCTAGTTCGGAACATTGATGAATTGCAATGAAAGTTAATACAGGGCCACGGTGGATATTGCTTTATTACAAAACTATGTGGGGCGACCCGGTGTTGCCAGCGGTAAATTTGATGGTTGATCCATGTGCGTTGTCCGGGTAAATTGTACTGCTTACCGTACCGAGAAGGCATGGCCGTAAGCACAGAAAGCGGTCCCTGTGGCCAAGGAAGGCCCTGTCGGGGCGCACTAAGGCATCAAAGACCCATCTGGGAACGAGTGCCGTCGTTCTACTAAGGTCCCGTGCGATTTGGTTGCGATTTGGCAGAGTTTACCCTGATCAAGCAAGCAAGCAAGCATAATGCTGGGCCGTGAGTAATTTAAGAGGATCAATTCCCGGAAAGGCGGTGTGGCATCTGGTGTGAGCATGTGCGACGCGTCAGCATGACTGTGAGCGCTGCGTGTGATTGAACGAGTGGATGGACGCAATGCCAGAGAGAGTGCAGTGGAGGTGGGAGCTGTGGTGTCTGAGCTCTCACGGGAGCAGTTTGCGGCACCGCGATGGGCACTGAGCTGAGTGTCCGTGCGTGGCTCTGTTCGCCGAGGGCCCGTGTGCGCACGTAGTGTAACTGCGCTCGGGGAGATAGCACCGCGTGTGCGTGAGAGGGGGAGCGGGCCTCGTGATCATCAGGGTTCTGTGAGAACATTCTGGATGAGAGCGCGTGTTGAGACAACGCCCGGGATGGATGGATCCCGTCATTAAGCGCGCAGCGCACTCTAGACTGGCAGAGGCATCCGGACGAGCAGAGCAAAGAGTGCAGCAAGACGGCGAGGTATCTCTGCACCACAGCTCCTCTGAGATTAGTGTAGAGGAGGCCTTTCTGGCAGCAGTGGCATGAGACTGCATTTACAGGGCTGCACCTTTACCACCTTCACAAAAGGACCACTGCCTCTGCCCATGAGTTAGCAGACTACTTTTAAATTACATATTTAATCTCATCCTCTATATTCACTTCTTTGTTAATAGGTTCGTCACAGGACCAGATTGTGGCAAGGCCACCCACTGTCACAGCAATCATCGCAATGATGCCCTCACAAGCACATACGCGGATCCAATTATGTCCGTGATCGGAGGAAATGCAAATGAAAAGATTAAAAAAAATGTGCGAAAATAACATCCGATATCCAAATTTTCAAGCTAGACGCTCGTTTTTTTTTTGCCAGCATCTTTCCACCAACTTAGACGAGCGGATTATTTCCCTTCGTGTGGGTGCACGCAGAGCTCACCATCACCAGCATTGGTTCCTCAAAGTGGAGAGCCTGGCGGTTTGGCACCCGCTGCCAATTCCCTGCCATTGAGCTGCACCAAGCACTGGGAGGAGCTCTGCTGCTGGGGTCTTCATGTCGGACACATGGCCATATATGCTCTGTAAAAAATAGGCGTTATTATTATTATTTCTGCATCCATATCCATCATCAGTACGCGCTTACTTCTGTAGATGATCGCGATTAGCCGAAGCATATTTCGGCAAACGCAAGGTGGATGCCAGGGCTATGCCCAACACGCGACGACAGTGCAACACAGGGCACCAGGGACAAATTAGTCAACAGGTCAATTCAACCAGGCAGCAGCAGCAGTGTCTCGTTGGACTGTGGGAGGAAACCCGGGTACCTGACAAAAACTGAGGTACCCGCACACCAGGAAAATGTGCAAGAACCTTCTTGCTGTGAATAAGGGAAGAGACAGTGCTATTCACCACGTCATCATACACTAGTAAAACTGTATGGCACTGTAATAATAGTATTATTTGTTAAACTTTGGCATTATCAGATGAGCCAACTAAACATCAGGTCACCTCGCTTTGCAATTCCTGTCCACCAAACATTGTATTTACAACTTGCTCGCTCACGCCACTCGTGGCAGAAGAGCCTCAACTCAAGCAAGAGCCAGAGAGCTTCTGTGTGTCTTCTACGCTGTCACGCTAACCAGACGCCTTGGACGAGTACCCACACTTCACCCCACCGCACACATACTGCGTTGCACTCATTTGTACTAATCGGTCGGCAGTGTTGGGGGCATTGTTTTTGGTTGAGGTGCTACAACGTCGGATTGAATCGTCAAACTCTGGACTTGTAAGTTCACTGTGGTAAACCTTGTACCACGCCAGGTTATACTGCCTCAATAAAATGACTCTGAGCTTTGGTCAGTATCTTTCAATAGCTTTCTTGTCACAAATTGTCCCTAATCACAACTTTGCAAAATCCACAATTATGCAGGGGTGCAGAGAAAGATGTCAGTGACACACAGTGATGCGTTACCATCCATCCAGTACAGTTCAAATGAGAGATTCGATGTGAAGACAATTATTTGATTTAAAATCATTCGAGTACCTTGCCTTCAAAAGCCAGCTGTACTCTCATTCACACGTATTTCCAGGTGACAATTAATACCTGGTTACCTTCCATCTCCGACTTGCGAGAAAGCTATCGGGCATCTCGATGCGTGCCTCGCCATGGGAGTAGAGGGGAGAAAACGAGGGGCAATTAGTGTACATTTAACGATGCCCTGGCAGAGGGATAATTTGCGATGCATGGGGGCCAGTCACAGAATTGAGAAGGGCAGGTTACCATGTACAGGACTAGAGAGGAACTTTGTGGTCAGCAACAAACGAAAAGACAGAAAGATGCACATCGTATGTTATGAAGGGTTTACTTTCAAAGTTATCAGACCACCTGCTGCATATAAACTGCTAAGAGACGAGATTGGAACAATGCACATATTATGCTATAGACAGTCGGATTAAAACAGTTCCACTACATAGATCACAGTAATTGATGGAATAGTTCTTGTTGACTCTAACGTATGAAGTGGTGTGAAAAAGGTATAAATTCTTACAGACAGAGTTTGTGCCGACTTATAGCCCACATTTACCGCAATGAAGGACCGACACGAAAGTATACCAGATCTATTTCGGAAGAAGGAACACAAAAAATCTCTCCAGGTTTCACAATTTATCTTGGGGATTTGTGTCATCAGCAGCATAAGTACTAAATGACCCTGCCAATATAATGCGTAGCATGCTGATTTCTTGCCCTTGAGACCACGTTACAATTTTCAAAGCAAAATGCACTGGCATCTGTATCCAGGGGGCAAAAACGGATGTGTACCAAGGCCCGATAGTTTATTGGACAGTACTTATATGGCTCGGGCTAACCTAGAAACGCATCTGGGACTGTTTTTAAAAAAACAAGGTTAATATGTTTTATTGCACTCTAGAAATGCATCTATAGAATATATGTTGTTCTGCAGCGATGTGTTTATTTATAAAAAAAACCGAAAATGTGTTATTGTTGTCGATTGTTGTTGACGTGCCATTCTCTCCGCAGCTCTGTGTAACGCTCTGTGACCCTCGGGTGAAAAGCGATCTAAAATGCAATTATTAGTATTGTTATAGCAGAAAATACCCGGTGAGCTTGCAAGCTCTGGGTGTGAGATTCCTGCGACACAACAAAGGTGGCAGTGCTAGTTACCAGCTATGGGGTGCTTTCAGCCATACTTCTTCACGCTGGTCATTATGGATTGGGAAACACACATGACAGAGGAATGCACTATAACAATATCGACAGCTACATCATCTCATCTCATTGTCAGAACCCACTTGGTCCTGTATAGGTCGTGGTGAGCCCGAGCCTATCGCGGCAGACACAGGGCGCAAGGCAGGGATATACCGACGATGGGACGCCAGTCCATCACCAGGCACTGCGGGCAATTTACTCTGCAAGCCAATTAACCTATACAGCAGCACGTTTTTTTGGGATGTGGGAGGAAACCGGAGTGCCCGGCGAAAACCCACGCGGACACGGGGAGAGCATGCAAACTCCACACAGAAAGGCACCCGAGCCGAGAGATTCGAACCCGGGACCTTCTTGCTGTGAGGCGTCAGCGCTACCCACTGGGCCACCGCGCCGCCCCCAGACTGCTGCCTCCTCACGAACAGGTTCCAGGAAGGGACAGGAATAGAGAATAGATTGTTAGGTGCGCAGCACACGATGAAAACACATCCCTCCCACGTGTGGTTATAAAAAAGGATATTTATTTATCTCCCTAAGCGACAAAGGTGAGATGAGACTCAAAACACAATATCGGGGAGGCCACTTATCAACTGTGAAACATTTACACGAAATGAGAAATGCTATGAAGCAGTACCAGCATTGCTGCGCTGCTAACTGATATTTTCATTTTTGATCATTGTTCTGCTTATGATTGCGGTTTAGGGTTGCATCGTTAAACATATTGGTCCTGGTGAGTTTATTTAGTTACGTTCTAATTTGATGTGTTGTCGCGTTGGGCAGTTCGAGCGTTTGCTGCATCACAACGATCCCGCTTCCAGAGCTTGCAAGCTCGCTGGGATATTTTACGTAGTAATAATAAACATCGAACGTTAAAATCTATCGCCCAGGGATGGGCAGAGGCTCCAGTTCACATAGAGAGTGAACTTCGTGTCACGATTTGCAAATGCGGGTGACATGAGCGGGGGAGAAAGTCTCATCTCATCTCATTATCTGAAACCGCTTAATCCTATATAGGGTCACGGTGAAGCCGGAGCCTATCCCGGAAACACAGGGCGCAAGGCAGGAATACACCCGACGACGGGACGCCGTTCCATCGCCAGGCATTGCGGGACAATTTTAGTCTGCGAGCCAATCAACCTATCCAGGAGCATGCTTTTGGACTGTGGGAGGAAAACGGAGTACCCGGCGAAAACCCACGCGGACACGGGGAGAGCATGCAAACTCCACACAGAAAGGCACCGGAGCCGAGAGACTCGAACCTGGGACCTTCTTGCTGTGAGGCGTCAGCGCTAACCACTGGACCACCGCGCAGCCCCGGGGGAGAAAGTGCAGGTCACAAAGCTACTGCCAATGCGTTTCAGCTCCTCATCTATGAGTCCCTGGGTCTTTATGTAAGTCTAGGGTCTTAATATGCATCTGTAAGTCTCTGAGTCTACAAATCTCTCTGTGAGCGTCAATGAGAGTTTATTGGTCTCGACACGACACCATGCACTTCAATGTGCATCTATGCGCATTTATGTACGTCCGTGGGTCTTTATGCCAGGATATGGAGAATTATTCGGCTTTACTTTTAAATCTAGAGTGGGTGTTTGATTTGAAGGGTGAGGCTCTGGCTCTCGATTTGTGAAGCCACCGCCGTCACGTTCCGGTTTCTCGATGAATCCGCCGGCGTGTGTGCGTTTATCGCCCGAGACTGGCAAAACCCGAAACGGACTTTGTTGCCCCCTCTATCTGCAGCCATGAAACGCCACTGATGGGGTGTCAGAACATATATGGAATGGAGGTTTTCTTGACAGCTCTTCTCAATACAGTCTGAAGGTAGGGCTCAGGGAATGGCTGTAACAATAGCTGTGACGATAATGACTTGAGCAGGATTTATGCAAATCCCAAAGGCATGCAAGGCATGAGATGCGAATGGGGTGAATGAGACAGGCGAAGCTGAGGGTTTGTCCAAATCAGTGTGTACAGGCAAATATGTTCAGCTCTTTATTTGCCTATGAGAAATATGAAATGTGAAAATACTCATCGCATCTCATTGTCAGAAACCGCTTAGTCCTGTAGAGGGTCGCGGTGCGCTGGAGCCTATCCCAGCAGACACAGGGTGCAAGGCAGGGATATACCCACGATTGGGCGCCAGTACATCACCGGGCATTGAGGGCAATTTAGTCTGCAAGCCAATTAACCTACGCGGCAGCATGTTTTTTGGACTGTGGGAGGAAACCGGAGTGCCCGGCGAAAACCCACGCGGACATGGAGAGGGAACATGCAAACTCCACACAGAAAGGCACCCGAGCCGAGATTCGAACCGGGGACCTTCTTGCTGTGAGGCGACAGCGCTCCCCACTGGGCCACCGTGCCGCCCCATATGAAAATACTAAAATGCTAAAATAGAATAGGGAGAAGTAATACATAAAACATGCTAAGGTTAAATCATCCAGGCGTACCCCTGAATTGCAGACAAAACATACATTGAGCGATCGTTTTCCAAACAAGCGTTGATTGAATTGGCTGTACATCCTAATGCAGGACTTTTGAGAAAATGAGTCTTGAGACCCAGCGAGGCTACCCTGGGTAAAGGGCATTAATATTATTAGTATTCATGCACACATCCATATCACACAGTGAATGCAACCAATATCATTAGATTGTGTAAGCAAAATAGGCTGCAGTTTGGAGAGTACGCCGATATAAAACTGACTTGTAATACCAGGTGGTGGAAGCTTATGCTACGAGGTGGTCAGGAGATAACTACAAAAATCGTTTCTTAACTCTCTCTCTCTGTGGAGCGGCACGGTGGCCCAGTGGGTAGCGTTGTCGGCTCGCAGCAAGAAGGTCTCGGGTTCGAATCTCGGCTCCGGTGCCTTTCTGTGTGGAGTTTGCATGTTCTCTCTCCGTGTCCGCGTGGGTTTTCGCCGGGCACTCATGTTTCCTCCCACAATCCAAAAACATGCTGCTGCATAGGTTAATTGGCTTGCAGACTAAATTGCCCGCAGTGCATGGCGATGGACTGGCGTCCCATCCTGGGTATATCCCTGCCTTGCGCCCTGTGTCTGCCGGGATAGGCTCCGGCTCACCGTGACCCTTGTTCAGGACTAATTGTTATTGACAATGAAATGAGATGAGAAATCTCTCTATGTGGAGTTTTGAGATGGTAATTTTTCTGGGTACTATCGTCCTCTCCCACAAGCCAAACATGCATTTGTCGAATTGGCCAAACTTCCCAGTCCTGTTATTATTACATCTGGGGCAAGATTTATTTTCTATGGAATAAATTATGAGGTTGTGTTTGATGTAAACGTGTTTATCATCAGCAATTTAGACATATTTCCAAGGTATTTTCTTATTGCTGATTCGTCAGCGTGTAAACGTCGCGCCCGTCGGCATACAGGACGCTCCATTTGCAATCATTCCGCTCAGTTGGCTTCGTCTAATAACCAACAAACATCATCTTTAGAAGAACGCCGTCGCATGTTTGTAAAAACACACAGCAGAGCACAATGGGAAGTGAGGTTCAAGGGCATAGGAGGGTTCAGAACACGGCCACTATCAAGGCAGCCGTGACCAAAGCATGCAGAAAAGGAAGCCATGTCATTGCAGTGCATTGCAACAACTGGACAGCAGATATAAATAACTAATTTCCTACCCGTGACATTTCCGAGAGCAGACTTTTCATTGCCATTCTATAACGGAACTCATAATGCTGCCTGCAAGAGAAGAAAGAGAGAGAGAGAGCTTTGACATTGTTAGGACTACAATAACAAATATACCTACAGGTTAACCGCTCGACAGATTAAATAAAAGGCTCTCTCAAAAACCCAACCGACAGGTATATTAACGCAGTTCTGTTGGCCGCAAATGTATCCGTTTAACGCGAAACTGGGATAGTTTCCTTTACGAGGTTGACCCGGGTCACGAAAATGACAAAATAAAGTACAATCATGAAGAACATAATGTGCTGCACAGTAACAAGCGTACGAACAACTGCAAAGCAGGGTAGCCACATCCATGTTAAAGGATTACTTGAAAGTCCAATACCTTTTGTTATAAATACAATGCAGCCCCTTTAAAGTGCTCTGATGTTGTGTGGCAGTGTGTGCGGCAAAGGTTTGCGTTTGGAGGCAGTGAATGTGGTGATGACAGACGCTAACGCGGAGTTAAGGCGCATCTATCCCAAACATGAGACTGATGGAAGATTCCGTGC
>JAZEWT010000012.1:15251264-15268241 GCA_036362905.1 Mordacia mordax
ATGTCAGCCGTGTTTCCGTGCCGCTTTGCCTGGTCGCACGGAAGCGTTTATTTCCATTTTCTTTCCTCAACATTCCCCAATGTTCCATGCAGAGAGCGGGCAGATGGAGCCAGACTTTGAATCCGCATCGCGCGATACGTATGATCAGCGTCAACATCTCAAAAAGATTTTACAGAATTTGAGAACACAAGACACGCATTGTTTATTCCTAAAACGCTGCCTCGCGTAACGATTATCTCATCTCATCTCATTATCTGAAACCGCTTAATCCTATATAGGGTCACGGTGAGCCGGAGCCTATCCCGGAAACACAGGGCGTAAGGCAGGAATACACCCGACGACGGGACGCCAGTCCATCGCCGGGCATTGCGGGACAATTTTAGTCTGCGAGCCAATCAACCTATCCAGGAGCATGCTTTTGGACTGTGGGAGGAAACCGGAGTGCCCGGCGAAAACCCACACGGACACGGGGAGAGCATGCAAACTCCACACAGAAAGGCACCCGAGCCGAGAGATTCGAACCCGGGACCTTCTTGCTGTGAGGCGTCAGCGCTAACCACTGGGCCACCCCGCCGGCGGCGTAACGATTCTGTTAACTGAAAATTAAAATGCTGTCATCGGGAACGATTATGCATAGATGTCCCAGCAGTGAAATCTAAGCTGTGATGTCTGTGCCCACTTGCCACGACCTCCACATCACAGAGTGCTAACTCGTGTTAAGTTATTATTGTAAATTGTCCCTCTGCTGGTAAACAATTCATGCGCTTGTGACAACTGGCAGTTATTGTGGGCGGAAAAGGGTAGAGAGGAGAGATTGGGAGGTAAAAGGGCATTGTGGGGGGGGGGGCAGGATAAGAGGAGGAGAACGAGGGAGAGAGTGCGAGGGCAGGAGGGTAGAGAGGAAGATATACAATTTACAATCTGCTGTATATATAATGATGCAAGTAAATAATGTGTTGTTAAAGCTTTTTTCAGTCTCGTTTTTTCATGTCTCACTCATGAAGCCTGGTCACAGAGGCCCCCAATGACAAGCTGGCATTGTTGCAAAAAGCATTATAGATAAACTGCTCTGTTAGTGTTCATTTGGCTGGAAGTGTGCTTGAAACGTGTTCTGCAAAGAGAGCCGTTTTATGGAGAAAAGCTAAAAGCACCACGGGGTAAAAGTGGAGTGTTCCTTCGGCTAAAAAATAATAATAGCAGCAATAAAAGCCGGAACAAATCTAAGCC
The DNA here is from genome assembly GCA_036362905.1 of Mordacia mordax. NCBI lineage: Eukaryota > Metazoa > Chordata > Hyperoartia > Petromyzontiformes > Petromyzontidae > Mordacia > Mordacia mordax. The sequence goes on from JAZEWT010000012.1 coordinate 15,252,492, forward strand.
AGTTTCACAGGACAATGTCATTTTTTTATGTCTTCCGCTGAAGTCACAGAACATGACAACTCAAATTACAAAACTGTCACAGCTATTGATTTATTTCCTTGAACATTCACAGTGCGCCATCCGTCCCTGCAGAGAACCACCTTTTAGTCTTATCAGTGAATACCTCGCCAACTCACGGTGGGTGTTTAACCATACTTCACCGTGGCCGTCAGTGCAGGTTGGAGAAGGCAACACTGGATCGTAAACCACTTGGCTGGGAATCGAGCTCAGGCTGCCAAGTTCGTAGCGCATTTCCACAATGTCGTTCACTGACGACTTCAGTCCTGCCCTTCTGGGATCATGCTGTCACTATCATAGAATCTCACCCAAATCCAGAAAAACGTGGGCAAATAGAATGGAATGCCACGAATCTCTCAAATTGAGACTTTTGTCGAACCCCAACATTGCTCCTCCTGGGTCCGAAATCCCCCCCCCCCACGAAGACACCGGAGTGCCATCGACGGTTTTTGGAAGTTCAACGGAACAATGCGCACATCTCTTGCATAAATGGGACATTAAGGACGATGCGACTGTGGCCACGCCACCCGATCGATGAACCACATCTTAAACCAGCGCAGTCTGCACTACTTCAACGGACAAGATGTAGTGGGACTGCACGACCTCTCCCCCTGAAGACCTCTGGTGTCTAGCTTAGCTTGACATACTTAGCTCCTGGACACATCGACATACGCAGGAATGAGAAGAAATACCGGACACTAAGCACTGCTCCACCGCACACTTTCCCACCCACCGTTATTAGTGGAATTAGAAATATGTAATTCACTTTTCAAGCTTAATTACTTACCTCTGTTTCAAAGATTCGGAGGCTAGTAAAGCATAGACCGCACAAACGTAATTTTCATAATACTTTAGCAGAATGAGCTACCAATGCAATTGTACAAAATAGCTCTCTAGTATATAAAAAATGTTTATCTCAAATACTGATTAAAACAATATTTAGCTTACTAGCCTTATTTAAGCGTCATCATCATCGCATAACATCAATGTCCCATTAGTTTTTTAATGGAACAAAATTGTTATCACCCAAGGTCAGACAGAAGCTAAAATATGACATAGTTCATTTTATAATTGAAGCAAAATTTATATTGCGATCCGAAATGGAAAACTACTACTACATAATAGACATGAATGTGCAGCAAAACACATTAATAATGGATTATATTAAAGCCACTGTCCACAGTGCAAAGTTCTGCTTGCAGGCAATCAAAAGTCATTCGTTCATTATCATCTCATCTCATTGTCAGAAATCGCTTAGTCCTGTACAGGGTCGCGGTGAGCCGGAGCCTATCCCGGTAGACACAGGGCGCAAGGCAGGGACATACCCACGATATGAAGCCAGTCCATCACTGGGCAGTGCGGGCAATTTAGTCTGCAAGCTATTTAACCTATGCAGAAGCATGTTTTTTGGACTATGGGAGAAAACCGGAGTGCCCGGCGAAAACCCACGCGGACACGGGGAGAGAACTCGCAAACTCCACACAGAAAGGCACCCGAGCCGAGATTCGAACCCGGGTCCTTCTTGCTGTGAGGCGACAGCGCTACCCACTGGGCCACAGCGTCGCCCTCGTTCATTATCAGTACCTGCTTCATCCTGTGGAAAATCGTGGTGAAGCAAGAGCCTATCCCAGCAGACACAGGACGCAAAGCAGAGCGCTTGCGGAAACTGAGTCAACAGGCCTCGGCAGCAGGCTATCTTCAAACTGTGGAAGTAAATCTGAATGCAAGGTGAAAACCCACAACGGCAGGGGGAGAGAAAACGCTAACTCCACACAGAGAGGCGAGTCAGGAAACAATCCTGGATTCTTATTGCTATGAGGCAGCAACACTACTCATCGTGCCACCGTGTCACTCTTCAATCAAACATTAACCTAGGCACATGTGTGTATGGTATGCAGAGACGCAACATATACTTCATATCGTATTCAATTTACGCTGCAGCTACGAGTAATCTGAAGTTCACCTTTATGCCGCATATGTTAATATGACAAATACAAATGCGCGCCTGGTTGCATTCACTGCTTATCTGACATAAGTTCAGCCACGGAGGTGAATTGCAACGGTGCGTTATCGACCCAGCTTTATGGAAGATTTGTTTCGAGACTCTAGCGGGAGCTTGGTATTCGGAAGTCTCAACCTTTGCCGGGTAACTAGATTCGTGCCTCTTTTTAATTCTGCTTCTCAACGTGGGGGAATTCCCAAGAGGCGGGTGACAAGTGGTTCCAATTACACAGCTAATCGTTTGAAAGGTTTCTCAGCGGTGTCCTTTTGCACACTTTGGAAGCAGAGTTAAAACAGTGATGCGCGTAATTTACTCGTCTGTTTGCCCATCAAAAATGATGGGGCGCACGGATTGTGTTTTGTTTATCAACAATTCGAAAAGCTTGATTTTTTGAGCATGTCATTATTTGATGATGTGATTATTAAATATATTATAGTACTTTATTGCAAACAACATTCTTCGTGAACACCTGATCACCATCGTTCAGAAGGGCTTGGCCGAAAGATTCATCTGCAGACGGTCACCAGGCAGTGATTTTGAGAACGTCTTCAGGGCCCTGAATTCCGACTCAGTAAAGATGATCCCGTCCAACTCGGATCGCCCACGCTGTTGAGCTTGTGTGGCAGCTGGTCGTTCCCGAAATGACATCGGACCCAGATTTTAGAATAAATAAAAATTTACTGTCGGAAAAGTAACTGGGCCCAAATTTCAAGACGATCGGTTGTCTAGGTGCAGCCGTCCTCTGCACACACACTGCACTTGTCTTTTACGTTAAATAATTATACGTGGAATCTAATATTAATATTTCAGCCTTGTTTCCCAACGTGCAAGACCATATTTGAAGAATCGTTTACACGATTAGCTGAGTAATTAGAAGTATTCATCACCCACACCCGGGGGTTTGCCCACTTGTGTGATGAATGCGATCCATTTCGCCGGGAACTGATCGATACGGATCGGTTTTAGCATCGGTTCACCGATTCCAAAAACAGACACATTTTTTTGTTACAAAACAAGTCGCACCGATGACACCAAATATCTGCTAGGGGATCATAGTGTCCACGTTTAATAGGTTCATTAAGGTTGTTTAAAATGCATAATACTTCTGTTATATGCATACTTGACATGTCAAGGTCATAATGGCAGCATACAGCGTTTTAACAGCTGTGTTGTCTTACGTTGACAATAGCTATGCTGTCTCTCAGTGGGTTCATAATGGCCCTGTCTCCAGATGGGTTCTTAATGGCTGGATCCGTCTCGAAGTGAACTTTGCAAAATGCTCCAGGTGTCCCTTTAATTGGCCTGCAGACAAATGTGAAAGTAAAGATGCAGACCATACAATAGAGTATGTTTGGCCTAATCTTCCATGCCGGCCATTCGTCTTAAAGGAGGTGAAAAGACCCACAGTTTACCCCACTACACGTAACCCACCAGTCAACTAAATTGAACACAGTGTGCCCGTAGACGCTTTCAGTTGGACAGATGCAGGGCGATTAAGAAAAATCTACCCATTGTGTTATTAATAAAATATAATGGCGAGTTGAGAGGCCTTTTTCACATAAAAGCTTCACCACCCAACAAAGACAAATGTCCCCCTTATGGCCTTAAAGTACTGTCGGGCCAAGTGCTGTTGGCAAGCACATGAAAGCCAACATGGCACAGAAGGGGGTGGGTGTCCAGCACCATGCCCGGCCGCCTTTGTCTCCCTCGTGGCTTTGTTTACACACTGCATCAGGTACTGATTCTAAGCTGAGTCCAGTTAGGGGAGAGATTGATACGTACATTTTTATTATTAGAGCAGAAAGAGTGCCCAGTGAGCTTGCAAGCTCAGGATGCTGGATTTCCGCGACGAAACGAACGTCCGAACTGGCCAACGCAACGACGAATGAGAGAACACAGGGCAAAATAATCGTGCTCACAGCAACAATATGTGCGTGAATGTAACCAATCGGAAACATCAGAGTAAGCAGTATCACTTGGGAGTGCACAATTAAACAAACTCACAACACCAGCTTGTATAATGATGAAACAAAAACCGTAGAGGAGACCCATGGCCGGTCCAGGAAATCGCAACTGGTGTTGGTGACCATGAGCGTGAATCTTACGTGGGTCCCCAGGTTCGTGGGGCACTGCGCTAAACCCTACGCCGCTCCACCTCTCCCACACACACACACATCCGCAGTATAACGGAGCGCGTGACTCTTCACAGGGACGGTCGGTGCTGTCAAAGTGACAGCACAACGGATATCTATTCCCAGGTACTCCGGTTTCTTTACACGGTCGAAAGACGTGCTACCTAGGTTAATTGGCCTGCTGACTAAGTTGCCACCCTCCCCCCTTCCCCCCCCCCAGTGTCCTATGGACTGGCGTCATATCCCGGTTGCAGCCCATGTTATATACTAACTTACTTACCTTTCTCTGCTGGAAAACCGTTCAAGAAAAAAAAATGCCACCACATAGCTCAACGGTGACGTCCATCTAAAATATAAAAACTGACACCATGCAAACCCACGGCTTCGCCCGCGCGAACTGAACTTGCGTTGGCGACAGCGAGGAGTCTGACCCGGCTCGACCCCAACCTTCACGGAAGGCGACAGACACACAGTGCTCCTCCGCGCATGCCAAGCCGTGATGCACTTTTGTTGACAGTATCGCTATTATTTATTTACTTCTCTCTCATTATTTCTCTGCCGATAGATGAGGTTTTCGCATGCGTACGCGTGCTCGCGCGGTCGTATTTGTCCTCTGTTAGATGACCGATCCCAACCCCTCCCCACCCCCCCAAAAAATATATAAACTTCGCGGATGTGGGTCGTAAGGGTTATTCAATATTTAATCTCACCGCGCTGCTCAGCGCAGGTTGGTGCAACGCGGGGAGCAAAGGCGTGGAGGCACATTTAGAGCTGCCCACCAAGTCGACGCCACAGCCCAGTCAGTGATAGCTTCCTGTTGCTCAATCACCCGTCCGGGCTGTAGCTACGTCGCACCAGATTGAATGTTATTCGAGGTGGTTTCGTTATCGCCTGTCCCCTACTGCACGTCGCGTATCGAGAAGTCATTTCCCCGAACGGTGATTGGAAGGGAAAAAAAAAAATTACGCTCGTATTTTTAAGCGCGCAATCACGAATACATGACACGTTTGAAAAATCCGATGAAACATTTCTATGTAGAGGGCGGCGCAGTGGCGAGGTGGGTAGCGCTGTCGTCTCACGGCAAGAAGGGCCCCGAGTTCGATTCCAGGCTCGGGTGCCTTTCTATGTGGAATTTGCATGTTCTCCCCATGTCCACAGAGATTTTCATCGAGTACTTCGGTTTTCCCCCTACCGTCCAAAGAAACGCTGCTGCCTTGGTTAATTGGCCTGCTGAATAAATTGCCCCCCAAAAAAGTGTGCCGTGCGAAGTACGGGCATCACATCCTGAGTCTTGCGCCCTCTGTTGGCTGAGATAGGCTCCAGCCCCCCACGACCCTGCACAGGATTAAGCGGGTATTGATAATGTATGAATTCATTCATTTATATGTAGATGTATAGGACCCCTATGTCAGCAAAATTGTCAACAATGCTGTGCATGTCGGGTTGTCGAACTGCATCTTGGCTATTGCCGCACAATTTTTTTTATCACTCTCGGTTAAAATCTGCCAGTCTCCATAACTCTTTATGAATGATGCTGGGCTCACGAACTTCTGGAAGCTGGCCTCTACTGTTAGGAGTCATCGTCGTCATTATATCCTAACTGTTGCTGATAATTTGCTGTGATTCCTCTCCCCTCTAGGGTCTTTTTCACGTTTTCAGTTCATCTTTTTCTCATCATCATCATCATCATCTTCCCCTAAGGAATCCATTGCTCTTTATGGATTCCTGTGGTGCCCTTCTTATGGCTTGACCCTGATACAGCAGCCTGCATTCCTCAATGTTATTTCCAATAATAGGGGAAAATCAAATGCATTTTGGCCCATTTAATCTATATGTGACTCTTGTCCTAGGTACAATTTAAGCCATGGAAACTACAACCCACGCGGCCAGGCTACACGGTTGACCTGGATGAGTACGTACTACGCAACAACAAAACATTTCATTTCTCTGAAACTCTGCACTGCCCTAATTGACACGATTTTGAAAGGCAGGTTTCCATGATTTGATGGTCATCTCTGCAAATGACGAAAGGTGGCGTTCATTCTCAGAGCGAGTGGAACGGCAATCTCTCCACCCCCGTATCGTCCGTCAGTGCTGTTCCTTGTGCTACCATACATGGCCAACTGAAGCGAACATGTGTTTACTAAAATGAGAATAAGAAAGCAACGTGACTTAAGGTTAACCGAAATGTTTTCCCTGAGATTCGGTCGTTGTATTTTCTAGATCTCATCTCATCTCATTATCTGAAACCGCTTAATCCTATATAGGGTCACGGTGAAGCCGGAGCCTATCCCGGAAACATAGGGCGTAAGGCAGGAATACACCCGACGACGGGACGCCGGTCCATCGCCGGTATTTTCTAGATTGACACGGGTAATGTAACATCTTATCGGTGTCTCGCAGTGGACAAGTTGGCCACTCTTCAATTACTCAATTGCAAGATTTCAAATGCTCACGCCTCCACTGGGCCTCCGCTGGAGGAAGGGGAAGATAACTCTTTATGTAAGGTTGCAGCATGCTCTTCTACGCTGTCCAGACGTCTTGCAAGAGGTAGGAGCACTCACACTTTACCCCACCAAACGGCACGTTCCGATTGACTAACCGTGTTGTGCCCATCTGCGCCGCTGGGCGGACTGAAGCCTGGTGGAATTGGCGTAGCCAGCAAAATATTATGGCAAGATGCCCTACCTGCGCCAACCTCCTTTAGTCGGAGGGTCTTTGGATATCTATTAGTATGAAATCTCCCCCTAGATCTCTGCATTAAGAGAGACCCTTGCAAGAGCGCTGGACTCGAGGAAACATTGCTTTGTGGTTCATCGGAATACACAAACCCCTCCACCACAACGTTATGATCCACGAGGAGGGGTGGGGGATTCGAGGAGGGGTGGGAGATTGGTTTATCTGCCGCGCAGAAGAATCGCATTGGCGACAGCTGGATTGAAAGTCTCGTGTGATGAATCTTGCACCACAGCAGCTCACCAAGCTGAAACTTAATGCCCTGAGCCTACACTCTTCTACGTTTGATTTTTTTTCTGCGTGGGATTTAAATGTCCTCGGCTCTAACATCGTAATAGATACTGCCCCGTGGGGCATTGCCGCTAATGAAAATCATACATTTAATTGGACTTTAGCCTTTAAGTCGCCAATAAACGACCCATTAAAGTCTACGTGTATCCTAAACGAGATATTCTTTGTTATAAGCTTGGCAAGAAAATCAGATGAAAAACAAATACGGAGCATTGAGGGCACTTTGAAATAATCTGTCCTGAGGACTAATGGAATTCTTCTTTTTATACAAAGGAATTAGAGTTTTCTATAATATACAATTGTTACATAGTCATTTTCTTTATCCAAGGGAACTTTTATGGATGGGAAAATCAATTCAAACAGTTTCATTAAATGCATAATAAATGTGTTTCTCTTTCGGCTCAGCTGCACGGTTTAAAAATCGGCTTTTACGGGCTCATGTTACGAGCGTATGTTTCAGTGCAAGCGCACTGTAATTTCAAACAAAATTGCCTTCGCATAATGGAAATGGAACTTTCAAAAATGCTCTGAGCTCCTTCTCCGAGCCAATAAAAAGGAGCAAGACTTTCCCAATGGAAGTAAGCCAGAACGAGTTAAAACAAATCTTACAGCTGCGCTCAGTGGGAGATGTATAATACACTGATGTAGGTTTGTACGGCTCGATGCACGATGATTGCTTTTTAAAGCTGTTCTTGTGGGATAGCCGTGTCCAGTGCTCCTCCTTTCTCATTTGCGAAATTTTACCTCCAACGTTGAGGGGTGTCCTCGAACATACTGCTGCATGGCCACGTGGAAGCCAGAGGAATTCCTGGATCACCTGACTCCACGAACACTGAAGTAAACAACCAGCTTCCGTTCCGGGACTGAGCCACACGATGCGCAGGACGACAACACGTATCAACACGTATTTACATGCTCAGTCACGCCATCATCCAGCGACAGAAACGAGGGATACTGCGCACCCCCAGCCTACTGATCCAAAACAAAATCACACAAAAATAACTGAAAAGACGAGTTTACAACATTAACGACGAGCAGCACTCAGCAATGATACAACAAAAAGCGGAGCTCTGATTCGCCAAGAAGAGAAACCCATGACAGCAAAAACAAGAAAACAAGACTGAGGACAGCAAAACCCGTGTCATCGTGCCATAATATGTCAGAGGCACTTCGGACAAACTCAATAAAAAATCTCGAAAAATACAACCTAACCATCTTCACAGCCCGTCAGAAGATTCAGGACGTGATCAAATCACCTAAAGACGGACTGCCATTGCAAACAGAAGGGGTGTATTGCGTTCCATGCAGAAATTGTGAAGACGTCTTTAATGGCCAAACCGGCAGAACGATCGCCACAACAGAGACCACGAGGTTGCAGTGCGTTTGCTGCATAGGGAGAAAGCGGCAAAGCCAGCACACACTACAGACAACACAAAATCAATTTTGAAAAGATAGCGTGGGCTGGCAGCAATCCTCCACAAGGGCAATAGGAAGCCATGCAGATCAGAAGACAGCAAAAAACATGACTCGCATACATGAAGCATGGAAACTATCCTTAAAAGTAATAGTAACCAGTTCTAAACAAATAACTGCAGACATCAGTAGCAATAGGACCTTAACAGAACCTCTAATAGCCTCTAAACACAACCAAAAATGTAATATTGTAAAGGCACTGCAGACATTTCAGGAATTTCAGACATCACATGACAGTGGCTTTTCTCACAAGAGAACAGATTATCCAGACATTAAAGGGGCGCTAACAAAGAACGAGAAAAGGCTTGGGGAGAGAGGGCGGTGACGAAGGATCAAAGTCATGCAGGTAAGGCAGTGAGCTACCTTTGACATTAGTAAGCATACAGTACAGCACGGGCGGCGCGGTGGCCCAGTGGGTAGCGCTGTGGCCTCACAGCAAGAAGGTCCCGGGTTCGAATCTCTCGGGTCAGGTGCCTTTCTGTGTGGAGTTTGCATGCTCTCCCCGTGTCCGCGTGGGTTTTCGCCGGGCACTCCGGTTTCCTCCCACAGTACAAAAAGCATGCTGCTGCATAGGTTAATTGGCTCGCAGGCTAAATTGCCCCGCAGTGCCCGGCGATGGACTGGCGTCCCATCGTCGGTATATCCTTGCCTTGCGCCCTGTGTCTGCCGGGATAGGCTCCGGCTTCACCGTGACCCTGTATAGAACTAAGCGGTTTCAGACAATGAGACAGTACAGCACACTGACCTTCACTAAGTCACAGTACGCCTGAGGATGCTTGCAATGTGGGAGGTGAAACCTCGTAAAGAAGACAGGGGAAGCGCTCGACACAGCTACAGTGAAAGAATGGGTTTTGGACAGCAGTCACGGCTTATAATAGAGTAATAATTTTTATTTAATCTGCATTTCATGTTGTGATTGTTGAGGGGCAGGAGGTGCAATGAAGTAATGACCAATATTGAAAACCTCCACGTTTCTTATTTTACAGAACAGATATTGGCTTGGGCGGCGCGGTGGCCCAGTGGTTAGCGCTGACGCCTCACAGCAAGAAGGTCCCGGGTTCGAGTCTCTCGGCTCCGGTGCCTTTCTGTGTGGAGTTTGCATGCTCTCCCCGTGTCCGCGTGGGTTTTCGCCGGGTACTCCGGTTTCCTCCCACAGTCCAAAAGCATGCTCCTGGATAGGTTTATTGGCTCGCAGACTAAAATTGTCCCGCAATGCCTGGCGATGGACCGGCGTCCCGTCGTCGGGTGTATTCCTGCCTTGCGCCCTGTGTTTCCGGGATAGGCTCCGGCTTCACCGTGACCCTATATAGGATTAAGCGGTTTCTGATAATGAGATGAGATATTGGCTTTCTTTAGCGCATGATTTCAAGATGAGGTCCGATCTTGCCAAGGCACTGGGTAAATGGGACTGTAGCACAGCAGCCATGAAACATCTTGCTCACATCACACCACTGCTGACCTTGAGAAAGGTGGGAGTCCTCACACTTCACTCCACCACGCACAACCTATCTCGATCGACTCAGGTCAACGTGTCGTTTCATTATATGTCACGTGACGAAATATGACAGATTGGCTGGGTCGGGTGGATGAGGATTCACCACAATTATCGAACATTTGCGCTGCTGAGTGACTCGGGCTGGAGTGGGGTGAATTTAAAAGAAATCGGCCGATTGTTTCAACTGCCACAATGAGAGATTGAATCAATGACCTCTGGTTTGCAAGCCCTGTGCGCGAACCATTAAACCGCGACAGCATCGAACATGGGCAGTGGCAGCTCTGTACATATAAAGCAAAGGAACAATGTACATTATTTAATGTTATTGTTTAATTTTGGGTCCTTTGATGTTTGAAGAAACATTATAAATCCGTGTGTAGCTTATTGTTGTTATATACAGGCATGCATTGTCCCATTAAAATTCTACCATCCGACTTTTCACTAAACCTATTTCTGTTTTAGTCAACTCGTCAGTCATTTGTTTTCATTTAAGCTGAAAAGAACCGCAGAGCTATGTCGCTCGTTTTAACAATTGTCCAGCGGGTAGGAAAAAGCAGGTTACAACATCTCAGGGCACCAGGGCCAATTTAGTCAGGAGAGTAAACCTCGGCAGCATGTCTTTGAAATGTGGGAGGAAACGGAAGTACCCAGCAAAAATCCTCAGCAAAAAAATACACATAGAATATAATGTACTATAGAACACAGTGATAAAAAATAAATATAAATAGACTGCCGATTTGAATAAAGCATTCACTATTGCTCGAGGGTGAAATGCATCCGATTTAAGTAAAAAGTATTTATGGGCGTGTTTTTTCAACTGCAGTCACTTGAGCATCGCAAAGAGATCTCATAAATCTGCCGCAGAAAATATTTTTGGGTATAAAATAGCTATCTTTAAAAAAAACACACATCTTTAATCAAATTGTCACAATCGCACACACACTGCGTTTAACATCTCATACAAAATACCCTTTAAATCTACGAGAGTAAATTATAGCATGTAAATTATAGCATGTAATAGTTCATAATTATTATTTACTGGCCTTCACCAGTTTACTGCTGAGTACAGAATTCCCCATGCTGCATGGGTTTTGGAGGCTATTTGACCATACTTCGCCATGTTGAGGTTACGGGAGGCGGGGTTCAGGGGTCAGCGGGGAGGAACCAATTCTGATCAAATGTTACAACCATAGTCTAAGAAAAATGTCTTTTATTTACACAAAAAAGCCTGGGTCAGTCTCAAGGCTATGTCATGATAGTGTTGAATGGGGATGTTTGGCCTTATCCATTAATGGGGTAATTAACCCTACCACGGTCTCAACCGTTTTTTTTATTTTTATCCAGAGAAGGGACAGGTCCCCTCCAAGGTTTTTTTTTCCGTGCAAGACGGGGGAGAAGGAGGGGGGGGAATCAGGTAATAAAGGGGGGCTGTGGCTAAGGTGGACTCGGTGGCCACACGGCCCATATCGGGCAGGATGGACGTCACGTGGCACCCTCGAGACCCAGGGAGAGGAGCCTCATTGAGTTACGTCCGTACTGGAGTATGGAATCAGAACATTAGTTAGTATCCGGTTGATGGGCAGATCGTCGGCGGAGAACGCGGTGAAAGAGGGGCGCAAATTTCAAAGGAGGGGACAAACGAGGATGGCTGGGACTCTTGATGCTGCCCACTGCTGTGTGCTTAAGTGATGTCACACTGTTAACCTGTGCCTGCTCAGGAACACATCTCGCTTCCTTTATTTGTTTTGAGAATTATTTTTATTGGGGCGGCACGGTGGCCCAGTGGCTAGCGCTGTCGCCTCACAGCACGAAGGCTCCGGGTTTGAATCTTTGCTCAGATGCCTTTCTGTGTGGAATTTACATGTTCTCTCCCCGTGTCCACGTGGGTTTTCCCCGGGCACTTCAGTTTCCTCCCACAGTCCAAAAAACATGCTGCTGCATAGGTTAATTGGCTTACAGACTAAATTGCCCACAGTGCCCGGTGATGGACTGGCGTCTCATCGTGGGTATATCCCTGCCTTGTGCCCTGTGTCTGCCGGGATAGGCTCTGGCCCACCACGACCCTGCACAGGACTAAGCGGTTTTTGACATGAGATGAGATGAGATTATTTTTATTTGTTATTTGACGTCCTTCATTGATTTATAGTCATTATTTTACTTAAATGATCTAATGTGATGTTATTGTTGACATGCCATTTTCTCCGAACCTCTGTAGGGCGCTTAATGACCTTCGGGTGAAAGGCGCTTTAGAAATGAAAATATTATTATAAAGTTACAACACCTTGGGGCTTGAATGGAGGAGTGTGGATGAGGTGATGAAGCTGCAAATATCACCTGAATGAGACCGGGATACCTAAGGCAACCCTGGAAGAAAGGGGGCTGGGGTTTTTTGCACTGGTGAGAACAAGCGAGAGAGTGAGGCCACTCTCGAGTGCGCGACAACAAGGCGGTAGCGTGGCAAACGGAAGGCGCCGTGAGCAACGTGGTCGCATATATGTGATCGAGTCCCGGCAAGGCGGCGTGGAGTCTGGTGTTGCGTGTGCAACGTGTTCAGCGCGACTGCGAGCGCTGAGTGTGGCTGAACGAGGAGCTGCGCCCGTGGTTTGCCAAGGTGCGTGCGCTCTCGTGGGACGCGAGCGAGTGCTGGAGCTGCGCGCGGAGAGTTCGTGCTGAATGTGTGTGAGGGCGCGAGAGGACTCTTGGTCATCAGGGGCTTTTGTGGGCACACTCGGGATGCGAGCGCGCATCGAGGCAATGTCCGAGGGAGATGGAGCCTGTCCTTTCACGTGCAGCATACGCGAGACAAGTTGCACCTGGGCTTGCTCAGAGTGCAGTGCAGTGAGACAACGAGGCGTGTCTGCTTCACGCCTACAAGACCTGGCAAGTCCTGACGGCCACCCATCGAAGTACTTTCAGATTCGAAACCAACTTAGCTTCCAAGAGCAGAGAAGACAAGAATGAGCACATTGAGCGTGATTTGTTGCTAGAATGGGAATTCTATTGGTAGTCTTCTTAACGTTAAAATATAACTGGAGTCACTGAAGTAATTATATGAAAATATTTAAAAGTTTTATACCATTATAAAAAAGGAAAATGTAAATTTCACGCAACTGGTAGGCATTACGTTTTGACACAGTGGCGAAATTGTTACCCATATCAGATACGAATTTTGCAATACACTTCACTGTCATTTTAACAAAAGCTGCCACCTCTGATAACGACAATTGTTAAGCTCTGCAGTCGGATAATTCAGCAGGAGTGCTTCAAACGTATGTGTGGTTATTCTAATCCATGACACGTGTGCATGTATTTATTATTGGGTTATACTCAAAATATGCGGTTTATTAATGGATTATACTCACTATATACGGGCGAGCAGTGGCGAATTGGTTAGAGCACTCCTCTATGAACCTAGTGATCCGAGACTGATTCCCAGCCACGACTACAATCAGCAACGCATGGTAACCAAACTGCACCACCCCTCCCCTACCTCCCGCTACACCCTCCCCAACCAACACTGACCAGAACGGTGAGGTATGGTCTAACAATGCCTATGATGACACACTGTGAGGATGCCTTATTGGCAAACGACAAATGCAAATGCTGTGGTCTGTGCACTGTGCTGTCAACCCAGAGAGTTGAGTTGAATTTCCCATGAGCGATATCGTGGACATCTAAAGCATTGATGGCCTCCACCCTTCACCATCCCGAAATGCCCAGTGTGGTGAAGTCAGAGAACCACTACAGCCATCTCCACATGGAAAATTTCCTAATCTAGCGATAGATTTGCATGTGCTGATGCTAATAATGATGAACACATTTTAATGATCATGAAAAGGTCTAAATCTTACGTAATGCACAGACATATGTTTCTGAATATATACCTTAAAATAAATACAAAATCATTTTGCTCTCAGTTTGCCTGCAGCATTTCCAACATGTGAATGGGTTAATCTTGTTTGAGACTCGATATTATAGTCATGCAAAACATTAATCGTAAAATTCGTTTTGTTGCAAGCAGATGATTGGTTATTTTATAAACTTCCATTTTCTTGTCAAGAAGAAAACAAAAAACTCACTCACATTGTATATTCGTTGAGTCAAAACACACAATTCTAAGCTTCCATCATTGCAAGTCACACGGAAGACAATTTACAGCCACAGTGGCAATCAAGCCAGTCTATTTTTAGTTTATCTTACCACAAATCGTAAATTGTGTTAAGTGTTGCTACCTCATCTTTCAACCTAATACTTTACCATGAGAGCTGAAATGTAAAAAAAAACCTTTAGCAGTTACTTGTAATAATTATAATAATAATTACATTTCCAGAACGCTCTGTTTGAAAGAGAAAAGATATTGTCTCGTACTACAATCAAAATTGTTTCCAAAACACTCATTTTACATTAGACGTGTGATGAAGAAGTGCAAATGCCTGAAACATCAATTGTTATAAAGTGTGTTATTCATTTTAATGCAACTCCCAAAAGGTCCTATTTCTGATGGGATGTGTAAGAAATAATTTTATTTCATGCCAAAGGAGAGAAATATGAAAGAGGCTTTTCCAGCTTCCACATTATATTCATGCAGTTTCACTTCTACAATACCAAACGTGGTAAAGCACCGATAGATTTCCGTGACAGGGCATTCATCGATAGCTGCTTTCTTATCGTGTTGGAGATGCTCGCAACTGCGGTGAGACACATTTTAATTCCGGACATTAGTTCAGTCGTGGCACACGTTGTCATGGCTTCATTTTCACCCTCCTCGCGTCGCATGAAAAAACAATTCTGGGCGGTGGTCAGAAGTGAAAATTGACTTGGCAGGTTTCGAAGCGGTCAGTTCTGGCAGAAACAAACTTGTGGCGTTTTTGCTTTGTTGTTTTATTTTGGGTTTTTTGTTTTGTTGTTGCAAAATGTGAGCATTCATGAAACCCTGACAAACAACAAATTTTATTTCAAAAATCAAATATAAGCAACACACTGTGGGTTCCTTTTTGCCAGTACAAAGATAATAATAATAATAATTGCACTTTTAGAGCGCTTTTCACCCGAAGGTCACAAAGTGCTGCACAGAGCTCTGGAGAGAATGGCATCTCAGCACCTATGTAAAATAGATAATGGGTTCCACCCTTTCTGGCAATAATACAAGCGTTAACATCTGTAAACACCAAATAGACACCGTTCACAACATGCAAAGTTTACAACAACAAATAAACACGCATATACTTATGGCAAAATATGCAAACAAGATGCTTTGATAATATAAGCATTGTCCTTGAAACTGATTGGCCCACACCAGAGACGGCTTTCTTTGTGGCCTTGTTCTTAGTGTTAGCCAAGTGTTGTCAAATAAAGCCGTTTTTGGTGCGGGCCAATCCTGTCAGATGAACCGATTCCTCTGACCGATACCAACATGTTCTGCCACCAATATTACTGGACCCAACATTTCTCTTCATCGATTGAACCACTCGACTTTCAAACTCACTCCCATATCTCATCTCATTATCTGAAACCGCTTAATCCTATATAGGGTCACGGTGAAGCCGGAGCCTATCCCGGAAACA
>JAZEWT010000012.1:15286713-15299621 GCA_036362905.1 Mordacia mordax
TGACCATATCCATAGCCTTGTACAAACATTCCTTCTCCCCTCCAGTACACCAACAATATATACAGGATGTTGGCGCCCGCTTGCTGCATGACTACCTTCCCCATGCCTCTGTGCAGTTTCCTCGCGCCTTTGCGCCCGTGTCTCGGTCATATCCCCACTTGGAATTTGCGCGACAAGTTACATATTGGATTATTCTTATTCTCATACAAATGCGGATCAATCAAACTCGGTGTACTTGCCCTGTAATTACATGCCGCTTTATCGATTATATTCCTGTGCTTGTATGCACATGATACGTTGCTTCGGATCCATCAATATGGCATAATTAATGTGACCTCGTGAAGCGATTGCTCGCGCGATAAATACCCCCGTGCTGTGACTCACCCCTCCCTCCGGTTCAATGACCGCAGACCCCTGCAATTGAAGGCGGTGAGATCCTTGGGAAATGGTGGGGCCCACAGGGATGATGGCTTCTTGCGGGGTAGAGGTATGGCAGCCACGCGGGTTGCAGAAATTAGGCGACCTCGCGGTCAAAATTTCAAAAGCTTTGTCCGAGCAACACGTGTGGTGGGTGTCATTTTGAAGGTAATCATTGTTATGGAACATACCGTCTATTTGTGAAATATGTCAAAGGTTTGACACGTACACGTGACTAAATGCACCTCCATCACCATCCCGGCAGAGGTGACAAAGCCAGTTTGTCAAGGTTCAGCACTGTGATATTTTACGAGAATTTCTCAGTTGTCAAGAAGAAGTGAAAAACAATATTTATATCGTGCTCTGATGTCTATACGGATGGTATCACTCCACCTGGAAGCCTTACTCCATGAGCAAGCTGCAAGGTCAAGAACTGAAAAGTTGGACAACGTGCAGCCCAAAATCAGTGGGACGTTCTTTTCTCATCTCATCTCATTATCTGAAACCGCTTAATCCTATGTAGGGTCACGGTGAGCCGGAGCCTATCCCGGAAACACAGGGCGTAAGGCAGGAATACACCCGACGACGGGTTCTTTTACATCGCTACATAAACGTACTCTACCGTGCAAAACTATAACTAGTGGGGGGGGACCTAATTGGCAAGGTCTAAGCTATTCTAATTTCATTGTGAGAAATAACATGCTATGCGGCCTTCTGAAAATTGAGCACATTGCGCAGATGTGAAAGAAGAATGAGTAAAATGAAATGGCTTACGCCACTTGAGAGTGAAAGGATATAAAAACCAACGTAATCTATTCATATATACAACAATAACAATACCTAATAATTGTAATTTTTAGCTCTGTGTCAATCCAATGCTGGATAAAGCCCACCTCGCACACCATGTGAGACACGGGAACAACGCCATAATTCACCACGTCGGTCGCTGGGGGCAGAGTCACCGGCTTGAGTTGCCACTCGAGACTCGGTTGCTTCATGGCCAAGAATCCAGCTCGGGTCACCGGTTATCTGTGCAGTGCGACCCGTGCACCCCCGCCCCATCCCAATGAAAGATATACGTATGTTGCTACATTGTGAATCGTATAGAAAGACTGGTACAGCTCACCGCCCTAACGCAGTGTAGTAAAATCCTCATCTCATCTCGTTGTCAGAAATCGCTTAGTCCTGTACAGGGTCGCGGTGAACCGGAGCCTATCCCGGCAGACACAGGGCGCAAGGCAGGGATATACCCACGATGCGACGCCAGTCCATCACCGGGCACTGCGGGTAATTGAGTTTTCAAGCCAATTAACCTATGCAGCAGCATGTTTTTTGGACTGTGGGAGGAAACCGGCGTGCCCGGCGAAAACCCACGCGGACACGGGGAGAGAACATGCAAACTCCACACAGAGAAGCACCCGAGACTAAGATCCTCCTCATCATCAATACAGATTAGCATCGCTATCGATCGCTCACTGAGTGACTTGTTGTGTGACTGATGCGAGAAGCATACTGTGTGTAGAATTTAGATGTTAAACGAGTGTTATGACAGCAGAAAATGCCCGATGAGCTTACAATCTCTGGATGCGGGATTCCTGCAATACAACAAACGTTCGAACTAATCAACGCAAACAATGTGTATGAAAAATGGAGTGGTGATTGTTGCACACATACTTGTCCCACAGTCTTGCCTTCGCCATGTGATCCGTGCACTGTCGTACACATCAATACCACAAAGGTTAATACTTCATGATAATGAGGTGGCTCAGTGACATTTAAGAGAAGCGAGCCATCACTCTTGAGATCTTAGGTTTAAATCAGAGAGTAAAACCCCATTCTGATGTATATCGAATTGATGGTTTCAGCTCAATAACCAATGAGTGTGAAGTTTTCAGATGACATCTATGTTTTCACTTCATGTGGATTATTTCATTTCAAACAAAAACAAAACGATCCAATGTAATAATGTTACTTTATACTGTTATGACTCTCAATCTGCTTGGCACGACCATGTTATAAGGGCTAAAGTAGAGGCTCCATGCCTAATCTAGTTGAAGCGACTTCACAGAAGCCCTCTTTCAACTCTGGTGAACACTGCCGTTTAAAAGCACAATATCTCATCCAATATCATTGTCAGAAACCGCTTAGTCCTGTACAGGGTCGCGGTGAGCCGGAGCTTATCCCGGCAGACATAAGATGCAAGGCAGGGATATACCCACGATGGGGCGCCAGTCCATCACCAGGCACTGAGGGCAATTTAGTCTGCAAGTCAATTAACCTATGCAACAGCATGTTTTTTTAGACTGTGGGAGGCTACCGGAGTGCCTGGCGAAAACCCACACGGACACGGGGAGATCATGCAAACTCCACACAGAAAGGCACCTAAAGCACAAGTTGAACCTAGGATATATAACACCGTTGTAATATCTGGGGTGGAATTTCTAATTCCTGTCTGACTGCTTAATAGATTCCAACTTAATGAATTTGAATTAATTGTCAATCTTGTGCTGACCGACTCACTTTAACCGTGTCCTCTCCAAGAGTTAAACGCGTGTGCTAATATATTGATTGTGCCTCTCTGTGTTAAACTATTTTAAATATACATTTCATATGTTTAATATACATTCCTGCGTCCTTTCTCAAACCACACGACTCGCAAACGTCCACCTATCGTCTCTATTCCCATGTCTCATCTCATCTCATTATCTAAAACCGCTTAATCCTATATAGGGTCACGTTGAGCCGGAGCCTATCCCGGAAACACAGGGCGTAAGGCAGGAATACACCCGACGACGGGACGCCAGTCCATCGCCATGTCCTATCTTCATTGAAGAAACATGTTAGTCATTATTTGCAGTAGTATCATAGGTACGCCACGGTTGGAAACGTTGTTAACCAATGGGCGTACGCACAGAAAATATATTTAAAAAGTTGTACCCCTGGCATTGATAAAGATAAACGTTTACGGGTATTGAGAAGCAGTTCTGTGATATAGTCTGGGGCCTGCTCTCTGACACAGGGTGATGCACTGCTCACTGTGAGACTTCCAAACGGAAGTGTCGTCGTCACATGAGATCTTGCAGATGGCACAAATATAATGTAACAGTGAGGGGGGAAAAGCAAAACACAACAAGTTCTGCATATTAACTCACGCACTAAAACGCATGTAATTAACGCGTGTAATTTGTTTTCTATTGCCAGGAAATCAATGTTAGCTCAGATTATTCTGGAATAAGAATACACCCGGGTGCCATGCGTCACGTAAAATAAGAGACAGCCAGTTTTAATGCAGCCCGTTGGTCATGTAGCCAGACAGCGCTAAATTTTAGCTGGAGCTGCCTGTGGCTGAGCCTCAAAAATATGTCCACGTTTCCCCCACGTGCCACTGGTGAAGGATGGAATGGGGCCCGAGGTGTCAAGGGTTATGAGGTTTGGATGTTTGTGGAATTGCGGGTATCCGGGAAAATATTTCATGAGAAATTAAGCCCCGTGGCTGCCTTGCTCTCGGGAGAGTAGAGCACGTGTCAGAATTTTCTGAATTAATACCTTTGAGATAGTGAGATCAACCCACACAGGTCTAAGCTCCCCCGTGGGAGACATGAACGTGTCAAGGTATAGGAATTTATCCCGTGCGATATCATTAGATTTTCATCATTATAATCAACAGCGGCATCAGTAGCATACGTTATCCGTCACTTCATGAAGGCCTCCCAGAGCGACAGTCAATTGCACTGCTATACAGATGGTCATCGCATTACGAACACTTGTAGATCAGGAGAAGGTCTATACATGTGTTTAAGACGCAACTTTCAGGACCTCAAAAGTACTTTAGTTCTTTGACGTCCTTTTTCCAGAACATTCGCTGCATTTCGTCATGACGCTGCAAACACCGACAGCGCCAATTGAAATAGACTTGCGGCAAAAGAGCCATTGCTGAAATATTATAGTTCAAACCTTCTCAAGAAAAATTAAAAGTTTTATTTTGTTCGTGTGCCCCATTCGGAGACATCCAGCTGTAAAAGCACGAGAGAGAAACGCAAAACGCAAGAACGGAAGCAACGCAGCCCGAGCCTCCGCACAACGAGGGGGAGCCTTCTCTGAGCAGAAGTACCCCCTGTTTAATGAGCGGTGAGAGGTAACCCTCCTTTTACCCCTGCAAATGTCTCGTTGCGCAGGCGCCCCCCTTGTCGCATAGCACAACCTTCAGAGCGCTCCGATGATGAAAGAGCGGAGAGCATTGTAAGCAACATCGCCAATCATTATTTACAAACGGATCTAAATTTCAAGAAGTGGGCACCCGTTGTCCGTACAAGTCCCCCTCGAACTGGCCCCGCGTGTCCGGTCCACGGCACCATTTACTCGCCCTCCCGTCGTGTGCCGTGCTGGCCTTCAGAGGTGCTCGCTAGCAGCATTAGACCCGACTACAGTTTGCTAAGGGCTGTACGGGTGATCTCGTTGGTTTCTTTGGAGAAGGCAGCACTGGTAGAATGAGTTCATCTCATCTCTCATCTCATTATCTCTCATCTCTCATCTCATTATCTGAAACCGCTTAATCCTATATAGGGTCACGGTGAGCCGGAGCCTATCCCGGAAACACAGGGCGTAAGGCAGGAATACACCCGACGACGGGACGCCAGTCCATCGCCGGGCATTGCGGGACAATTTTAGTCTGCGAGCCAATCAACCTATCCAGGAGCATGCTTTTGGACTGTGGGAGGAAACCGGAGTACCCGGCGAAAACCCACGCGGACACGGGGAGAGCATGCAAACTCCACACAGAAAGGCACCCGAGCCGAGAGAATCGAACCCGGGACCTTCTTGCTGTGAGGCGTCAGCGCTGACCACTGGGCCACCGCGCCGCCCAATCCACCAACAGTAAATAAGCAACATTGAGCGAGCGCTAGACTTCAGGGAGGACACGTTGAAGGCCGACGCTTCATGCGCATCGGCCAGAAGCAAAATCAACAATTTACAAAGAAATACTTTCTTGATACGTTGAGGAAAACGCAACAATTATTGGAGGTCGATCACGAGCAAAGCGATTCAATAATGAGACGAACAGAAGTGGGATGGTTTTTTTATGGAACATAGCTGCTCAATAGGATTGGTATAGAAGCCGATAGAGTACCATTATTTGCTGGTTTTTATACACAAATCAACAATTGTCGCTTACACACAAGGTGTAGGCTCGTTGCTAAAAGAATAGCCGCTCCATTGCACCACGGCGCCTTAATGCCCCCTGCAGAGCGCATTACTGTTAATTAGATTCACACTCTAATCAACCTCCTCCTCCTTGATCTACGCAAGGGAGGGCATTGGGTCATCTTGATTTTAAGTGATGGTTTGCAGAGGTGATGGGTGGGGGGGCGGGTTGATGAATGGAGGAGGGGTTATGGGATGGGATAACTTGAATCATCATTGATGATCGCTTCAGAAAGCTGCTCTCTCGGGACAGCCGCGTCGTTCGCCTCCTCTCTGCACTGCGCCTGAAAATGCCTCTATAACGTGTGAGGCGAAACGTCGCGAGGTGGAGAGAGGAAGCGAACGACGCGGCTGTCCCGAGAGAGCAGCTTTTCGAAGCAATCATCGTGCATCGAGCCGTGAAAACCTACATCATTACATAGAATCATCATCATGAATAAACCGCTTAATCTTATACTGGATCGTGGGGGCCTCCTTATGCAGGCAGACAGACGCAAGGCGGGACTATACCCAGCATGTGACGCCAGTAGATCGCATAACACACTGCTTTTGTGGCGATTTACTCAGCAGACCAATTAACCTAGGCAGCCGCGTGTCTTTGGACGGTGGAAGGAAACCGGAGTACATGACCTCGTGTGAGAAAACCGAGACGTCACATGCGCTTGGACAGATCCGAGTTGTTCTGTGTTGACTGTAATCATATAACAGAAGTCATGGCAACAACTGTTGAGGAGTGTTATATTGCTTTTTTACATTCTTACACCTCACCAGACTGTAATTGCGTTCGTGTTAATAAGACATGGCTCAGAGCCCCAATCGTCTTAATAAACACACTGTAGCATGTCAACAGATCACAAGACGTGATGGATTTATAAGTACTAGCAAAGTACCCGTCCGACGGCTGATATTGTTCAAAAGTGTCTAACACGTTTTATCTTCTGATAAAAGGATGAAGGCGGGAAAATCCTTAAGAGGATTGATGCTATTTCCATGGTGGGTATTTAGGGCTAAAATAGTGTTAAAGATTCAGGCGCGCAATCAATAAGTGGCAAATGATGCTGAAATAAGACATAAAAAAGCCATGGTGCTGTGCCGATAAATTGTGCGCTTAATGCGGACATGCATATATGCATCAACACCCCATTATATATAGATGCGCGTGTGTGTATATTTGTGTGTGTTGAGCGGTGGCCCCGTGCTTAACGCCCTGGGCTACCGCAGAAAAGTAGCCCAGGCCTCGAACCGCTGGGCTGCTGACGGTCAATACCAGTGACGATTTTCTGAACCGCCTACGACCATATCACCCTGAATACGCCCGATCTCGCCCGATCTCGTCCGATCTCGGAAGCTAAGCAGGGTCGAGCCTGGTTAGTACTTGGATGGGAGACCGCCTGGGAATACCAGGTGTTGTAGGCTTCGGCGATGGACTGACGTCCCATCGTCGGTATATCCTTGCCTTGCGCCCTGTGTCTGCCGGGATAGGCTCCGGCTTCACCGTGACCCTGTATAGGACTAAGCGGTTTCAGACAATGAGATGAGATGAGATTTTCTGAACCGGTCTGGACCTTCCCTATGTCGACTCAGTCTTAAATGTGCAATGTGTAATGTGTAGCGTGAAAATATTGCCAACAGGAAGACAAAAGTGGCTGGGCGTGAGGCTGGTCACCCACCCCCGTCGTGTGCCGTTTCGACCTTCATAGGTGCTCGCTAACGGCACTTGCCCTTACAATCTTTGAAGGCTATATGGAGGTGCTGATCTTACACAGTTGGACACTGCAAGGTGGAGGAATAATGCAGTATTGAGGCGTCATTCCCAAAACGGCGCATGGTGAAAACTTAGTGGCAAGTGATAGCTGTGTGGGTTTCCGTCTGCACTGGTTTTTTTTCTCTTCCTTCAAAGTCTTCTTGCTGTTTGAGGCAGTTCTCCTGGGATATCTGCAAGTTTTCACGAAGCAAATCATTATTAAAAGTCCGAGTGTTTGGCAGTAACACAGTGTGCAGTCCTCACTCCCGTAGTCTGTTTACGGAATGCACGATATGTCCTGGTGCGTGGCGCATCTGAGGGAGGAGAGGGGGGGCTCTCGATATTTGATCATAATCTCTGCACCTCACGGAAAGTAAGTCCTGTCCCAGGGAGTTCGATTCTCACCTCCGGCGCCTTTCCGTCTAGAGGCGGTGTGTTCTCCCCCTGTACTACGTGGGATTTCTCCGGCTTTTACGTTTTTCTCACACAACTGAAAACAAAAACGCTCGTAAAGTTAAAATTGGCCGATAACATCACAATACACAGGATGCAATGTCTGGCAAATGTTGGCACCGG
The DNA here is from genome assembly GCA_036362905.1 of Mordacia mordax. NCBI lineage: Eukaryota > Metazoa > Chordata > Hyperoartia > Petromyzontiformes > Petromyzontidae > Mordacia > Mordacia mordax. Next base: position 15,294,653 of record JAZEWT010000012.1, read on the forward strand.
CTAATTGCGTGCCTGCCTTCCCCCTCCCCGCCTCTCTGGGCTTTGCTCGCATCTTTGAATCGTTCTGTATTCGCATGAGTACCTTCGAAATCATACGAATATGTGTCACGCGTTATAGATAATTGTGTTTATTTATTATTAATGTCTGGTACTAATACCGTGGCATGCGTGTACCGCAGTGACAATCATCCGTGGTGTTGTTCCCAAACACTCTCGAGGGGGCCTGAAAGAGAGCTCGCTCACAGCTCCTGCCCTAACAGTCAGTGAGCTTAAACGCACAATCGTTATTTGTAAAATGTGTGCCAGCGGTAAATGTGAATTGTTAATTTAAACAGTGTTTTTCTTGCATTTCTGACGTGAAGTGGCTTAACAAATGGACATTTGTTTAAGACGCAATATTAACGTTTATGTAAGTTACTTGAATTAAAAAAAACACCTGTCAGCCAAAGTTCGAAAAGCTGCTGGAATTCTAGGTAACTACAGAACCTTTTGGGCGGCACGGTGGCCCAATGGGTAGCGCTGTCGCCTCACAGCAAGAAGGTCCCGGGTTCGAATCTCGGCTCGGGTGCCTTTCTCTGTGGAGTTTGCAAGTTCTCTCCGTGTTCGCGTGGGTTTTCGCCGGGCACTCCGGTTTCCTCCCACAGTCCAAAAAACATGCTGCTGCATAGGTTAATTGGTTCGCAGACCAAATTCCCCGCAGTGCCCGGTGATGGACTGGTGGCCCATCCTGGGCATATGCCTGCCTTGCGCCTTGTGTCTGTCGGGATAGGCTCTGGCTCACCGTGACCCTGTACAGGACTAAGCGGTTTCTGACAATGAGAAGACAACCTTTTTTTTTAAACGGATTTAATTATTTGGGAGATGCTTGTCGATCTGCGGATGTCTTCTGGCTTCAGTGGTGTCTGGAATGAGATAAGTGGGGAGAGGGTCGATGCAAGCTCTTTGTTTATCGACCGAGCGAAAGCAAAATTAACTCCGGAGACAGGTGCAGCAATTGGGGGGATATGGGTGCTGCTGAAGTACGTTCTTTATCTGACAACTGACTCTTGTGAGAATTGCTTTACATGGCTGCACGTTCAGGGCAGCCGTGTCGAGTGTTCTTTGATCTCTCCTTCGGCATGCTGCACCTCCCACGCCGAAGGAATTTTCAGGTGATGCCTGGAATCAGCGGAACGCGTTGTCTCATCTCAGTGTCAGAAACCGCTTAGTTCTGTACAGGGTCGCGGTGAGCCGGAGCCTATCCCGGCAGACACAGGGCGCAAGGCAGGGATATACCCACGATGGGACGCCAGTCCATCACCGGCACTGCAGCATGTTTTTTTGGACTGTGGGAGGCAACCGGAGTGCCCGGCGAAAACCCACGCGCACACAGGTATAACACGCAAAGTCCTCACGGAAAGGCACTCTAGCCGAGAACCGAACCCGGGTCCTTCTTGCTGTGAGGCAGCAGCGCTGCTCGCTGCGCCACCGCGCCGCCGCGCCGCCCTGTTACATCAACACACATTTTTCAAATGCACTCACAATGTATTCACATAAACATATTTAAGCAACGTTTTGAAGAGCATATTGTCGAAGCGAATTGTATCAACGTATTCTCAGACACATTTGGAACGCCCAGCTCTATGCGCTTCTCGCGGAAGAGAATATCATGAGAACTTTGAAACACGTTCGCTTCGCTGTCATGGGAACAAATATACCACTGAATGCATCTCCCTATTTATACCGCCTGGGTCTGTTTTTAGACACGCTGTGCAATGTAATTTGGCTTCATGTAGCGTTTAAATGCTCCTGCTTCCAAAGAAGCTGAATTTAAGACATGGATTTCGAGTCAAGCAAGACATGACGCGATATAATCTTCGGGTGAACATGCTTAACTGTGTCGATCGGCTACAGGTAGAGAAAAAAAGATAAGGATAATTATGATCTGTCAAGAAATATCGTCGTGCGTCACAATCAAAAACCGAGATGTGACAAAAACAATGGGGTATAATTATTTGGACAATATCACTTAGTGCTGAGAGGGCGCAGAGAAAGAATGGCTGGCTTATAAGGTCGAGATGGCACTTCAGAGGTGTGAATATCACCTATACTGCCCATCCACGCTCACCTCGAGCAATCAATACAATGTCTCGAACGTGTTTCCATTACTACTCTATCAGTGACTTTTCAAATGTATGTGTCCTGACTTTCTGGTGAATGTTGTCAATTTTGTTTCATTTCCTTTGTCAGTGCGCGTGTTTCTGAGTCATTAATCACAGCAGGTAATCGATCTACGCGGGGGCACATTGCTATGTTACTGTGTGTTACTGCCCATTAGAATATTCGATGGAATGCATGATGGGTGGTGGTCGAGACTCATAACAGAGAGGCAAAGGACAGGACACGCCTCAGAATATGTCCGTTGCCGAGACGGAGCATTAAGATGGATTTGCGTGTAGAATATCTACTGCAGGGCGGCACGGTGGCCCGGTGGGTAGCGTTGTCGCCTCACAGCAAGAAGGACCCGGGTTCGAATCTCCGCTCGGGTGCCTTTCTGTGTGGAGTTTGCATGTTCTCTCCCCGTGTTCGCATGGGTTTTTGCCGGGCACTCCGGTTTCCTCCCACAGTCCAAAAAACATGCTGCTGCATAGGTTAATTTGCTTGCCGACTAAATTGCCCACAGTGCCCGGTGATGGACTGGCGTCCCATCGTGGGTATATCCCTGCTTTGCGCCTTGTGTCTGCCGGGATAGGCTCCGGCTCACCGCGACCCTGTACAAGACTAAGCGATTTCTGACAATGAGATGAGATGGATATCTACTGCATATGTATCTTTCCATTGCGGGATTGTGATAAATCACTATTGCTTGGATCAGTCTATCCAGAATGTGTGTCGATAATAGCAATACATTTTGAGGTAATACTTAAAAAAACGCTTTCCCTACACAAGAATCCAACATGGGATCTTGGGTACATATATCTCTCGCCTTTTACTAAAGATTTCCGTGGAGAGGCACCCTCTAATGAGTCTTGGGTATATCTTGCGGCAGAGGTTATGCATGTCTGCAGGTCACTGCTGAATTAAATATGATAGAATAAAAATAAAACAAACATTACGTAAATACGGCGATAACGCGCAGGCACAAGTTATGCGCACTCTTGAGAAAAGGGCAGATAGATGTCTGCAATGATATCAACACATGCAAATTGTAGCAATGACATTCGCTAATAATAATTTTAAAAAAAACCTTAACCGAGATTGCTCTTTCACTGGAGAACTGGAATTAGCAATCATTTATGTTTCATGAACATAGGTTAAATATGAGATTGGAAGTGTTAAGTAAGTGGGTTTGGCCCTGATGCGTCTCCGTAAGAGATAATGGTCAAGCTCAATAATAGAGTTGTGGCCAAGAAAGGCAGCGTGTCTGAGAGAACGTCCGTTTAGGATTTGTATCGATGGTAATTACTTCCTGAGCAGGTGCTGGGATTGCAAGAAATTACAGCAGAATATATGGGCCTTCATCTGACAGTGGATTGACAATGGCTGATCTTGATGAGACAGTCCATCATCCTCATGGGTCAGTAAAATGCCACCACCTAGTCAGACTACATATATTAGTAGAAGAACTAACACAATCTATGTTTCCTGCCTTAAAAATGCGGATTTGTCTTTATATATTATTTGCTTAGAACGCCACAGCTCAGACCTGAATAGAGGCTTGGGAGAGGGTGGCATTTTTTAAAAATCAATTCCAGTCATCGTTATTATTACTATTAGATTGTTCTATACCTGTCTGCTTTAAAGCTTTAGTGATGACGAGGTTGGTGAGATGTGACTTGCGCTCGTGTCGCACCGCTAAAAATTGATGGGGCACTGCCATCGTGTAATGGGTAGGCACACTGGGCTCACAAGTTTCTTGAAGTCCTCCCCCACCCCTCACCATTCTCCCCCAAGGTCCCACGTCTGTTCATCAAGGAGAAAGACCGGGTGCCACCACCAGGTCATATCTGGTGTGCTAAACTGCTGTTCATTTCACCTTCTCCGAGACACGTAGCCAGCGAGGAAGACTCGGCTACAAATATTCTATACATAAGACCTCAATAGCCCTCTCTCTCTCTGGCGAGCAAGACATTGTAGGGCCGCTCCTGTACCTTTTAACCACTGCAAAACGCAGTCGTTTTGTTTTGCATTTGGCTCTGAGTGAAGCTGCAGAATTGGTGTCACCAGAGGTCGTGTTTTTTTGTATTTTTGCTCGTGTGTCACAATTATAGTCCAATTGTGTCATAGGTACCAAGGTGACAACGCGAAATATACTTTTCATTAAGCCTACTTGCATTACTAATCGGGGAGCTGAGAATATGCCTCCGTAAAGCGTGCATATGAATCACTCAAACGTCTGAGGTTATTCAAATTCTGAAGCGAATTTTACGTGATGAGTTATGTGTGGCGGCAGTCAGTGTTGACCGGAATAAAATCAGGAACTCACGATACCTAACAAAAGAACGTATTCGTCGGTATCTGAAAACCAGATTCAAATCCAAGTTTACAAGGTTCAAGTTGAATCTCGCCGACATAGCCAATATAAACCTCAAATCATGCAGATTACTTCCAAAAGCCACACTTAATATGATAGCTAAGATCATTGCTGTTAATCCATGGGGGTTGTAGATCGTCGTATTGTTACCATCGTAATTATCAATACCCGCTTAATTCTGTACAGAGTCGCGCGGGGTGGACCTAGGCGGGGATGTATCCCGCCTGGTAGGGCACCGGGATCAATTTTCTCAGCAGGCCAATTAACCTGGCCATTCTGAACGTGGACAGCCAGCCCTGCAACTTGACCAAGTTTCAAGAGGGGGCGATATAACAAATCAAGAGGGCACGATACTCGCAGGGCGGCGCGGTGGCCCAGTGGGTAGCGCTGACGCCTCACAGCAAGAAGGTCCCGGGTTCGAATCTCTCGGCTCGGGTGCCTTTCTGTGTGGAGTTT